>CANSNZ010000079.1:0-352137 GCA_947646795.1 Beta lomatogona | reverse complement strand
ATGTAATTGAATTGAACGAATGAGAGTTAATCAAATAACTAAATAAAACACTCGAGTAAGTTATTATGTAATTGAATTAAGCGAATGAGTTAATCAAATAACTAAAATAAAACACTCGGAGTAAGTTATAATGTAATTGAATTGAACGAAGGAGTTAATCTAATAACTACATAAAACACTCGAGTAAGTCATAATGTAATTGAATTAAACGAAGGAGTTAATCAAATAACTACATAAAACACTCGAGTTAGTTATTATATAATTGAATTGAACGAATAAGTTAATCAAATAACTAAATAAAACACTCGAGTAAGTTTTTATGTAATTGAATTGAACGAAAGGAGTTAATCAAATAACTAAATAAAACACTTGAGTAAGTTATAATGTAATTGAATTAAAAGAATAAGTTAATCAAATAACTAAATTAAACACTTGAGTAAGTTATTATGTAATTGAATTTAACGAAGGAGTTAATCAAAAAACTAAATAAAACACTGGAGTAAGTTATTATGTAATTGAATTGAACGAAAGGAGTTAATCTAATAACTACATGAAACACTCGAGTAAGTCATAATGTAATTGAATTAAACGAAGGAGTTAATCTAATAACTACATAAAACACTAGAGTTAGTTATTATATAATTGAATTGAACGAATAAGTTAATCAAATAACTAAATAAAACACTCGAGTAAGTTATTATGTAATTGAATTGAACGAAAGGAGTTAATCAAATGACTAAATAAAACACTTGAGTAAGTTATAATGTAATTGAATTAAACGAATAAGTTAATCAAATAACTAAATAAAACACTTGAGTAAGTTATTATGTAATTGAATTGAACGAAGGAGTTAATCAAATAACTAAATAAAACACTCGAGTAAGTTATTATGTAATTGAATTGAACGAAAGGAGTTAATCAAATAACTAAATAAAACACTTGAGTAAGTTATTATGTAATTGAATTGAACGAAGGAGTTAATCAAATAACTAAATAAAACACTCGAGTAAGTTATTATGTAATTGAATTAGAAATAAAGTTAATCAAATAACTAAATAAAACACTCGAGTAAGTTATTATGTAATTGAATTGAACGAAGGAGTTAATCAAATAACTAAATAAAACACTTGAGTAAGTTATAATGTAATTGAATTGAACGAAAGAGTTAATCAAATAACTAAATAAAACACTCGAGTAAGTTATTATGTAATTGAATTGAACGAAAGAGTTAATCAAATAACTAAATAAAACACTCGAGTAAGTTATAATGTAATTGAATTGAACGAAAGGAGTTAATCAAATAACTAAATAAAACACTCGAGTAAGTTATAATGTAATTGAATTGAACGAATGAGTTAATCAAATAACTAAATAAAACACTCGAGTAAGTTATTATGTAATTGAATTGAACGAAAGGAGTTAATCAAATAACTAAATAAAACACTTGAGTAAGTTATTATGTAATTGAATTGAACGAATGAGTTAATCAAATAACTAAATAAAACACTTGAGTAAGTTATAATGTAATTGAATTGAACGAAGGAGTTAATCAAATAACTAAATAAAACACTTGAGTAAGTTATTATGTAATTGAATTGAACGAAGGAGTTAATCAAATAACTAAATAAAACACTTGAGTAAGTTATTATGTAATTGAATTGAACGAAGGAGTTAATCAAATAACTAAATAAAACACTTGAGTAAGTTATTATGTAATTGAATTGAACGAAAGAGTTAATCAAATAACTAAATAAAACACTTGAGTAAGTTATAATGTAATTGAATTGAACGAAGGAGTTAATCAAATAACTAAATAAAACACTTGAGTAAGTTATTATGTAATTGAATTGAACGAAGGAGTTAATCAAATAACTAAATAAAACACTTGAGTAAGTTATTATGTAATTGAATTGAACGAAAGAGTTAATCAAATAACTAAATAAAACACTTGAGTAAGTTATTATGTAATTGAATTGAACGAAGGAGTTAATCAAATAACTAAATAAAACACTTGAGTAAGTTATTATGTAATTGAATTGAACGAAGGAGTTAATCAAATAACTAAATAAAACACTTGAGTAAGTTATAATGTAATTGAATTGAACGAAAGGAGTTAATCAAATAACTAAATAAAACACTTGAGTAAGTTATAATGTAATTGAATTGAACGAAGGAGTTAATCAAATAACTAAATAAAACACTTGAGTAAGTTATAATGTAATTGAATTGAACGAAGGAGTTAATCAAATAACTAAATAAAACACTTGAGTAAGTTATTATGTAATTGAATTGAACGAAAGAGTTAATCAAATAACTAAATAAAACACTTGAGTAAGTTATAATGTAATTGAATTGAACGAAGGAGTTAATCAAATAACTAAATAAAACACTTGAGTAAGTTATTATGTAATTGAATTGAACGAAAGAGTTAATCAAATAACTAAATAAAACACTTGAGTAAGTTATTATGTAATTGAATTGAACGAAAGGAGTTAATCAAATAACTAAATAAAACACTTGAGTAAGTTATAATGTAATTGAATTGAACGAAAGAGTTAATCAAATAACTAAATAAAACACTTGAGTAAGTTATTAATGTAATTGAATTGAACGAAAGGAGTTAATCAAATAACTAAATAAAACACTTGAGTAAGTTATTATGTAATTGAATTGAACGAAGGAGTTAATCAAATAACTAAATAAAACACTTGAGTAAGTTATTATGTAATTGAATTGAACGAAGGAGTTAATCAAATAACTAAATAAAACACTTGAGTAAGCTATAATGTAATTGAATTGAACGAAAGGAGTTAATCAAATAACTAAATAAAACACTTGAGTAAGTTATAATGTAATTGAATTGAACGAAAGGAGTTAATCAAATAACTAAATAAAACACTTGAGTAAGTTATTATGTAATTGAATTGAACGAAAGAGTTAATCAAATAACTAAATAAAACACTTGAGTAAGTTATTATGTAATTGAATTGAACGAAAGGAGTTAATCAAATAACTAAATAAAACACTTGAGTAAGTTATAATGTAATTGAATTGAACGAAGGAGTTAATCAAATAACTAAATAAAACACTTGAGTAAGTTATAATGTAATTGAATTGAACGAAGGAGTTAATCAAATAACTAAATAAAACACTTGAGTAAGTTATAATGTAATTGAATTGAACGAAGGAGTTAATCAAATAACTAAATAAAACACTTGAGTAAGTTATTATGTAATTGAATTGAACGAAGGAGTTAATCAAATAACTAAATAAAACACTTGAGTAAGTTATAATGTAATTGAATTGAACGAAGGAGTTAATCAAATAACTAAATAAAACACTTGAGTATGTTATAATGTAATTGAATTGAACGAAAGAGTTAATCAAATAACTAAATAAAACACTTGAGTAAGTTATTATGTAATTGAATTGAACGAATGAGTTAATCAAATAACTAAATAAAACACTTGAGTAAGTTATAATGTAATTGAATTGAACGAAGGAGTTAATCAAATAACTAAATAAAACACTTGAGTAAGTTATAATGTAATTGAATTGAACGAAAGAGTTAATCAAATAACTAAATAAAACACTTGAGTAAGTTATTATGTAATTGAATTGAACGAAGGAGTTAATCAAATAACTAAATAAAACACTTGAGTAAGTTATAATGTAATTGAATTGAACGAAGGAGTTAATCAAATAACTAAATAAAACACTTGAGTAAGTTATTATGTAATTGAATTGAACGAAGGAGTTAATCAAATAACTAAATAAAACACTTGAGTAAGTTATAATGTAATTGAATTGAACGAAAGGAGTTAATCAAATAACTAAATAAAACACTTGAGTAAGTTATAATGTAATTGAATTGAACGAAGGAGTTAATCAAATAACTAAATAAAACACTTGAGTAAGTTATAATGTAATTGAATTGAACGAAAGGAGTTAATCAAATAACTAAATAAAACACTTGAGTAAGTTATTATGTAATTGAATTGAACGAAAGGAGTTAATCAAATAACTAAATAAAACACTTGAGTAAGTTATAATGTAATTGAATTGAACGAAGGAGTTAATCAAATAACTAAATAAAACACTTGAGTAAGTTATTAATGTAATTGAATTGAACGAAGGAGTTAATCAAATAACTAAATAAAACACTTGAGTAAGTTATAATGTAATTGAATTGAACGAAGGAGTTAATCAAATAACTAAATAAAACACTTGAGTAAGTTATTATGTAATTGAATTGAACGAAGGAGTTAATCAAATAACTAAATAAAACACTTGAGTAAGTTATAATGTAATTGAATTGAACGAAAGAGTTAATCAAATAACTAAATAAAACACTTGAGTAAGTTATAATGTAATTGAATTGAACGAAGGAGTTAATCAAATAACTAAATAAAACACTTGAGTAAGTTATAATGTAATTGAATTGAACGAAGGAGTTAATCAAATAACTAAATAAAACACTTGAGTAAGTTATTATGTAATTGAATTGAACGAAAGAGTTAATCAAATAACTAAATAAAACACTTGAGTAAGTTATAATGTAATTGAATTGAACGAAGGAGTTAATCAAATAACTAAATAAAACACTTGAGTAAGTTATAATGTAATTGAATCGAACGAAAGAGTTAATCAAATAACTAAATAAAACACTTGAGTAAGTTATAATGTAATTGAATTGAACGAAAGAGTTAATCAAATAACTAAATAAAACACTTGAGTAAGTTATTATGTAATTGAATTGAACGAAGGAGTTAATCAAATAACTAAATAAAACACTTGAGTAAGTTATAATGTAATTGAATTGAACGAAAGGTTAATCAAATAACTAAATAAAACACTTGAGTAAGTTATAATGTAATTGAATTGAACTAAAGGAGTTAATCAAATAACTAAATAAAACACTTTAGTAAGTTATAATGTAATTGAATTGAACGAAGGAGTTAATCAAATAACTAAATAAAACACTTGAGTAAGTTATTATGTAATTGAATTGAACGAAGGAGTTAATCAAATAACTAAATAAAACACTTGAGTAAGTTATAATGTAATTGAATTGAACGAAAGGAGTTAATCAAATAACTAAATAAAACACTTGAGTAAGTTATAATGTAATTGAATTGAACGAAGGAGTTAATCAAATAACTAAATAAAACACTTGAGTAAGTTATAATGTAATTGAATTGAACGAAAGGAGTTAATCAAATAACTAAATAAAACACTTGAGTAAGTTATAATGTAATTGAATTGAACGAAAGGAGTTAATCAAATAACTAAATAAAACACTTGAGTAAGTTATAATGTAATTGAATTGAACGAAGGAGTTAATCAAATAACTAAATAAAACACTTGAGTAAGTTATAATGTAATTGAATTGAACGAAGGAGTTAATCAAATAACTACATAAAACACTTGAGTAAGTTATTATGTAATTGAATTGAACGAAGGAGTTAATCAAATAACTAAATAAAACACTTGAGTAAGTTATAATGTAATTGAATTGAACGAAGGAGTTAATCAAATAACTAAATAAAACACTTGAGTAAGTTATAATGTAATTGAATTGAACGAAAGAGTTAATCAAATAACTAAATAAAACACTTGAGTAAGTTATTATGTAATTGAATTGAACGAAAGGAGCTAATCAAATAACTAAATAAAACACTTGAGTAAGTTATAATGTAATTGAATTGAACGAAGGAGTTAATCAAATAACTAAATAAAACACTTGAGTAAGTTATAATGTAATTGAATTGAACGAAAGAGTTAATCAAATAACTAAATAAAACACTTGAGTAAGTTATAATGTAATTGAATTGAACGAAGGAGTTAATCAAATAACTAAATAAAACACTTGAGTAAGTTATAATGTAATTGAATTGAACGAAGGAGTTAATAAAATAACTAAATAAAACACTTGAGTAAGTTATAATGTAATTGAATTGAACGAAGGAGTTAATCAAATAACTAAATAAAACACTTGAGTAAGTTATAATGTAATTGAATTGAACGAAAGAGTTAATCAAATAACTAAATAAAACACTTGAGTAAGTTATAATGTAATTGAATTGAACGAAGGAGTTAATCAAATAACTAAATAAAACACTTGAGTAAGTTATAATGTAATTGAATTGAACGAAGGAGTTAATCAAATAACTAAATAAAACACTTGAGTAAGTTATAATGTAATTGAATTGAACGAAGGAGTTAATCAAATAACTAAATAAAACACTTGAGTAAGTTATAATGTAATTGAATTGAACGAAGGAGTTAATCAAATAACTAAATAAAACACTTGAGTAAGTTATAATGTAATTGAATTGAACGAAGGAGTTAATCAAATAACTAAATAAAACACTTGAGTAAGTTATTATGTAATTGAATTGAACGAAGGAGTTAATCAAATAACTAAATAAAACACTTGAGTAAGTTATTATGTAATTGAATTGAACGAAAGAGTTAATCAAATAACTAAATAAAACACTTGAGTAAGTTATAATGTAATTGAATCGAACGAAAGAGTTAATCAAATAACTAAATAAAACACTTGAGTAATTTATAATGTAATTGAATTGAACGAAGGAGTTAATCAAATAACTAAATAAAACACTTGAGTAAGTTATAATGTAATTGAATTGAACGAAAGAGTTAATCAAATAACTAAATAAAACACTTGAGTAAGTTTTTGTGTAAATGAATTGAACGAATGCGTTAATCAAATAAATAAATAAAACGCTTGAGTAATTTATAATGTAATTGAATTGAACGAAGGAGTTAATCAAATAACTAAATAAAACACTTGAGTAAGTTATAATGTAATTGAATCGAACGAAAGAGTTAATCAAATAACTAAATTAAACACTTGAGTAAGTTATTATGTAATTGAATTGAACGAAGGAGTTAATCAAATAACTAAATAAAACACTTGAGTAAGTTATAATGTAATTGAATTGAACGAAAGGAGTTAATCAAATAACTAAATAAAACACTTGAGTAAGTTATAATGTAATTGAATTGAACGAAAGAGTTAATCAAATAACTAAATAAAACACTTGAGTAAGTTATAATGTAATTGAATTGAACGAAAAAGTTAATCAAATAACTAAATAAAACACTTGAGTAAGTTTTTATAATATAATTGAATTGAACGAATGAGTTAATCAAATAACTAAATAAAACACTTGAGTAATTTATAATGTAATTGAATTGAACGAAGGAGTTAATCAAATAACTAAATAAAACACTTGAGTAAGTTATTATGTAATTGAATTGAACGAAGGAGTTAATCAAATAACTAAATAAAACACTTGAGTAAGTTATAATGTAATTGAATTGAACGAAGAGTTAATCAAATAACTAAATAAAATACTTGAGTAAGTTATAATGTAATTGAATCGAACGAAGGAGTTAATCAAATAACTAAATAAAACACTTGAGTAAGTTATTATGTAATTGAATTGAACGAAGGAGTTAATCAAATAACTAAATAAAACACTTGAGTAAGTTATTATGTAATTGAATTGAACGAAAGAGTTAATCAAATAACTAAATAAAACACTTGAGTAAGTTATAATGTAATTGAATCGAACGAAAGAGTTAATCAAATAACTAAATAAAACACTTGAGTAATTTATAATGTAATTGAATTGAACGAAGGAGTTAGGCCCTGTTCTTTTGAACTTATTTTCAGTTAATTTCAGTTCAGTTAATTTAATTTCAGTTTATTTCGTTTAATTTCAGTTTATTTCAGTTATTCGCTAATTTAATTTCGGTTAAGTTAATTTAATTTCAGTTAATTTAATTTAATTTCGCCCGCTTAATTTAATTTCAGTTCGCTTAATTTAATTTCATTGGTTAATTTCAGTTAATTTCAGTTTAGTTCTTCTTATGTAATGTTTTAATTATTATTTTTTATTTATTATGATTGTGATTATTATTATTATTATGATTATTATTATTATTATTTATGATAATAATAATAATTATTATTATTATTATTTGATTATGATTCTTTTTATTATTATTATTAATTATTTATTTTTGTTATTTTTTTTATTATTATTGTTTATTATTACTATTATTATTATTATTTATTATGATTATTATTTTTTTATTATTATTATTTTTTATTTATTATTATTATTATTATTATTATTTAATATTATTATTTATTATTATTATTATATTATTATTATTTATTTATGTATTATTATTATTATCATTATCATTATTATTATTCTTTTTATTATTTATTATTTGTTATTTATTATTTATTATTATCATTTATTATTTAATTATTTATTTATTATTATTATTATTTATTATGCATTATTTTTATTTATTATTATTATTATTATAATTATTTAATATTATTATTATCATTATAATTATTATTTATATTTATTTATTATTGATTGAATATTTAAATTTTTTTATTATTTATTATTATTATTATTATTATTTATTATTATTATTATTATTATTATTTATTTATTTAGTATTATTATAATTTTTATTATATTTACTATTATTATTATAATTACTTATTCACTATTTGTTATTTATTATTTATTATTATTAGTATTATTTATTATTATTATTATTTATTATTTATTATTTATTATTTATTATTTATTATTTATTATTATTTATTATTTAATATTATTAATATTTATAATTTATAATTTATTTATTATTATTATTTATTATTATTGTTTTTATTATCATTATTATTATTATTATTATTATTATTAATATAAAGTTGAACTTAACTGAACTTAAATTAAATAATAAATAATAATAATAAATAATAACAATAATAATAATAAATAATAACAATAATAATAAAAAATAATAGTGAATAATAAATAATAAAATAATAATAATAATAAATAATAACAATAATAATAATAATAAATAATAACAATAATAATAATAATAATAATAATAATAATAATAATAATAATAATAATAATAATAATAATAATAATAATAATATGTTAATACTTATTGATTATTATCGATAATTATTATTTTAGAAATTTAAATATACAATTCGGTTCGCTTTCTCATTTCAGTTTAATTTCGCTTAATTTAATTTAATTTCGGCCGCTTAATTTAATTTCGCTCGGTTAATTTAATTTCAGTTAATTTAATTTAATTTCGCTCGTTAATTTAATTTCAGTTCGGCTAATTTAATTTCGTTTAGTTCAGTTAATTTCAGCTTAATTTAATTTAATTTAATTTAATTTCAGTCAAAATAAGTTCAAAAGAACAAGGCCTTAATCAAATAACTAAATAAAATACTTGAGTAAGTTATAATGTAATTGAATTGAACGAAAGAGTTAATCAAATAACTAAATAAAACACTTGAATAAGTTTTTGTGTAAATGAATTGAACGAATGCGTTAATCAAATAAAGAAATAAATCGCTTGAGTAATTTATAATGTAATTGAATTGAACGAAGGAGTTAATCAAATTACTAAATAAAACACTTGAGTAAGTTATAATGTAATTGAATCGAACGAAAGAGTTAATCAAATAACTAAATTAAACACTTGAATAAATTATTATGTAATTGAATTGAACGAAGGAGTTAATCAAATAACTAAATAAAACACTTGAGTAAGTTATAATGTAATTGAATTGAACGAAAGGAGTTAATCAAATAACTACATAAAACACTTGAGTAAGTTATTATGTAATTGAATTGAACGAATGAGTTAATCAAATAACTAAATAAAACACTTGAGTAAGTTATAATGTAATTGAATTGAACGAAAGAGTTAATCAAATAACTTAATAAACACTTTAGTAAGTTTTTATATATAATTGAATTGAACGAATGAGTTAATCAAATAACTAAATAAAACACTTGAGTAAGTTATAATGTAATTGAATTGAACGAAAGGAGTTAATCAAATAACTAAATAAAACACTTGAGTAAGTTATTATGTAATTGAATTGAACGAAGGAGTTAATCAAATAACTAAATAAAACACTTCAGTAAGTTATAATGTAATTGAATCGAACGAAAGAGTTAATCAAATAACTAAATAAAACACTTGAGTAAGTTATAATGTAATTGAATTGAACGAAAGAGTTAATCAAATAACTAAATAAAACACTTGAGTAAGTTATTATGTAATTGAATTGAACGAAGGAGTTAATCAAATAACTAAATAAAACACTTGAGTAAGTTATTATGTAATTGAATTGAACGAAAGGAGTTAATCAAATAACTAAATAAAACACTTGAGTAAGTTATAATGTAATTGAATTGAACGAAAGAGTTAATCAAATAACTAAATAAAACACTTGAGTAAGTTATAATGTAATTGAATTGAACGAAAAGTTAATCAAATAACTAAATAAAACACTTGAGTAAGTTATAATGTAATTGAATTGAACGAAGGAGTTAATCAAATAACTAAATAAAACACTTGAGTAAGTTATTATGTAATTGAATTGAACGAAGGAGTTAATCAAATAACTAAATAAAACACTTGAGTAAGTTATTATGTAATTGAATTGAACGAAAGAGTTAATCAAATAACTAAATAAAACACTTGAGTAAGTTATAATGTAATTGAATTGAACGAAAGGAGTTAATCAAATAACTAAATAAAACACTTGAGTAAGTTATAATGTAATTGAATTGAACGAAAGAGTTAATCAAATAACTAAATAAAACACTTGAGTAAGTTATTATGTAATTGAATTGAACGAAAGAGTTAATCAAATAACTAAATAAAACACTTGAGTAAGTTATAATGTAATTGAATTGAACGAAGGAGTTAATCAAATAACTAAATAAAACACTTGAGTAAGTTATAATGTAATTGAATTGAACGAAAGAGTTAATCAAATAACTAAATAAAACACTTGAGTAAGTTATAATGTAATTGAATTGAACGAAAGGAGTTAATCAAATAACTAAATAAAACACTTGAGTAAGTTATAATGTAATTGAATTGAACGAAAGAGTTAATCAAATAACTAAATAAAACACTTGAGTAAGTTATAATGTAATTGAATTGAACGAAAGGAGTTAATCAAATAACTAAATAAAACACTTGAGTAAGTTATAATGTAATTGAATTGAACGAAGGAGTTAATCAAATAACTAAATAAAACACTTGAGTAAGTTATAATGTAATTGAATTGAACGAAAGAGTTAATCAAATAACTAAATAAAACACTTGAGTAAGTTATTATGTAATTGAATTGAACGAAGGAGTTAATCAAATAACTAAATAAAACACTCGAGTAAGTTATAATGTAATTGAATTGAACGAAAGGAGTTAATCAAATAACTAAATAAAACACTTGAGTAAGTTATTATGTAATTGAATTGAACGAAGGAGTTAATCAAATAACTAAATAAAACACTTGAGTAAGTTATAATGTAATTGAATTGAACGAAAGAGTTAATCAAATAACTAAATAAAACACTTGAGTAAGTTATTATGTAATTGAATTGAACGAAGGAGTTAATCAAATAACTAAATAAAACACTTGAGTAAGTTATAATGTAATTGAATTGAACGAAGGAGTTAATCAAATAACTAAATAAAACACTTGAGTAAGTTATTATGTAATTGAATTGAACGAAAGAGTTAATCAAATAACTAAATAAAACACTTGAGTAAGTTATAATGTAATTGAATTGAACGAAGGAGTTAATCAAATAACTAAATAAAACACTTGAGTAAGTTATAATGTAATTGAATTGAACGAAAGAATTAATCAAATAACTAAATAAAACACTTGAGTAAGTTATTTTGTAAATGAATTGAACGAATTCGTTAATCAAATAACTAAATAAAACACTTGAGTAAGTTTATTATGTAATTGAATTGAACGAAGGAGTTAATCAAATAACTAAATAAAACACTTGAGTAAGTTATAATGTAATTGAATCGAACGAAAGAGTTAATCAAATAACTAAATTAAACACTTGAGTAAGTTATTATGTAATTGAATTGAACGAAGGAGTTAATCAAATAACTAAATAAAACACTTGAGTAAGTTATTATGTAATTGAATTGAACGAAGGAGTTAATCAAATAACTAAATAAAACACTTGAGTAAGTTATTATGTAATTGAATTGAACCAAAGAGTTAATCAAATAACTAAATAAAACACTTGAGTAAGTTATATAATGTAATTGAATGAACGAAAGAGTTAATCAAATAACTAAATAAAACACTTGAGTAAGTTATTATGTAATTGAATTGAACGAAGGAGTTAATCAAATAACTAAATAAAACACTTGAGTAAGTTATTATGTAATTGAATTGAACGAAGGAGTTAATCAAATAACTAAATAAAACACTTGAGTAAGTTATAATGTAATTGAATTGAACGAAAGAGTTAATCAAATAACTAAATAAAACACTTGGAGTAAGTTATAATGTAATTGAATTGAACGAAAGAGTTAATCAAATAACTAAATAAAACACTTGAGTAAGTTATAATGTAATTGAATTGAACGAAAGAGTTAATCAAATAACTAAATAAAACACTTGAGTAAGTTTTTATGTAAATGAATTGAACGAATTCGTTAATCAAATAACTAAATAAAACACTCGAGTAAGTTATAATGTAATTGAATTGAACGAAGGAGTTAATCAAATAACTAAATAAAACACTTGAGTAAGTTATAATGTAATTGAATCGAACGAAAGAGTTAATCAAATAACTAAATAAAACACTTGAGTAAGTTATTATGTAATTGAATTGAACGAAGGAGTTAATCAAATAACTAAATAAAACACTTGAGTAAGTTATAATGTAATTGAATTGAACGAAGGAGTTAATCAAATAACTAAATAAAACACTTGAGTAAGTTATTATGTAATTGAATTGAACGAAGGAGTTAATCAAATAACTAAATAAAACACTTGAGTAAGTTATAATGTAATTGAATTGAACGAAAGGAGTTAATCAAATAACTAAATAAAACACTTGAGTAAGTTATAATGTAATTGAATTGAACGAAAGAGTTAATCAAATAACTAAATAAAACACTTGAGTAAGTTATTATGTAATTGAATTGAACGAAGGAGTTAATCAAATAACTAAATAAAACACTTGAGTAAGTTATAATGTAATTGAATTGAACGAAGGAGTTAATCAAATAACTAAATAAAACACTTGAGTAAGTTATAATGTAATTGAATTGAATGAAAAGTTAATCAAATAACTAAATAAAACACTTGAGTAAGTTATAATGTAATTGAATTGAACGAAGGAGTTAATCAATACTAAATAAAACACTTGAGTAAGTTTTTATATATAATTGAATTGAACGAATGAGTTAATCAAATAACTAAATAAAATATTTGAGTAAGTTATAATGTAATTGAATTGAACGAAGGAGTTAATCAAATAACTAAATAAAACACTTGAGTAAGTTATTATGTAATTGAATTGAACGAAGGAGTTAATCAAATAACTAAATAAAACACTTGAGTAAGTTATAATGTAATTGAATTGAACGAAAGAGTTAATCAAATAACTAAATAAAACACTTGAGTAAGTTATAATGTAATTGAATTGAACGAAAGAGTTAATCAAATAACTAAATAAAACACTTGAGTAAGTTATTATGTAATTGAATTGAACGAAGGAGTTAATCAAATAACTAAATAAAACACTTGAGTAAGTTATTATGTAATTGAATTGAACGAAAGAGTTAATCAAATAACTAAATAAAACACTTGAGTAAGTTATAATGTAATTGAATTGAACGAAAGAGTTAATCAAATAACTAAATAAAACACTTGAGTAAGTTATAATGTAATTGAATTGAACGAAGGAGTTAATCAAATAACTAAATAAAACACTTGAGTAAGTTATTATGTAATTGAATTGAACGAAAAGTTAATCAAATAACTAAATAAAACACTTGAGTAAGTCATAATGTAATTGAATTGAACGAAAGAGTTAATCAAATAACTACATAAAACACTTGAGTAAGTTATAATGTAATTGAATTGAACGAAGGAGTTAATCAAATAACTAAATAAAACACTTGAGTAAGTTATTATGTAATTGAATTGAACGAATGAGTTAATCAAATAACTAAATAAAACACTTGAATAAGTTTGTATATGTAATTGAATTGAACGAAAGAGTTAATCAAATAACTAAATAAAACACTTGAGTAAGTTATAATGTAATTGAATCGAACGAAAGAGTTAATCAAATAACTAAATAAAACACTTGAGTAAGTTATAATGTAATTGAATTGAACGAAGGAGTTAATCAAATAACTAAATAAAACACTTGAGTAAGTTATTATGTAATTGAATTGAACGAAGGAGTTAATCAAATAACTAAATAAAACACTTGAGTAAGTTATAATGTAATTGAATTGAACGAAAGAGTTAATCAAATAACTAAATAAAACACTTGAGTAAGTTATAATGTAATTGAATTGAACGAAAAGTTAATCAAATAACTAAATAAAACACTTGAGTAAGTTATAATGTAATTGAATTGAACGAAAGAGTTAATCAAATAACTAAATAAAACACTTGAGTAAGTTATTATGTAAATGAATTGAACGAATGCGTTAATCAAATAACTAAATAAAACACTTGAGTAATTTATAATGTAATTGAATTGAACGAAGGAGTTAATCAAATAACTAAATAAAACACTTGAGTAAGTTATAATGTAATTGAATCGAACGAAAGAGTTAATCAAATAACTAAATAAAACACTTGAGTAAGTTATTATGTAATTGAATTGAACGAAGGAGTTAATCAAATAACTAAATAAAACACTTGAGTAAGTTATTATGTAATTGAATTGAACGAAGGAGTTAATCAAATAACTAAATAAAACACTTGAGTAAGTTATAATGTAATTGAATCGAACGAAAGAGTTAATCAAATAACTTAATAAACACTTTAGTAAGTTTTTATATATAATTGAATTGAACGAATGAGTTAATCAAATAACAAAATAAAATATTTGAGTAATTTATAATGTAATTGAATTGAACGAAGGAGTTAATGAAATAACAAAATAAAACACTTGAGTAAGTTATTATGTAATTGAATTGAACGAAGGAGTTAATCAAATAACTAAATAAAACACTTCAGTAAGATATAATGTAATTGAATTGAACGAAGAGTTAATCAAATAACTACATAAAATACTTGAGTAAGTTATAATGTAATTGAATCGAACGAAAGAGTTAATCAAATAACTAAATAAAACACTTGAGTAAGTTATTATGTAATTGAATTGAACGAAGGAGTTAATCAAATAACTAAATAAAACACTTGAGTAAGTTATTATGTAATTGAATTGAACGAAGGAGTTAATCAAATAACTAAATAAAACGCTTGAGTAAGTTATAATGTAATTGAATTGAACGAAAAGTTAATCAAATAACTAAATAAAAACCTTGAGTAAGTTATAATGTAATTGAATTGAACGAAGGAGTTAATCAAATAACTACATAAAACACTTGAGTAAGTTATAATGTAATTGTATTGAACGAAGGAGTTAATCAAATAACTAAATAAAACACTTGAGTAAGTTATTATGTAATTGAATTGAACGAAGGAGTTAATCAAATAACTAAATAAAACACTTGAGTAAGTTATAATGTAATTGAATTGAACGAAAGAGTTAATCAAATAACTAAATAAAACACTTGAGTAAGTTATAATGTAATTGAATCGAACGAAGGAGTTAATCAAATAACTAAATAAAACACTTGAGTAAGTTATTATGTAATTGAATTGAACGAAGGAGTTAATCAAATAACTAAATAAAACACTTGAGTAAGTTATAATGTAATTGAATTGAACGAAGGAGTTAATCAAATAACTAAATAAAACACTTGAGTAAGTTATAATGTAATTGAATTGAACGAAAGAGTTAATCAAATAACTAAATAAAACACTTGAGTAAGTTATTATGTAATTGAATTGAACGAAGGAGTTAATCAAATAACTAAATAAAACACTTGAGTAAGTTATAATGTAATTGAATTGAACGAAAGGAGTTAATCAAATAACTAAATAAAACACTTGAGTAAGTTATAATGTAATTGAATTGACAACGAAAGAGTTAATCAAATAACTAAATAAAACACTTGAGTAAGTTATTAAATGTAATTGAATTGAACGAAGGAGTTAATCAAATAACTAAATAAAACACTTGGAGTAAGTTATTATGTAATTGAATTGAACGAAGAAGTTAATCAAATAACTAAATAAAATACTTGAGTAAGTTATTATGTAATTGAATTGAACGAAGGAGTTAATCAAATAACTAAATAAAACACTTGAGTAAGTTATAATGTAATTGAATTGAACGAAGGAGTTAATCAAATAACTAAATAAAACACTTGAGTAAGTTATAATGTAATTGAATTGAACGAAAGAGTTAATCAAATAACTAAATAAAACACTTGAGTAAGTTATAATGTAATTGAATTGAACGAAGGAGTTAATCAAATAACTAAATAAAACACTTGAGTAAGTTATAATGTAATTGAATTGAACGAAAGAGTTAATCAAATAACTAAATAAAACACTTGAGTAAGTTATAATGTAATTGAATTGAACGAAGGAGTTAATCAAATAACTAAATAAAACACTTGAGTAAGTTATAATGTAATTGAATTGAACGAAAGGAGTTAATCAAATAACTAAATAAAACACTTGAGTAAGTTATTATGTAATTGAATTGAACGAAGGAGTTAATCAAATAACTAAATAAAACACTTGAGTAAGTTATAATGTAATTGAATTGAACGAAGGAGTTAATCAAATAACTAAATAAAACACTTGAGTAAGTTATTATGTAATTGAATTGAAGGAGTTAATCAAATAACTAAATAAAACACTTGAGTAAGTTATAATGTAATTGAATTGAACGAAGGAGTTAATCAAATAACTAAATTAAACACTCGAGTAAGTTATAATGTAATTGAATTGAACGAAGGAGTTAATCAAATAACTAAATAAAACACTTGAGTAAGTTATTATGTAATTGAATTGAATGAAAGGAGTTAATCAAATAACTAAATAAAACACTTGAGTAAGTTATAATGTAATTGAATTGAACGAAAGGAGTTAATCAAATAACTAAATAAAACACTTGAGTAAGTTATAATGTAATTGAATTGAACGAAGGAGTTAATCAAATAACTAAATAAAACACTTGAGTAAGTTATAATGTAATTGAATTGAACGAAAGAGTTAATCAAATAACTAAATAAAACACTTGAGTAAGTTATTATGTAATTGAATTGAACGAAAAGAAGTTAATCAAATAACTAAATAAAACACTTGAGTAAGTTATAATGTAATTGAATTGAACGAAAGGAGTTAATCAAATAACTAAATAAAACACTTGAGTAAGTTATAATGTAATTGAATTGAACGAAGGAGTTAATCAAATAACTAAATAAAACACTTGAGTAAGTTATTATGTAATTGAATTGAACGAAAGAGTTAATCAAATAACTAAATAAAACACTTGAGTAAGTTATAATGTAATTGAATTGAACGAAGGAGTTAATCAAATAACTAAATAAAACACTTGAGTAAGTTATAATGTAATTGAATTGAACGAAGGAGTTAATCAAATAACTAAATAAAACACTTGAGTAAGTTATAATGTAATTGAATTGAACGAAGGAGTTAATCAAATAACTAAATAAAACACTTGAGTAAGTTATTATGTAATTGAATTGAACGAAAGAGTTAATCAAATAACTAAATAAAACACTTGAGTAAGTTATAATGTAATTGAATTGAACGAAAGGAGTTAATCAAATAACTAAATAAAACACTTGAGTAAGTTATAATGTAATTGAATTGAACGAAGGAGTTAATCAAATAACTAAATAAAACACTTGAGTAAGTTATAATGTAATTGAATTGAACGAAAGGAGTTAATCAAATAACTAAATAAAACACCGGAGTAAATTATAATGTAATTGAATTGTACGAAGGAGTTAATCAAATAACTAAATAAAACACTTGAGTAAGTTATAATGTAATTGAATTGAACGAAAGAGTTAATCAAATAACTAAATAAAACACTTGAGTAAGTTATTATGTAATTGAATTGAACGAAGGAGTTAATCAAATAACTAAATAAAACACTTGAGTAAGTTATAATGTAATTGAATTGAACGAAGGAGTTAATCAAATAACTAAATAAAACACTTGAGTAAGTTATAATGTAATTGAATTGAACGAAAGAGTTAATCAAATAACTACATAAAACACTTGAGTAAGTTATAATGTAATTGAATTGAACGAAAGAGTTAATCAAATAACTAAATAAAACACTTGAGTAAGTTATAATGTAATTGAATTGAACGAAGGAGTTAATCAAATAACTAAATAAAACACTTGAGTAAGTTATAATGTAATTGAATTGAACGAAGGAGTTAATCAAATAACTAAATAAAACACTTGAGTAAGTTATAATGTAATTGAATTGAACGAAAGGAGTTAATCAAATAACTAAATAAAACACTTGAGTAAGTTATTATGTAATTGAATTGAACGAAGGAGTTAATCAAATAACTACATAAAACACTTGAGTAATTTATAATGTAATTGAATTGAACGAAGGAGGTAATCAAATAACTAAATAAAACACTTGAGTAAGTTATAATGTAATTGAATTGAACGAAGGAGTTAATCGAATAACTAAATAAAACACTTGAGTAAGTTATTATGTAATTGAATTGAACGAAGGAGTTAATCAAATAACTAAATAAAACACTTGAGTAAGTTATAATGTAATTGAATTGAACGAAGGAGTTAATCAAATAACTAAATAAAACACTTGAGTAAGTTATTATGTAATTGAATTGAACGAAGGAGTTAATCAAATAACTAAATAAAACACTTGAGTAAGTTATTATGTAATTGAATTGAACGAAGGAGTTAATCAAATAACTAAATAAAACACTTGAGTAAGTTATTATGTAATTGAATTGAACGAAAGAGTTAATCAAATAACTAAATAAAACACTTGAGTAAGTTATAATGTAATTGAATTGAACGAAGGAGTTAATCAAATAACTAAATAAAACACTTGAGTAAGTTATTATGTAATTGAATTGAACGAAGGAGTTAATCAAATAACTAAATAAAACACTTGAGTAAGTTATAATGTAATTGAATTGAACGAAAGAGTTAATCAAATAACTAAATAAAACACTTGAGTAAGTTATAATGTAATTGAATTGAACGAAGGAGTTAATCAAATAACTAAATAAAACACTTGAGTAAGTTATAATGTAATTGAATTGAACGAAGGAGTTAATCAAATAACTAAATAAAACACTTGAGTAAGTTATTATGTAATTGAATTGAACGAAAGGAGTTAATCAAATAACTAAATAAAACACTTGAGTAAGTTATAATGTAATTGAATTGAACGAAGGAGTTAATCAAATAACTAAATAAAACACTTGAGTAAGTTATTATGTAATTGAATTGAACGAAGGAGTTAATCAAATAACTAAATAAAACACTTGAGTAAGTTATTATGTAATTGAATTGAACGAATGGAGTTAATCAAATAACTAAATAAAACACTTGAGTAAGTTATAATGTAATTGAATTGAACGAAGGAGTTAATCAAATAACTAAATAAAACACTTTAGTAAGTTGTTATGTAATTGAATTGAACGAATGAGTTAATCAAATAACAAAAAAAAACACTTGAGTAAGTTATAATGTAATTGAATTGAACGAAGGAGTTAATCAAATAACTAAATAAAACACTTGAGTAAGTTATTATGTAATTGAATTGAACGAATGAGTTAATCAAATAACTAAATAAAACACTTGAGTAAGTTATTAATGTAATTGAATTGAACGAAGGAGTTAATCAAATAACTAAATAAAACACTTGAGTAAGTTATTATGTAATTGAATTGAACGAAGGAGTTAATCAAATAACTAAATAAAACACTTGAGTAAGTTATAATGTAATTGAATTGAACGAAATGTTAATCAAATAACTAAATAAAACACTTGAGTAAATTATAATGTAATTGAATTGAACGAAAGAGTTAATCAAATAACAGAATAAACACTTGAGTAAGTTATTATGTAATTGAATTGAACGAAGGAGTTAATCAAATAACTAAATAAAACACTTGAGTAAGTTATTATGTAATTGAATTGAACGAAGGAGTTAATCAAATAACTAAATAAAACACTTGAGTAAGTTATTATGTAACTGAATTGAACGAAGGAGTTAATCAAATAACTAAATAAAACACTTGAGTAAGTTATTATGTAATTGAATTGAACGAAAGGAGTTAATCAAATAACTAAATAAAACACTCGAGTAAGTTATTATGTAATTGAATTGAACGAAGGAGTTAATCAAATAACTAAATAAAACACTTCGAGTAAGTTATTATGTAATTGAATTGAACGAAGGAGTTAATCAAATAACTAAATAAAACACTTGAGTAAGTTATAATGTAATTGAATTGAACGGAAGAGTTAATCAAATAACTAAATAAAACACTCGAGTAAGTTATTATGTAATTGAATTGAACGAAGGAGTTAATCAAATAACTAAATAAAACACTCGAGTAAGTTATTATGTAATTGAATTCGAACGAAGGAGTTAATCAAATAACTAAATAAAACACTTTAGTAAGTTATAATGTAATTGAATTGAACGAAAGGAGTTAATCAAATAACTAAATAAAACACTCGAGTAAGTTATTATGTAATTGAATTGACGAAGAGTTAATCAAATAACTAAATAAAACACTCGAGTAAGTTATAATGTAATTGAATTGAACGAAAGGAGTTAATCAAATAACTAAATAAAACACTCGAGTAAGTTATAATGTAATTGAATTGAACGAATGAGTTAATCAAATAACTAAATAAAACACTTCGAGTAAGTTATAATGTAATTGAATTGAACGAAAGAGTTAATCAAATAACTAAATAAAACACTTCGAGTAAGTTATAATGTAATTGAATTGAACGAATGAGTTAATCAAATAACTAAATAAAACACTCGAGTAAGTTATTAATGTAATTGAATTGAACGAAGGAGTTAATCAAATAACTAAATAAAACACTTGAGTAAGTTATAATGTAATTGAATTGAACGAAGGAGTTAATCAAATAACTAAATAAAACACTTGAGTAAGTTATTATGTAATTGAATTGAACGAAAGAGTTAATCAAATAACTAAATAAAACACTCGAGTAAGTTATTATGTAATTGAATTGAACGAATGAGTTAATCAAATAACTAAATACAACACTTGAGTAAGTTATAATGTAATTGAATTGAACGAAAGAGTTAATCAAATAACTAAATAAAACACTCGAGTAAGTTATATTGTAATTGAATTGAACGAAAGGAGTTAATCAAATAACTAAATAAAACACTCGAGTAAGTTATTAATGTAATTGAATTGAACGAAGGAGTTAATCAAATAACTAAATAAAACACTCGAGTAAGTTATATATGTAATTGAATTGAACGAAAGAGTTAATCAAATAACTAAATAAAACACTTGAGTAAGTTATTATGTAATTGAATTGAACGAATGAGTTAATCAAATAACTAAATAAAACACTTGAGTAAGTTATTAATGTAATTGAATTGAACGAAGGAGTTAATCAAATAACTAAATAAAACACTTGAGTAAGTTATAATGTAATTGAATTGAACGAAAGGAGTTAATCAAATAACTAAATAAAACACTTCGAGTAAGTTATTATATGTAATTGAATTGAACGAAGGAGTTAATCAAATAACTAAATAAAACACTCGAGTAAGTTATATATGTAATTGAATTGAACGAAAGAGTTAATCAAATAACTAAATAAAACACTTGAGTAAGTTATTATGCAATTGAATTGAATGAATGAGTTAATCAAATAACTAAATAAAACACTCGAGTAAGTTATTATGTAATTGAATTGAACGAAAGAGTTAATCAAATAACTAAATAAAACACTTGAGTAAGTTATTATGTAATTGAATTGAACGAATGAGTTAATCAAATAACTAAATAAAACACTTGAGTAACTTATTATGTAATTGAATTGAACGAAGGAGTTAATCAAATAACTAAATAAAACACTTGAGTAAGTTATTATGTAATTGAATTGAACGAAAGGAGTTAATCAAATAACTAAATAAAACACTTGAGTAAGTTATAATGTAATTGAATTGAACGAAAGGAGTTAATCAAATAACTAAATAAAACACTTGAGTAAGTTATTATGTAATTGAATTGAAATAAGTTAATCAAATAACTAAATAAAACACTCGAGTAAGTTATAATGTAATTGAATTGAACGAAAGGAGTTAATCAAATAACTAAATAAAACACTTGAGTAAGTTATAATGTAATTGAATTGAACGAAAGGAGTTAATCAAATAACTAAATAAAACGCACGAGTAAGTTATTATGTAATTGAATTAGAAAGAGTTAATCGAATAACTAAATAAAACACTCGAGTAAGTTATAATGTAATTGAATGGAACGAAAGGAATTAATCAAATAACTAAATAAAACACTTGAGTAAGTTATAATGTAATTGAATTGAATGAAGGAGTTAATCAAATAACTAAATAAAACACTTGAGTAAGTTATTATATAATGTAATTGAATTGAACGAAAGAGTTAATCAAATAACTAAATAAAACACTTGAGTAAGTTATTATGTAATTGAATTGAACGAATGAGTTAATCAAATAACTAAATAAAACACTTGAGTAAGTTATTATGTAATTGAATTGAACGAAGGAGTTAATCAAATAACTAAATAAAACACTTGAGTAAGTTATAATGTAATTGAATTGAACGAAAGGAGTTAATCAAATAACTAAATAAAACACTCGAGTAAGTTATTAATGTAATTGAATTGAACGAAAGAGTTAATCAAATAACTAAATAAAACACTTGAGTAAGTTATTATGTAATTGAATTGAACGAAGGAGTTAATCAAATAACTAAATAAAACACTTGAGTAAGTTATTATGTAATTGAATTGAACGAAGGAGTTAATCAAATAACTAAATAAAACACTCGAGTAAGTTATTATGTAATTGAATTGAACGAAGGAGTTAATCAAATAACTAAATAAAACACTTGAGTAAGTTATAATGTAATTGAATTGAACGAAGGAGTTAATCAAATAACTAAATAAAACACACGAGTAAGTTATTATGTAATTGAATTGAACGAAAGAGTTGATCAAATAACTAAATAAAATACTCGAGTAAGTTATAAAGTAATTGAATTGAACGAAAGGAGTTAATCAAATAACTAAATAAAACACTTGAGTAAGTTATAATGTAATTGAATTGAACGAAAGGAGTTAATCAAATAACTAAATAAAACACTCGAGTAAGTTATTATGTAATTGAATTAAACGAAATCAAATAACTAAATAAAACACTTGAGTAAGTTATTATGTAATTGAATTGAACGAAAGGAGTTAATCAAATAACTAAATAAAACACTTGAGTAAGTTATAATGTAATTGAATTGAACGAAGGAGTTAATCAAATAACTAAATAAAACACTTGAGTAAGTTATTATGTAATTGAATTGAACGAAGGAGTTAATCAAATAACTAAATAAAACACTTGAGTAAGTTATTATGTAATTGAATTGAACGAAGAAGTTAATCAAATAACTAAATAAAACACTCGAGTAAGTTATTATGTAATTGAATTGAACGAAGAGTTAATCAAATAACTAAATAAAACACTCGAGTAAGTTATAATGTAATTGAATTGAACGAAAGGAGTTAATCAAATAACTAAATAAAACACTTGAGTAAGTTATAATGTAATTGAATTGAACGAAAGGAGTTAATCAAATAACTAAATAAAACACACGAGTAAGTTATTATGTAATTGAATTGAACAAAAGTTAATCAAATAACTAAATAAAACACTCGAGTAAGTTATAATGTAATTGAATTGAACGAAAGGAGTTAATCAAATAACTAAATAAAACACTTGAGTAAGTTATAATGTAATTGAATTGAACGAATGAGTTAATCAAATAACTAAATAAAACACTTGAGTAAGTTATATATGTAATTGAATTGAACGAAAGAGTTAATCAAATAACTAAATAAAACACTTGAGTAAGTTATAATGTAATTGAATTGAACGAATGAGTTAATCAAATAACTAAATAAAACACTTGAGTAAGTTATTATGTAATTGAATTGAACGAAGGAGTTAATCAAATAACTAAATAAAACACTCGAGTAAGTTATTATGTAATTGAATTGAACGAATGAGTTAATCAAATAACTAAATAAAACACTTGAGTAAGTTTTTATGTAAATGAATTGAACGAAGGAGTTAATCAAATAACTAAATAAAACACTTGAGTAAGTAATAATGTAATTGAATCGAACGAAAAGAGTTAATCAAATAACTAAATAAAACACACGAGTAAGTTATTATGTAATTGAATCGAAATCAAATAACTAAATAAAACACTCGAGTAAGTTATAATGTAATTGAATTGAACGAAAGGAGTTAATCAAATAACTAAATAAAACACTTGAGTAAGTTATAATGTAATTGAATTGAACGAAAGGAGTTAATCAAATAACTAAATAAAACACACGAGTAAGTTATTATGTAATTAGAGTTAATCAAATAACTAAATAAAACACTCGAGTAAGTTATTATGTAATTGAATTGAACGAAGGAGTTAATCAAATAACTAAATAAAACACTTGAGTAAGTTATAATGTAATTGAATTGAACGAATGAGTTAATCAAATAACTAAATAAAACACTTGAGTAAGTTATTATGTAATTGAATTGAACGAAAGAGTTAATCAAATAACTAAATAAAACACTCGAGTAAGTTATTATGTAATTGAATTGAACGAATAAGTTAATCAAATAACTAAATAAAACACTCGAGTAAGTTTTTATATGTAATTGAATTGAACGAATGAGTTAATCAAATAACTAAATAAAACACTCGAGTAAGTTATTATGTAATTGAATTGAACGAAAGAGTTAATCAAATAACTAAATAAAACACTCGAGTAAGTTATAATGTAATTGAATTAAACGAATGAGTTAATCAAATAACTAAATAAAACACTTGAGTAAGTTATTATGTAATTGAATTGAACGAAGGAGTTAATCAAAAAACTAAATAAAACACTCGAGTAAGTTATTATGTAATTGAATTGAACGAAGTAGTTAATCAAATAACTAAACAAAACACTTGAGTAAGTTTTTATGTAAATCAATTGAACGAAGGAGTTAATCAAATAACTAAATAAAATATTTGAGTAAGTTATAATGTAATTGAATTGTACGAAAGGAGTTAATCAAATAACTAAATAAAACACACGAGTAAGTTATTATGTAATTGAATTGACGAAATCAAATAACTAAATAAAACACTCGAGTAAGTTATAATGTAATTGAATTGAACGAAAGGAGTTAATCAAATAACTAAATAAAACATTTGAGTAAGTTATAATGTAATTGAATTGAACGAAAGGAGTTAATCAAATAACTAAATAAAACACACGAGTAAGTTATTATGTAATTGAATTGACTCAAATAACTAAATAAAACACTCGAGTAAGTTATAATGTAATTGAATTGAACGAAAGGAGTTAATCAAATAACTAAATAAAACACTTGAGTAAGTTATAATGTAATTGAATTGAACGAATGAGTTAATCAAATAACTAAATAAAACACTTGAGTAAGTTATTATGTAATTGAATTGAACGAAAGAGTTAATCAAATAACTAAATAAAACACTCGAGTAAGTTATTATGTAATTGAATTGAACGAATAAGTTAATCAAATAACTAAATAAAACACTCGAGTAAGTTATTATGTAATTGAATTGAACGAATAGGAGTTAATCAAATAACTAAATAAAACACTCGAGTAAGTTATTAATGTAATTGAATTGAACGAAAGGAGTTAATCAAATAACTAAATAAAACACTCGAGTAAGTTTTTATATGTAATTGAATTGAACGAATAAGTTAATCAAATAACTTAATAAAACACTCGAGTAAGTTATAACTGTAATTGAATTGAACGAAGGAGTTAATCCAAAACTAAATAAAACACTGGAGTAAGTTATTATGTAATTGAATTGAACGAAGTAGTTAATCAAATAACGAAACAAAACACTTGAGTAAGTTTTTATGTAAATCAATTGAACGAAGGAGTTAATCAAATAACTAAATAAAATATTTGAGTAAGTTATAATGTAATTGAATTGTACGAAAGGAGTTAATCAAATAACTAAATAAAACACACGAGTAAGTTATTATGTAATTGAATTGACTCAAATAACTAAATAAAACACTCGAGTAAGTTATAATGTAATTCAATTGAACGAAAGGAGTTAATCAAATAACTAAATAAAACACTTGAGTAAGTTATAATGTAATTGAATTGAACGAAAGGAGTTAATCAAATGACTAAATAAAACACACGAGTAAGTTATTATGTAATTGAATTGACTCAAATAACTAAATAAAACACTCGAGTAAGTTATAATGTAATTAAATTGAACGAAAGGAGTTAATCAAATAACTAAATAAAACACTTGAGTAAGTTATAATGTAATTGAATTGAACGAATGAGTTAATCAAATAACTAAATTAAACACTTGAGTAAGTTATTATAAAGTAATTGAATTGAACGAAAGAGTTAATCAAATAACTAAATAAAACACTCGAGTAAGTTATTATGTAATTGAATTGAACGAATAAGTTAATCAAATAACTAAATAAAACACTCGAGTAAGTTATTATGTAATTGAATTGAACGAATGAGTTAATCAAATAACTAAATAAAACACTCGAGTAAGTTATAATGTAATTGAATTGAACGAAATGAGTTAATCAAATAACTAAATAAAACACTCGAGTAAGTTATTAATGTAATTGAATTGAACGAAAGGAGTTAATCAAATAACTAAATAAAACACTCGAGTAAGTTATTATGTAATTGAATTGAACAAAGGAGTATAATCAAATAACTAAATAAAACACTCGAGTAAGTTATTAATGTAATTGAATTGAACGAAAGGAGTTAATCAAATAACTAAATAAAACACTTGAGTAAGTTATTATGTAATTGAATTGAACGAATGAGTTAATCAAATAACTAAATAAAACACTCGAGTAAGTTATTATAATATGTAATTGAATTGAACGAAAGGAGTTAATCAAATAACTAAATAAAACACTCGAGTAAGTTATAATGTAATTGAATTAAACGAATGAGTTAATCAAATAACTAAATTAAACACTTGAGTAAGTTATTATGTAATTGAATTGAACGAAGGAGTTAATCAAAAAACTAAATAAAACACTCGGAGTAAGTTATTATGTAATTGAATTGAACGAAGTAGTTAATCAAATAACGAAACAAAACACTTGAGTAAGTTTTTATGTAAATCAATTGAACGAAGGAGTTAATCAAATAACTAAATAAAATATTTGAGTAAGTTATAATGTAATTGAATTGTACGAAAGGAGTTAATCAAATAACTAAATAAAACACACGAGTAAGTTATTATGTAATTGAATTGACTCAAATAACTAAATAAAACACTCGAGTAAGTTATAATGTAATTCAATTGAACGAAAGGAGTTAATCAAATAACTAAATAAAACACTTGAGTAAGTTATAATGTAATTGAATTGAACGAAAGGAGTTAATCAAATGACTAAATAAAACACACGAGTAAGTTATTATGTAATTGAATTGACTCAAATAACTAAATAAAACACTCGAGTAAGTTATAATGTAATTAAATTGAACGAAAGGAGTTAATCAAATAACTAAATAAAACACTTGAGTAAGTTATAATGTAATTGAATTGAACGAATGAGTTAATCAAATAACTAAATTAAACACTTGAGTAAGTTATTATAAATGTAATTGAATTGAACGAAAGAGTTAATCAAATAACTAAATAAAACACTGGAGTAAGTTATTATGTAATTGAATTGAACGAATAAGTTAATCAAATAACTAAATAAAACACTCGAGTAAGTTATTATGTAATTGAATTGAACGAATGAGTTAATCAAATAACTAAATAAAACACTCGAGTAAGTTATTATGTAATTGAATTGAACGAAAGGAGTTAATCAAATAACTAAATAAAACACTCGAGTAAGTTTTTATATGTAATTGAATTGAACGAATGAGTTAATCAAATAACTAAATAAAACACTCGAGTAAGTTATTATGTAATTGAATTGAACGAAGGAGTTAATCAAAAAAACTAAATAAAACACTGGAGTAAGTTATTATGTAATTGAATTGAACGAAGTAGTTAATCAAATAACGAAACAAAACACTTGAGTAAGTTTTTATGTAAATCAATTGAACGAAGGAGTTAATCAAATAACTAAATAAAATATTTGAGTAAGTTAT
Organism: Beta lomatogona; assembly: GCA_947646795.1. NCBI lineage: Eukaryota > Viridiplantae > Streptophyta > Magnoliopsida > Caryophyllales > Amaranthaceae > Beta > Beta lomatogona. Next base: position 323,656 of record CANSNZ010000079.1, on the reverse strand, counting down.
AATGTAATTGAATTGTACGAAAGGAGTTAATCAAATAACTAAATAAAACACACGAGTAAGTTATTATGTAATTGAATTGACTCAAATAACTAAATAAAACACTCGAGTAAGTTATAATGTAATTCAATTGAACGAAAGGAGTTAATCAAATAACTAAATAAAACACTTGAGTAAGTTATAATGTAATTGAATTGAACGAAAGGAGTTAATCAAATAACTAAATAAAACACACGAGTAAGTTATTATGTAATTGAATTGACAATCAAATAACTAAATAAAACACTTGAGTAAGTTATAATGTAATTGAATTGAACGAAAGGAGTTAATCAAATAACTAAATAAAACACTTGAGTAAGTTATAATGTAATTGAATTGAACGAATGAGTTAATCAAATAACTAAATAAAACACTTGAGTAAGTTATTATATATATGTAATTGAATTGAACGAAAGGAGTTAATCAAATAACTAAATAAAACACTCGAGTAAGTTATTATGTAATTGAATTGAACGAATGAGTTAATCAAATAACTAAATAAAACACTCGAGTAAGTTATTATGTAATTGAATTGAACGAATAAGTTAATCAAATAACTAAATAAAACACTCGAGTAAGTTATTATGTAATTGAATTGAACGAAAGGAGTTAATCAAATAACTAAATAAAACACTCGAGTAAGTTTTTATATGTAATTGAATTGAACGAATAAGTTAATCAAATAAGTAAATAAAACACTCGAGTAAGTTATTATAGTAATTGAATTGAACGAAGGAGTTAATCAAAAACTAAATAAAACACTTGGAGTAAGTTATTATGTAATTGAATTGAACGAAGTAGTTAATCAAATAACGAAACAAAACACTTGAGTAAGTTTTTATGTAAATCAATTGAACGAAGGAGTTAATCAAATAACTAAATAAAATATTTGAGTAAGTTATAATGTAATTGAATTGTACGAAAGGAGTTAATCAAATAACTAAATAAAACACACGAGTAAGTTATTATGTAATTGAATTGACTCAAATAACTAAATAAAACACTCGAGTAAGTTATAATGTAATTCAATTGAACGAAAGGAGTTAATCAAATAACTAAATAAAACACTTGAGTAAGTTATAATGTAATTGAATTGAACGAAAGGAGTTAATCAAATGACTAAATAAAACACACGAGTAAGTTATTATGTAATTGAATTGACTCAAATAACTAAATAAAACACTCGAGTAAGTTATAATGTAATTAAATTGAACGAAAGGAGTTAATCAAATAACTAAATAAAACACTTGAGTAAGTTATAATGTAATTGAATTGAACGAATGAGTTAATCAAATAACTATATTAAACACTTGAGTAAGTTATTATATATATGTAATTGACTTGAACGAAAGAGTTAATCAAATAACTAGATAAAACACTCGAGTAAGTTATTATGTAATAGAATTGAACGAATAAGTTAATCAAATAACTAAATAAAACACTCGTGTTAGTTATTATGTAATTGAATTGACTCAAATAAATAAACAAAACACTCGAGTAAGTTATAATGTAATTCAATTGAACGAAAGGAGTTAATCAAATAACTAAATAAAACACTTGAGTAAGTTATAATGTAATTGAATTGAACGAAAGGAGTTAATCAAATAACTAAATAAAACACACGAGTAAGTTATTATGTAATTGAATTGAACAAAGTTAATCAAATAACTAAATAAAACACTCGAGTAAGTTATTATATGTAATTGAATTGAACGAAAGGAGTTAATCAAATAACTAAATAAAACACTTGAGTAAGTTATTATGTAATTGAATTGAACGAATGAGTTAATCAAATAACTAAATAAAACACTTGAGTAAGTTATTATATATATGTAATTGACTTGAACGAAAGAGTTAATCAAATAACTAAATAAAACACTCGAGTAAGTTATAATGTAATTGAATTAAACGAATGAGTTAATCAAATAACTAAATTAAACACTTGAGTAAGTTATTATGTAATTGAATTGAACGAAGGAGTTAATCAAAAAACTAAATAAAACACTGGAGTAAGTTATTATGTAATTGAATTGAACGAAGTAGTTAATCAAATAACGAAACAAAACACTTGAGTAAGTTTTTATGTAAATCAATTGAACGAAGGAGTTAATCAAATAACTAAATAAAATATTTGAGTAAGTTATAATGTAATTGAATTGTACGAAAGGAGTTAATCAAATAACTAAATAAAACACACGAGTAAGTTATTATGTAATTGAATTGACTCAAATAACTAAATAAAACACTCGAGTAAGTTATAATGTAATTCAATTGAACGAAAGGAGTTAATCAAATAACTAAATAAAACACTTGAGTAAGTTATAATGTAATTGAATTGAACGAAAGGAGTTAATCAAATGACTAAATAAAACACACGAGTAAGTTATTATGTAATTGAATTGACTCAAATAACTAAATAAAACACTCGAGTAAGTTATAATGTAATTAAATTGAACGAAAGGAGTTAATCAAATAACTAAATAAAACACTTGAGTAAGTGATAATGTAATTGAATTGAACGAATGAGTTAATCAAATAACTAAATAAAACACTCGAGTAAGTTATTATATGTAATTGAATTGAACGAAAGAGTTAATCAAATAACTAAATAAAACACTCGAGTAAGTTATTATGTAATTGAATAGAACGAATGAGTTAATCAAATAACTAAATAAAACACTCGAGTAAGTTATTATGTAATTGAATTGAACGAATGAGTTAATCAAATAACTAAATAAAACACTCGAGTAAGTTATAATGTAATTGAATTGAACGAATGAGTTAATCAAATAACTAAATAAAACACTCGAGTAAGTTTTTATATGTAATTGAATTGAACGAATAAGTCAATCAAATAACTAAATAAAACACTTGAGTAAGTTATTTGAATTGACCGAAGGAGTTAATCAAAAAAACTAAATAAAACACTGGAGTAAGTTATTATGTAATTGAATTGGACGAAGTAGTTAATCAAATAACGAAACAAAACACTTGAGTAAGTTTTTATGTAAATCAATTGAACGACGGAGTTAATCAAATAACTAAATAAAATATTTGAGTAAGTTATAATGTAATTGAGTTGTACGAAAGGAGTTAATCAAATAACTAAATAAAACACACGAGTAAGTTATTATGTAATTGAATTGACTCAAATAACTAAATAAAACACTCGAGTAAGTTATAATGTAATTCAATTGAACGAAAGGAGTTAATCAAATAACTAAATAAAACACTTGAGTAAGTTATAATGTAATTGAATTGAACGAAAGGAGTTAATCAAATGACTAAATAAAACACACGAGTAAGTTATTATGTAATTGAATTGACTCAAATAACTAAATAAAACACTCGAGTAAGTTATAATGTAATTGAATTGAACGAAAGGAGTTAATCAAATAACTAAATAAAACACTTGAGTAAGTTATAATGTAATTGAATTGAACGAATGAGTTAATCAAATAACTAAATTAAACACTTGAGTAAGTTATTATGTAATTGAATTGAACGAAAGAGTTAATCAAATAACTAAATAAAACACTCGAGTAAGTTATAATGTAATTGAATTGAACGAAAGGAGTTAATCAAATAACTAAATAAAACACTTGAGTAAGTTATAATGTAATTGAATTGAACGAATGAGTTAATCAAATAACTAAATTAAACACTTGAGTAAGTTATTATGTAATTGAATTGAACGAAAGAGTTAATCAAATAACTAAATAAAACACTCGAGTAAGTTATTATGTAATTGAATTGAACGAATAAGTTAATCAAATAACTAAATAAAACACTTGAGTAAGTTATAATGTAATTGAATTGAACGAATGAATTAATCAAATAACTAAATAAAACACCTGAGTAAGTTATAATGTAATTGAATTGAACGAATGAGTTAATCAAATAACTAAATAAAACACTCGAGTAAGTTTTTATATGTAATTGAATTGAACGAATAAGTCAATCAAATAACTAAATAAAACACTCGAGTAAGTTTTAATATGCAATTGAATTGAACGAATGAGTTAATCAAATAACTAAATAAAACACTTGAGTAAGTTTTTATATGTAATTGAATTGAACGAATGAGTTAATCAAATAACTAAATAAAACACTCGAGTAAGTTATTATGTAATTGAATTGAACGAAGGAGTTAATCAAATAACTAAATAAAACACTCGAGTAAGTTATTATGTAATTGAATTGAACGAATGAGTTAATCAAATAACTAAATAAAACACTCGAGTAAGTTATAATGTAATTGAATTGAACGAAGGAGTTAATCTAATAACTAAATAAAACACTCGAGTAAGTTATAATGTAATTGAATTAAACGAAGGAGTTAATCAAATAACTAAATAAAACACTCGAGTAAGTTATTATGTAATTGAATTGAACGAATAAGTTAATCAAATAACTAAATAAAACACTCGAGTAAGTTATTATGTAATTGAATTGAACGAAAGGAGTTAATCAAATAACTAAATAAAACACTTGAGTAAGTTATAATGTAATTGAATTAAACGAATGAGTTAATCAAATAACTAAATAAAACACTCGAGTAAGTTATTATGTAATTGAATTGAACGAAAGGAGTTAATCTAATAACTACATAAAACACTCGAGTAAGTCATAATGTAATTGAATTAAACGAAGGAGTTAATCTAATAACTACATAAAACACTAGAGTTAGTTATTATATAATTGAATTGAACGAATAAGTTAATCAAATAACTAAATAAAACACTCGAGTAAGTTATTATGTAATTGAATTGAACGAAAGGAGTTAATCAAATGACTAAATAAAACACTTGAGTAAGTTATAATGTAATTGAATTAAACGAATGAGTTAATCAAATAACTAAATTAAACACTTGAGTAAGTTATTATGTAATTGAATTGAACGAAGGAGTTAATCAAAAAACTAAATAAAACACTCGAGTAAGTTATTATGTAATTGAATTGAACGAAGTAGTTAATCAAATAACGAAATAAAACACTTGAGTAAGTTTTTATGTAAATCAATTGAACGAAGGAGTTAATCAAATAACTAAATAAAATATTTGAGTAAGTTATAATGTAATTGAATTGTACGAAAGGAGTTAATCAAATAACTAAATAAAACACACGAGTAAGTTATTATGTAATTGAATTGAACGAAAGAGTTAATCAAATAACTAAATAAAACACTTGAGTAAGTTATAATGTAATTGAATTGAACGAAAGGAGTTAATCAAATAACTAAATAAAACACTCGAGTAAGTTATTATGTAATTGAATTGAACGAAAGGAGTTAATCAAATGACTAAATAAAACACTCGAGTAATTTATTATGTAATTGAATTGAACGAATAAGTTAATCAAATAACTAAATAAAACACTTGAGTAAGTTATAATGTAATTGAATTGAACGAATGAGTTAATCAAATAACTAAATAAAACACCTGAGTAAGTTATAATGTAATTGAATTGAACGAATGAGTTAATCAAATAACTAAATAAAACACTCGAGTAAGTTTTTATATGTAATTGAATTGAACGAATAAGTTAATCAAATAACTAAATAAAACACTCGAGTAAGTTATTATGTAATTGAATTAAACGAACGAGTTAATCAAATAACTAAATAAAACACTCGAGTAAGTTATAATGTAATTGAATTAAACGAATGAGTTAATCAAATAACTAAATTAAACACTTGAGTAAGTTATTATGTAATTGAATTGAACGAAGCAGTTAATCAAAAAATTAAATAAAACACTGGAGTAAGTTATTATGTAATTGAATTGAACGAAGTAGTTAATCAAATAACGAAACAAAACACTTGAGTAAGTTTTTATGTAAATCAATTGAACGAAGGAGTTAATCAAATAACTAAATAAAATATTTGAGTAAGTTATAATGTAATTGAATTGTACGAAAAGAGTTAATCAAATAACTAAATAAAACACACGAGTAAGTTATTATGTAATTGAATTGACTCAAATAACTAAATAAAACACTCGAGTAAGTTATAATGTAATTCAATTGAACGAAAGGAGTTAATCAAATAACTAAATAAAACACTTGAGTAAGTTATAATGTAATTGAATTGAACGAAAGGAGTTAATCAAATGACTAAATAAAACACACGAGTAAGTTATTATGTAATTGAATTGACTCAAATAACTAAATAAAACACTCGAGTAAGTTATTATGTAATTGAATTGAACGAAAGGAGTTAATCAAATAACTAAATAAAACACTCGAGTAAGTTATTATGTAATTGAATTGAACGAATAAGTTAATCAAATAACTAAATAAAACACTTGAGTAAGTTATAATGTAATTGAATCGAACGAATGAGTTAATCATATAACTAAATAAAACACATGAGTAAGTTATAATGTAATTGAATTGAACGAACGAGTTAATCAAATAACTAAATTAAACACTCGAGTAAGTTTTTATATGTAATTGAATTGAACGAATAAGTTAATCAAATAACTAAATAAAAACACTCGAGTAAGTTTTTATAATGTAATTGAATTGAACGAATGAGTTAATCAAATAACTAAATAAAACACTTGAGCAAGTTTTTATGTGTAATTGAATTGAACGAATGAGTTAATCAAATAACTAAATAAAACACTCGAGTAAGTTATTATGTAATTGAATTGAACGAAGGAGTTAATCAAATAACTAAATAAAACACTCGAGTAAGTTTTTATATGTAATTGAATTGAACGAATAAGTCAATCAAATAACTAAACAAAACACTCGAGTAAGTTTTAATATGCAATTTAATTGAACGAATGAGTTAATCAAATAACTATATAAAACACTTGAGTAAGTTTTTATATGTAATTGAATTGAACGAATGAGTTAATCAAATAACTAAATAAAACACTCGAGTAAGTTATTATGTAATTGAATTGAACGAAGGAGTTAATCAAATAACTAAATAAAACACTCGAGTAAGTTATTATGTAATTGAATTGAACGAAGGAGTTAATCAAATAACTAAATAAAACACTCGAGTAAGTTATAATGTAATTGAATTGAACGAATGAGTTAATCTAATAACTACATTGTTGTATAATTAGAGTAGCACTCGAATCATACAAGAAGAGATAGAAGAAACAATCGAAAAGACTTGAATCCAGAAGCCCGATTGAGTAGCAATCTTTTAAACTACTTGGATAAGTCACACCACCAAGCAATCTAAAAGCTCCTAAGAACACAAATTAACTTGCCAAAGTTAAGCATAGGCAGTAACACTTGATTCCAATCCAAGAATACAAAGTATTAAGCAAAGGTAAAACTCACGTTTTTTTAAGTCATAAAAGTCATATCCATTTCATTCATGTTGTCCGATTTATATAGGACTTGTTACAACTTAGTTTTCTGATTTTCTAAACAAAATAATTAAAGGTCGAAGTACCTCATTCATCAATCTCATGAAAGAACTAGGCGCATTGCATAGGCCAAAGGGAATGACCATCCACTCTTACAACCCTTGTTTGGTTTTGAAAGCAGTCTTCCATTCATCACCTTCTCTAATCCGCATTTGATGATAGCCACTTCGAAGATCAATTTTAGAAAACACCGAAGCTCCATGCAGTTCGTCCAACATGTCCTCCAATCTAGGCATAGGGAACCTATATTTCACCGTTATATTGTTCACTGCCCTACTATCAATGCACATCCTCCATGTTCCATCCTTCTTAGGAACTAGTAAAGCTGGAACCGCACATGGACTCATGCTTTCTCTCACATATCCCTTTTTAATCAAATCCTCGACTTGTCTTTGTAATTCTCTCGATGTTGTGGGATCACATCTATAAGCCGGTCTGTTTGGTAAAGGTGCGCCAGGCACAAGATCTATGGCATGCTCTATACCCCTCAATGGTGGTAACCCTTGCGGCAATTCCTCCGGAAAAACGTCCCCAAATTCCTTCATCAAGGCCCCTAATCTCTCATCACTAGGCTCCTTGGTACTAGTAGCAGCGTGTGTCTAACAACCAAGGCATAAGAACCCCCTTCCTCTTCGATTTCACGCTCAAATTCCCTTGATGAAAGGAACAAACTTGTCGCCTTGGAAACCTCGCTTAGAGGCTACCGAGTTGGGAGCTAAAGGATGTAATCGAACCCTCTTAGTTCCAACCAACACTGAGTATACATTTGAATCCCCCTCATGGATGACCTTCCTATCAAACTGCCAAGGTCTCCCTAGTAATATATGGCACGCACTCATAGGTAACACATCACACCACAATTCATCTTTGTACCCCCCTATGGAAAATGCGATCAAAGCTTGCCTCTTTACCTTCATGCCCGTGCTATCATCCAACCAACTCAACTTGTATGGCTTAGGATGTTCCCTTATGGCCAAGTTAAGCTTCGATACTACATCATCCGCAATAACATTCGTGCAAGAGCCACTGTCTATGATTACATTGCATGTGTGTTCTCCTACCTTGCACCTAGTATGGAAAAGATTCTCTCTTTGCTCTTTGTTAGGCGTGTGGTCTACATGTAAGGCACGCCTCACCACACCAACCAACTTCGCATCATCTTCCGCAAAGGCATCCTCCTCCTCCTCTTCTCCTACTATGTGCATCGTCTCCGGGACAAATTCATAAAGTTCCTCTTCCTCTTGCAACTCAAAGTATTGTCTCATAGTGAGGGCCTTCCTCGTCAGACAATTGCTTGCTATGTGTCCACGCCCTTGACACTTGAAACACTTCCTCATCTCTTCAAACTTGTCTTTTGGTATAAAGACTTTTGCTTTCTCGCCCTTGGTATCTTCCTTGACCAAATTATCTCTCTTTGGCCCTTCGAACCACTTTGCCCTAGCTTTAGACGAGCTTGCATCGAACTTGTTAGGGTACAAGGTCTTAGGCTTGTCTTCCTGCTCATGAGCCTCAAATCTCATGGCTAGCCTCGTCACATCATCAAACGTGTGATAAGTAGACACCTCGACTTTCCTTGCAACCGACCTATTCAAACCTTTGATGTACCTCGCCACTTTCATAGTCTCCTTCTCCTCCAAATCACATACAAGGCATAGTTTGTCGAATTCTACGGTATAATCATGAACACTAAGCGCTTCTTGTCTCAAAGTTGTTAGCTTTATGTATTGCTTTTGTGCATAATCACTTGGCAAGAACTTCTCTTTAAGCTTCTCCTTCAATTTTATCCAACTACTAAGCTTTTCTTTCCCTTTCTTGGCACGTTTAGCCTTTAAACTTTCAAGCCAAATACCAGCATATTTGGTTAGTCTAATTGAGGCTATTTTAAAACGCTTCTTATCATCGAAGCCCCTATAATCACAAACCTTCTCCAATTGTCGAATCCATTCCAACAAATCTTCCGGGTTGCTATCCCCCGTGTAGTCTTCTAACTTCAATCCACAATCATCATTGTATGAGGTTTTGTTGGTCTTGTCCTCATAGTTTTCGGCCTCATCATCTGAATGTACCCCCCACAAACGCCGCACTATTTGGATCAAGTCTCTTCTCAACAATCGAAACAAGAGCATCCATTCTCGTTTCCAATCGACTCATTTTGCTTGAGCCTTCGTTTAGTTGGATTTGGGTATTGAATTGAAGTTTAACAAGGTCTTGCACTTGCTTAGTTAGTTTCTCCAACTCGGACTCCATTGTCACAACAAACGTGCAAACCTACGCACTTCTTGCACCGCAAAGATTGAATCTTGGATGTGAAAGATTGAATCTTGGAAGCTTAATGCCACGGATCTTGATAAGAAAAGAAGAATCCCTTCGATTCTCACCCCCTGGAAAAACGATACTAAGCCAAGAATACCTAATAATCAATTAGTAACACGAATCTTGCACTTTCTTGGATTCAAGAATTGATTCACTCGAACCAACCCACAAGTTTCCGGATATTTCTTGGTTTAAAGATCACTCCTGAACTCTAAACAAGAATCTAAACACTCTCAAGATCACTCCCCGAAATTAAGATGTTTAACACTAAACACTTAACACTCCCGAAAAGTCTTTAATGGTTTGATTAATGTTGCTTACAAGCAAAACAACAATCAAGAATAATTATTTGTAAAACAAAACGTAATCTAATTTCATTAACAATTAAAATCGCCTTATATAGGCTACACTCCTATTATAACTAGATCACTAATAAGATAAGAATAAAACAAAACAAGATAAAACTCCTAAACACCACACGCTTCATATCTTTTAGCATGTTGATGTTCACTAGAGTTCTAACCAGCATATAACTCCTAACAACCGAAATAACTAACTAAAAGCAATTAAAATACATAGTACTTCTAACATACCTAGAAGTCTATGCAACAACCAAGTCCTAACAGAACTAGGACTCCTTCCTTCGAACTCTCTTCTTTTTTTCACGCCTCTTCTTCACCAAGCCAAGTAACAACACATGCCAACACTTGGTTATTTCTTCTAAACTGAAATCCCATTTGCTCCATAACCAAGTCAATAGGTTCTTCAAGAACAAGTGCCTTTGCATCCGCATCATTCTCCCCCTCCACAAAAGAATTTGCCCTCAAATTCTCATCATCATAGTAGGGAGACAAATCACCCACGCTAAATGTGGCACTCTCATTGCCAAATTCATCCGGCAAATCTATCTTATAAGCACTATCTCCAACGACACCAACCACCTCAAAAGGACCATCTGCCCTAGGCATGAGCTTGTTTTTCCTCTTGCTAGGAAACCGTTCTTTCCTCAAATGCACCCACACAAGATCACTAACCTTGAAAATTGGTTGTTTGCGCCCTTTGTTAGCCCTTGTCTTGTATTGAGTGTTCATCTTTTCGATTTTTGCCTTAATTTGCGCACACGTTTTGTTGAATGCTTCCAACCTCTTCTTTGCATCCGTGTGAATTTCATGCTTAGGCAACACAACAAAATCAATAGGCAATAGAGGATTAACACCATAAACTACCTCAAATGGAGATCGGGAAGTAGTAGACGAATGTGCTCTGTTGTAGGCAAATTCGGCATGAGCAAGCTTGATGTCCCAATCTTTCTGAGTCTTGCTCACCAACCCTCGCAACAAAGACCCCAAAGTTCGATTAGTAACCTCGGTTTGCCCATCGGTTTGGGGATGGTGGCTTGTACTAAAGAGAAACTTCGTACCAACCATGCGCCAAAGACACCTCCAAAAATGACTTAGGAACTTAGAGTCCCTATCGATACAATGCTCCGTGGAATACCATGCAACCTAATGATCTCCCTAAAGTACAAATCAGCCACATGAGTTGCATCATCGGTTTTATGCATAGGAACAAAATGAGCCATCTTGGAGAATCGATCCACAACCACCATTATAGCATCCTTTCCCCTTTGAGTTCGAGGCAGCCCTACAATGAAGTCCATGCTTACACTATCCCAAGGATGACTAGGCACAGGTAAAGGCGTATAAAGACCCTTATGAAAGGTACTCTTTGCCTTTTGACATGTAGCACACCTAGTAACCACCAAATGGACGTCCTTCACCATATGCGGCCAATAGAAGCTCTCTTGAAGGGTATCAAGAGTCTTGTGCACGCTAAAATGTCCAGCCACACCTCCACTATGCACCTCTCTAACAAGTAAACCCCTCACTCCACACTTAGGCACACACAACTTGTTGCCTTTAAACAAAAACCCCTCGTGTACTACAAAGGAACCATCCGGTTTTTCAAACTTCTCCCCAAAATCAGCATCTCCTTTGTACAATTCTTTCAAGTGTGCAAACCCCAACACTTGTGCACCCACCACAGCCAACAAATATGATCTCCTTGACAAAGCATCAGCCACCACATTAGACTTACCTTCCTTGTATTTGGATGAAAACGTGAATGATTGAAGGAACTCCACCCATTTAGCATGTCGATGGTTGAGTTTTTGCTGACCATGGATATACTTCAATGCTTCATGATCCGAATGAAGTATAAAAGGCTTTGGGCGTAGGTAATGTGACCAATGATCCAAGGCACGAACAATTGCATAAAACTCTCTATCATAGTTAGCATAGTTCAATTTAGCACCGTTCAACTTCTCACTTAAATAAGAAATTGGCCGTTTTTCTTGCAACAACACCGCACCAATGCCTACCCCACTTGCATCACACTCCACTTCAAATAATTTGTGAAAGTCAGGTAGTGCCAAAACAGGAGCACTACAAAGCTTGCTCTTCACCTCGTCAAAGACTTGTTGTGCCGTGGATGTCCAACTAAACTCCCCTTTCTTCAACAATTCAGTAATTGGTGCCATAACAGAAGAAAAGTTTCGAATGAATCTCCTATAGAACGAAGCCAACCCATGAAAGCTCCTACACTCCGAAACATTCTTAGGTGCTAACCACGAAGAAATAGCCTCCACCTTTTCAGAATCAACATGAACACCCTCCTTGGAAACAATATACCCCAAAAACGCCACACTAGATACAAGAAACTCACATTTCTCTAGTTTACCATATAGTTGCTGCTCTCTAAGTTTCTCAAACAAACTACGCAAATGCAACAAATGTTCTTCGATGCTCTTACTATAAATAAGGATGTCATCCAAGTAAACAACAACAAACTTATTAAGAAAAGGTCGAAGTACCTCATTCATCAATCTCATGAAAGAACTAGGCGCATTGCATAGGCCAAAGGGCATGACCATCCACTCGTACAACCCTTGTTTGGTTTTGAAAGCAGTCTTCCATTCATCACCTTCTCTAATCCGAATTTGATGATAGCCACTTCGAAGATCAATTTTAGAAAACACCGAAGCTCCATGCAATTCGTCCAACATGTCCTCCAATCTAGGCATAGGGCAAATTCTTTTGTGAAGGGGGAGAATGATGCGGATGCAAAGGCACTTGTTCTTGAAGAACCTATTGACTTGGTTATGGAGCAAATGGGATTTCAGTTTAGAAGAAATAACCAAGTGTTGGCATGTGTTGTTACTTGGCTTGGTGAAGAAGAGGCGTGAAAGATGGAAGAGAGTTCGAAGGAAGGAACTGATTAGCATTTTAACTTAGTGTCATTATGAGTTTAAAATGTTAGTTAATTAGTTGAGTTGTTTTTAGTTCAATAAAGGTCCGAAAATCCCTTAGAGATTTCGGTGGTTAAGTGTTTAGTTGTCATGGTTGTATTTTAGGAAAGTTTCCTAAAATTAGTAGCTTGGAGTGGCGTGCAAGGTAGCCAGCCTTGGGCGTGTCATTTGGGTGTAATTAAGGAAAGTACTTGTTGTCTTTCCTTAAGTTAGAGTTTCCTTAAGTTTAGCTTGATTCTAGGCTAGAATTAAGGAGGAGATACTTTCCTAAATTGATGGTGAATGCCGTGTGGTTTGGTATGCTTGAGGAGCAAGGTTTTCTTGCTTACTCCTTATAAATAATGGCGTCTAACCTCTTCAATGGTTAGAGTGATTTTATGATTAAATATTGTTATTGTTTGTGAATTAATTCATAAGCTTTAATCTTCCATTAATTGATATTCAGGAGTGTTTATTAATTAGTGTTTAAACAACTTAATTCCAGGAGTGATTTCAGTGTGTTTAAGATTCTTGTGAGTGTTTCAGGAGTGATCATTCATTAAGAAATATCCCTTGTTACTTGTTCTTATTTTCGGATTTCTTCATTGTCCTTATTCAAGTTGGCGTGTGTTTTTGAGTGTTTAACTATCCTAGTTGAGCATTCATATCAATTACGTTAGTACTAATCTTTAGGCCATGAATCTCTCCTTTGTTGTGATTGAGATTAGTACTTAGTAATACCTCTTGATTTGCAACTGATTTCGTATCATAAAGACTCCTAGTTTATTCGAAATGAAAACAAGAAATGATATAACTTAATGAATCAAATTAAAGACCTCCATGAAAGAAGCATTTAATTCATCAAGTTTAATAAGGAAGATACAATCACCAACCAAATGGATTAGTTTAGTATCCTTGACAACCATCAATGGTGGAGCAGCTTCGTCCACATCTACAACATCCTCCCCTTGTTGGGAAAAGTTTGACCTCAAACTTGGAAGATCACCTTCATCTTCATAGAAAGGACTAAGATTCGAAACATTGAAAGAAGAAGAAACACCATAATCACCTGGTAATTCGATCTTGTAGACATTAGGATTGATCTTCTTAAGAACTTTGAAGGGACCATCGGTTCTAGGGCTTAATTTTGAACGCCTCTTGGAAGGAAAACGTTCCTTCCTTAGATGAATCCATACCCAATCTCCAGGAGTAAATTGAACATCATGCCTTCTTTTGTCAATTCGAGCCTTGATCTTCTCATTAGCACGGATGATTCTTGCTCTCACAAGTTCATGGATCTTCTTGATCTCCTTAGCACGTTCATCAGCCCTCCTTGCTAAATTTGTCTCGAATTGGAAGGGGAGCCAAATCAAGAGGAGTACATGGATTGATCCCATAGACAATTTCGAAGGGACTCAAACCAAGTAATCTTATGAGGCACCCTATTATATGCAAATTCAGCATGGGGTAACATGTCTTCCCATTGCCTTGGACTCTTAGTAGCTAGAGCCCTTAACAAAGTCCCTAAGGTTCGATTAGTTACCTCAGTTTGGCCGTCGGTTTGTGGATGAGATGATGTGCTAAACTTCAATTTTGTTCCCATCTTCTTCCACAATGTAAGCCAAAAATGACTTAGGAACTTAGTATCTCGATCACTCACCATGCTTCTTGGAACTCCATGTAGGCGAACCACCTCTTTGAAGTATAATAGTGCCGTTTGAACCGCATCATGAGTAGTATGGCTAGGGATGAAATGAGCCATCTTAGAGAACCTATCAACCACCACCATCACAGCATCCTTGTTGTGTCTTGTTCTAGGAAGCCCCGTGATAAAATCAAGACTTATGTCCTCCCATGGTGCTTGAGGTGTAGGAAGAGGTAAGTGTTGACCTTGAGGAAGAGAATGACCCTTGGCGTGTTGGCAAGCCACACACCTCTTGACAATATACTCGACATCCTTCATCAATCTAGGCCAAAAGAAATAATCACTCACCAATGTATAGGTCTTCTCAATGCCAAAGTGTCCAAGAAGGCCACCTTCATGAAATTCTCGAATGAGTGATTCCCTCACACTATGTTTAGGCACGCATAGTCTCTTATTCTTGAATAGAAATCCATCATAAACATGATAATCTCCATGAGCATGAACTTGACATTTTGCAAAGATCTCTCCAAAATCCGGATCATCAACATAACCTTCCTTCAATACTTCCAAACCCATGACTCGGTTTCTAAGAGAAGTAAGCAATAAGTACCTTCTTGACAAGGCATCAGGACCTTTGTTAATCTTTCCGGATTTGTGTTTGATCACAAAATGATAAGCTTGTAAAAACCCTACCCACTTGGCATGGCGTGGCTGAAGTTTTTGTTGACTTTGCAAGTATTTGAGGGCCTCATGATCGGAATGCAATATGAACTCCTTTGCAATCAAATAATGGCGCCAATGATCAAGGGACCTCACAAGAGCATATAACTCTTTGTCATAGGTAGAATACCTCCTCTTAGCTTCATTCAATTTCTCACTAAAGTAGGCTATGGGGCGTCCATTTTGAGAAAGGACCGCACCAATACCAACTCCGAAGCATCACATTCCACTTCAAAGATGTCTTCAAAGCTAGGTAAAGCCAAAATAGGGGCTGTTGTGAGTCGAAGTTTCACCTCTTCAAAAGCCTTTTGTGCTTGAGGACTCCATTCAAATTGCTTAAGTTTAGTAATCTCAGTTATAGGAGCCATGAGAGTACTAAAATCTCGAACAAACCTTCTATAAAAAGAAGCTAGGCCATGGAAACTTCTTACTTGTTGGATTGAACTTGGAGTAGGCCATTCACGAATGGCTTGCACCTTCTTCTCGTCCACCTCAATACCTTCGTGTGAAACTAGGAAGCCAAGAAAGGCAACCTGATTTGAGAAGAAATGACACTTCTCAAGGTTTCCATAGAGTTGTTCTTTTTCCAAAACTTCACATACTTGGTGTAGATGATCAACATGCTCCAATTCATTCTTGCTGTACACCAATATGTCATCAAAGTACACTACTACAAACCGACCAAGAAAAGGTTTCAAGGTTTGGTTCATCAATCTCATAAATGTACTTGGTGCATTTGACAATCCAAATGGCATGACTAGCCATTCATACGAGACTTCCTTTGTTTTAAAGGCTGTCTTCCACTCATCCCCTTCATGGATTCGAATTTGATGATAGCCACTCCTTAGGTCTATTTTTGAGAATACTTTCGAACCATGTAAATCATCTAAAAGATCATTCAACCTTGGAATAGGAAATCGATACTTTATAGTGATTTTGTTGACGGCCCTACTATCAACACACATGCGCCATTCACCATTCTTCCTAGGCACGAGCAATGTAGGTACAAGACAAGGGCTAAGAGACTCCCTAATCAAGCCTTTCACCTTCAATTCCTCCACTTGCCTCCTTATTTCTTCGGTTTCTTTAGGATTTGTCCTATAAGCAGGTTTGTTAGGTAGGCTAACTCTGGGAACAAGGTCAATTTTATGTTGGATGTCTCGTTTTGGGGGTAGGCCAGGGGGTATTTCTTGTGGAAAAACGTGTTTGAATTGTTTGAGCAAATGGGTTAATAAGGGGTGTTGTGGTTCAGGTGTTGGATGTGGGACTTGATCTAAACCACTCAAGATGAGTTCTTGAAATGATTCATACTCATGGTAAGATGATTTGATGAGTGTGGTTAGAGACACCGGTTTTTTTGTGTGGTTGTTGGTTTGCTCCCTTTGCCGAGGATACAAAGGAGTTAACACTATCTTCTTTTGATTTTTCACAAAAGCATAGGTGTTCTTATAGCCATCATGAATCACCTTTCTATCAAACATCCATGGTCTTCCCAATAGGACGTGGCATGCGTCCATGGGAATGACATCACACCACAATTCTTCAGTATCGCCCCTCTTCTTCCTCCTCTACATTCTCCTCCTCCTCCTCTTCTTCATAGCCATCATCTATGGCTTCATACTCCGCAAGAGTGATGACCTTCTTGTTAGGACATTCAGAGGCAATGTGCCCTAGTCCTTGGCATCTATAACACCTTCGAGGGGTGCTTGGTACATTAGGCTTAGTTTCATTCTTTTGGGGTGGTTTAGAAGAGTAAGATGTGTTTGGCTTAGACGGGGTTGGGTTTGGTTTTGAATAGGGAGTGGTTTTGGTAAAGGTTCGAGAAGAATCCCATTTACCTTTGGATTTGTTTTTGTTTTGGCGTTCCACCTTGTGAGCTAACAGAACTAGCTCTTCTAAGGTTGAGTAGGAATGTAATTCAACCACATTGGCAATAGAAGGATCCAAGCCTCCTAGAAAACGCACCAAGGTTTGAGGCTCATCCACCATTACATCACATTTCATGATGTAGGCTTCGAACTCCCTTGCATACTCTTCAACCGTTTTACTTCCTTGGTTGAGGTGATGAAACTTTGAGAAATTCTCTTGCACATAGTAAGTTGGCAAGAATTTCTGTTTGAGAAGCTTCTTCATCTTCTCCCAACTCCTTACTTTCTCCTTTCCCATTCGTTCCCTCTTGGCACACACACTTGCCCACCAAGTTGAGGCATACTTCCTCAATTTCAATGCTACAAGCTTCACTGTCTTGTCCTCCGGAATTTGCTTGTAATCAAATACTCTTTCAATGGTTCTAAGCCATTCTACAAACTCATCAGGATCAAGTTTGCCGTCATAATCAGGTATATCAACCTTAATGTCATTAGAAGGTCGAGGGTTAGGCCTTCTAGGACGCAATGTTATATCACTAGCATCATCCGAATCATCACCTCCTTCTCGTTGGTGATTGAGTCGAACTGAGAGCTGCCTTACTTGGTCTTGTAATAAGGCCATTCTAGCATCACTCTCTCTCCTTTCTTCTTCTAATACCCTCATGGTTTCATGCCAATTGGCAGGGGGATTAGCTTCATCTCCCATGGCTAAACAAGTTTAAAATGGGCTGTTTGTGTTTGCGGTTTTTGGGTGTTTGTTTGGGACGAGGTTGGGAATGTGTTTGGGGTTGAATGGTGAGTGAAATGGTTAGGATATAAGCTAGCTCGGATACCAAGATGTTGTATAATTAGAGTAGCACTCGAATCATACAAGAAGAGATAGAAGAAAAAATCGAGAAGACTTGAATCCACAAGCCCGATTGAGTAGCAATCTTTCAAACTACTTGGATAAGTCACACCACCAAGCAATCTAAAAGCTCCTAAGAACACAAATTAACTTGCCAAAGTTAATTAAGCATAGGCACTAACACTTGATTCCAATCCATGAATACAAAGTATTAAGCAAAGGTTAAAACTCACGTTTTTTTAAGTCATAAAAGTCATATCCATTTCATTCATGTTGTCCGATTTATATAGGACTTGTTATAACTTAGTTTTCTGATTTTCTAAACAAAATAATTAAAGAAATAACTAACCACTAACTACTAGTGCTTAATTACCACTAAGACACGTTGATCATGGTCTAAACATGCTAGTAGTGGACTAACCAACTAACTATGCCACAACGGCTTCTTTGAACGTGCTCCAACTGACTCCTACATTGGTGGCGCCTCTACTCCATGTTGGGCGTGTGTTGTTGCTGAACGTCAAGCACTCCTAGCACTATTTGAACTCCTTCATGTGCACGCCTACATTGTAGGGAAGTTGGTTCAGATTTGAACGTGTGAATGAGGGTGAAACAACTCCCCTTCCTCGCCCACTTGTCCTTCCTTCCCTTCTTCTTTTCTTTTCCGTTTCGTTTTAGTTATTTTATTTTTTTATTAAACAACTCAAACTAAGTAATACAAATTGCACAAGATTACAAGACTCCCTTGAACAAGGGCCCACCCAAAAGGATTTTCCGACCCCAAAGCAAAGAACACTCTAGGAATTAAGGAGTCTCATTCTATTTTATTAGAAAAGAAAAAAAAGAAATGATATAACTTAATGAATCAAACTAAAGACCTCCATGAAAGAAGCATTTAATTCATCAAGTTTAATAAGGAAGATACAATCACCAACCAAATGGATTAGTTTAGCATCCTTGACAACCATCAATGGTGGAGCAGCTTCGTCCACATCTACAACATACATAAAACACTCGAGTAAGTCATAATGTAATTGAATTAAACGAAGAAGTTAATCTAATAACTACATAAAACACTCGAGTTAGTTATTATATAATTGAATTGAACGAATAAGTTAATCAAATAACTAAATAAAACACTCGAGTAAGTTATTATGTAATTGAATTGAACGAAAGGAGTTAATCAAATAACTAAATAAAACACTTGAGTAAGTTATAATGTAATTGAATTAAACGAATGAGTTAATCAAATAACTAAATTAAACACTTGAGTAAGTTATTATGTAATTGAATTGAACGAAGGAGTTAATCAAAAAACTAAATAAAACAATGGAGTAAGTTATTATGTAATTGAATTGAACGAAGTAGTTAATCAAATAACGAAATAAAACACTTGAGTAAGTTTTTATGTAAATCAATTGAACGAAGGAGTTAATCAAATAACTAAATAAAATATTTGAGTAAGTTATAATGTAATTGAATTGTACGAAAGGAGTTAATCAAATAACTAAATAAAACACACGAGTAAGTTATTATGTAATTGAATTGACTCAAATAACTAAATAAAACACTCGAGTAAGTTATAATGTAATTAAATTGAACGAAAGGAGTTAATCAAATAACTAAATAAAACACTTGAGTAAGTTATAATGTAATTGAATTGAACGAATGAGTTAATCAAATAACTAAATTAAACACTTGAGTAAGTTATTATGTAATTGAATTGAACGAAAGAGTTAATCAAATAACTAGATAAAACACTCGAGTAAGTTATTATGTAATTGAATTGAACGAATAAGTTAATCAAATAACTAAATAAAACACTTGAGTAAGTTATAATGTAATTGAATCGAACGAATGAGTTAATCATATAACTAAATAAAACACCAGAGTAAGTTATAATGTAATTGAATTGAACGAATGAGTTAATCAAATAACTAAATAAAACACTCGAGTAAGTTTTTATATGTAATTGAATTGAACGAATAAGTCAATCAAATAACTAAATAAAAAACTCGAGTAAGTTTTTATATGTAATTGAATTGAACGAATGAGTTAATCAAATAACTAAATAAAACACTTGAGTAAGTTTTTATATGTAATTGAATTGAAGGAATGAGTTAATCAAATAACTAAATAAAACACTCGAGTAATTATTGTGTAATTGAATTGAACGAAGGAGTTAAACAAATAACTAAATAAAACACTCGAGTAAGTTATTATGTAATTGAATTAAACGAACGAGTTAATCAAATAACTAAATAAAACACTCGAGTAAGTTATAATGTAATTGAATTAAACGAATGAGTTAATCAAATAACTAAATTAAACACTTGAGTAAGTTATTATGTAATTGAATTGAACGAAGGAGTTAATCAAAAAACTAAATAAAACACTGGAGTAAGTTATTATGTAATTGAATTGAACGAAGTAGTTAATCAAATAACGAAACAAAACACTTGAGTAAGTTTTTATGTAAATCAATTGAACGAAGGAGTTAATCAAATAACTAAATAAAATATTTGAGTAAGTTATAATGTAATTGAATTGTACGAAAAGAGTTAATCAAATAACTAAATAAAACACACGAGTAAGTTATTATGTAATTGAATTGACTCAAATAACTAAATAAAACACTCGAGTAAGTTATAATGTAATTCAATTGAACGAAAGGAGTTAATCAAATAACTAAATAAAACACTTGAGTAAGTTATAATGTAATTGAATTGAACGAAAGGAGTTAATCAAATGACTAAATAAAACACACGAGTAAGTTATTATGTAATTGAATTGACTCAAATAACTAAATAAAACACTCGAGTAAGTTATAATGTAATTAAATTGAACGAAAGGAGTTAATCAAATAACTAAATAAAACACTTGAGTAAGTTATAATGTAATTGAATTGAACGAATGAGTTAATCAAATAACTAAATAAAACACTTGAGTAAGTTATTATGTAATTGAATTGAACGAAAGAGTTAATCAAATAACTAAATAAAACACTCGAGTAAGTTATTATGTAATTGAATTGAACGAATAAGTTAATCAAATAACTAAATAAAACACTTGAGTAAGTTATAATGTAATTGAATTGAACGAATGAGTTAATCAAATAACTAAATAAAACACTTGAGTAAGTTATAATGTAATTGAATTGAACGAATGAGTTAATCAAATAACTAAATAAAACACTTGAGTAAGTTATTATATGTAATTGAATTGAACGAATAGGAGTTAATCAAATAACTAAATAAAACACTCGAGTAAGTTATTATATGTAATTGAATTGAACGAATGAGTTAATCAAATAACTAAATAAAACACTCGAGTAAGTTTTTATATGTAATTGAATTGAACGAATGAGTTAATCAAATAACTAAATAAAACACTTGAGTAAGTTATAATGTAATTGAATTGAACGAAAGGAGTTAATCAAATAACTAAATAAAACACACGAGTAAGTTATTATGTAATTGAATTGACTCAAATAACTAAATAAAACACTCGAGTAAGTTATAATGTAATTAAATTGAACGAAAGGAGTTAATCAAATAACTAAATAAAACACTTGAGTAAGTTATAATGTAATTGAATTGAACGAATGAGTTAATCAAATAACTAAATTAAACACTTGAGTAAGTTATTATGTAATTGAATTGAACGAAAGAGTTAATCAAATAACTAGATAAAACACTCGAGTAAGTTATTATGTAATTGAATTGAACGAATAAGTTAATCAAATAACTAAATAAAACACTTGAGTAAGTTATAATGTAATTGAATCGAACGAATGAGTTAATCATATAACTAAATAAAACACCAGAGTAAGTTATAATGTAATTGAATTGAACGAATGAGTTAATCAAATAACTAAATAAAACACTCGAGTAAGTTTTTATATGTAATTGAATTGAACGAATAAGTTAATCAAATAACTAAATAAAAAACTCGAGTAAGTTTTTATATGTAATTGAATTGAACGAATGAGTTAATCAAATAACTAAATAAAACACTTGAGTAAGTTTTTATATGTAATTGAATTGAACGAATGAGTTAATCAAATAACTAAATAAAACACTCGAGTAAGTTATTATGTAATTGAATTGAACGAAGGAGTTAAACAAATAACTAAATAAAACACTTGAGTAAGTTATTATGTAATTGAATTAAACGAACGAGTTAATCAAATAACTAAATAAAACACTCGAGTAAGTTATAATGTAATTGAATTAAACGAATGAGTTAATCAAATAACTAAATTAAACACTTGAGTAAGTTATTATGTAATTGAATTGAACGAAGGAGTTAATCAAAAAACTAAATAAAACACTCGAGTAAGTTATTATGTAATTGAATTGAACGAAGTAGTTAATCAAATAACGAAACAAAACACTTGAGTAAGTTTTTATGTAAATCAATTGAACGAAGGAGTTAATCAAATAACTAAATAAAATATTTGAGTAAGTTATAATGTAATTGAATTGTACGAAAGGAGTTAATCAAATAACTAAATAAAACACACGAGTAAGTTATTATGTAATTGAATTGACTCAAATAACTAAATAAAACACTCGAGTAAGTTATAATGTAATTGAATTGAACGAAAGGAGTTAATCAAATAACTAAATAAAACACTTGAGTAAGTTATAATGTAATTGAATTGAACGAAAGGAGTTAATCAAATGACTAAATAAAACACACGAGTAAGTTATTATGTAATTGAATTGACTCAAAGTAACAAATAAAATAAAACACTCGAGTAAGTTATAATGTAATTGAATTGAACGAAAGGAGTTAATCAAATAACTAAATAAAACACTTGAGTAAGTTATAATGTAATTGAATTGAACGAATGAGTTAATCAAATAACTAAATAAAACACTTGAGTAAGTTATTATGTAATTGAATTGAACGAAAGAGTTAATCAAATAACTAAATAAAACACTCGAGTAAGTTATTATGTAATTGAATTGAACGAATGAGTTAATCAAATAACTAAATAAAACACTTGAGTAAGTTATAATGTAATTGAATTGAACGAATGAGTTAATCAAATAACTAAATAAAACACTCGAGTAAGTTATAATGTAATTGAATTGAACGAATGAGTTAATCAAATAACTAAATAAAACACTCGAGTAAGTTATTATATGTAATTGAATTGAACGAAGAGAGTTAATCAAATAACTAAATAAAAAACACTCGAGTAAGTTATTATATGTAATTGAATTGAACGAATGAGTTAATCAAATAACTAAATAAAACACTTGAGTAAGTTATTATATGTAATTGAATTGAACGAATGAGTTAATCAAATAACTAAATAAAACACTTGAGTAAGTTATAATGTAATTGAATTGAACGAAAGGAGTTAATCAAATAACTAAATAAAACACACGAGTAAGTTATTATGTAATTGAATTGACTCAAATAACTAAATAAAACACTCGAGTAAGTTATAATGTAATTGAATTGAACGAAAGGAGTTAATCAAATAACTAAATAAAACACTTGAGTAAGTTATAATGTAATTGAATTGAACGAATGAGTTAATCAAATAACTAAATTAAACACTTGAGTAAGTTATTATGTAATTGAATTGAACGAAAGAGTTAATCAAATAACTAGATAAAACACTCGAGTAAGTTATTATGTAATTGAATTGAACGAATAAGTTAATCAAATAACTAAATAAAACACTTGAGTAAGTTATAATGTAATTGAATCGAACGAATGAGTTAATCATATAACTAAATAAAACACTCGAGTAAGTTATAATGTAATTGAATTGAACGAATGAGTTAATCAAATAACTAAATAAAACACTCGAGTAAGTTTTTATATGTAATTGAATTGAACGAATAAGTCAATCAAATAACTAAATAAAAAACTCGAGTAAGTTTTTATATGTAATTGAATTGAACGAATGAGTTAATCAAATAACTAAATAAAACACTTGAGTAAGTTTTTATATGTAATTGAATTGAACGAATGAGTTAATCAAATAACTAAATAAAACACTCGAGTAATTATTGCGTAATTGAATTGAACGAAGGAGTTAAACAAATAACTAAATAAAACACTTGAGTAAGTTATTATGTAATTGAATTAAACGAAGGAGTTAATCAAATAACTAAATAAAACACTCGAGTAAGTTATAATGTAATTGAATTAAACGAATGAGTTAATCAAATAACTAAATTAAACACTTGAGTAAGTTATTATGTAATTGAATTGAACGAAGGAGTTAATCAAAAAACTAAATAAAACACTTGGAGTAAGTTATTATGTAATTGAATTGAACGAAGTAGTTAATCAAATAACGAAACAAAACACTTGAGTAAGTTTTTATGTAAATCAATTGAACGAAGGAGTTAATCAAATAACTAAATAAAATATTTGAGTAAGTTATAATGTAATTGAATTGTACGAAAAGAGTTAATCAAATAACTAAATAAAACACACGAGTAAGTTATTATGTAATTGAATTGACTCAAATAACTAAATAAAACACTCGAGTAAGTTATAATGTAATTCAATTGAACGAAAGGAGTTAATCAAATAACTAAATAAAACACTTGAGTAAGTTATAATGTAATTGAATTGAACGAAAGGAGTTAATCAAATGACTAAATAAAACACACGAGTAAGTTATTATGTAATTGAATTGACTCAAATAACTAAATAAAACACTCGAGTAAGTTAAAATGTAATTAAATTGAACGAAAGGAGTTAATCAAATAACTAAATAAAACAATTGAGTAAGTTATAATGTAATTGAATTGAACGAATGAGTTAATCAAATAACTAAATTAAACACTTGAGTAAGTTATTATGTAATTGAATTGAACGAAAGAGTTAAGCAAATAACTAAATAAAACACTCGAGTAAGTTATTATGTAATTGAATTGAACGAATAAGTTAATCAAATAACTAAATAAAACACTTGAGTAAGTTATAATGTAATTGAATCGAACGAATGAGTTAATAATATAACTAAATAAAACACCTGAGTAAGTTATAATGTAATTGAATTGAACGAATGAGTTAATCAAATAACTAAATTAAACACTCGAGTAAGTTTTTATATGTAATTGAATTGAACGAATAAGTCAATCAAATAACTAAATAAAAAACACTCGAGTAAGTTTTTATATGTAATTGAATTGAACGAATGAGTTAATCAAATAACTAAATAAAACACTTGAGTAAGTTTTTATATGTAATTGAATTCAACGAATGAGTTAATCAAATAACTAAATAAAACACTCGAGTAAGTTATTGTGTAATTGAATTGAACGATGGAGTTAATCAAATAACTAAATAAAACACTCGAGTAAGTTATTATGTAATTGAATTAAACGAACGAGTTAATCAAATAACTAAATAAAACACTCGAGTAAGTTATAATGTAATTGAATTGAACGGAGGAGTTAATGTAATAACTACATAAAACACTCGAGTAAGTCATAATGTAATTAAATTGAACGAAGGAGTTAATCTAATAACTACATAAAACACTCGAGTTAGTTATTATGTAATTGAATTAAACGAAGGAGTTAATCTAATAACTAAATAAAACATTTGACTAAGTTATAATGTAATTGAATCGAACGAATGAGTTAATCATATAACTAAATAAAACACCAGAGTAAGTTATAATGTAATTGAATTGAACGGAGGAGTTAATCTAATAACTACATAAAACACTCGAGTAAGTCATAATGTAATTAAATTGAACGAAGGAGTTAATCTAATAACTACATAAAACACTCGAGTTAGTTATTATGTAATTGAATTGAACGATGGAGTTAATCTAATAACTAAATAAAACATTTGAGTAAGTTATAATGTAATTGAATTGAACGAAAGGAGTTAATAAAATAACTAAATAAAACATTTGCGTAAGTTATTATGTAATTGAATTGATCGAATGAGTTAATTAAATAACTAAATAAAACACGCGAGTAAGTTATCATGTAATTGAATTGAACGAATGAGTTAATCAAATAACTAAATAAAACACTTGAGTAAGTTATAATGTAATTGAATTGAACGAATGAGTTAATCAAATAACTAAATTAAACACTGGAGTAAGTTATTATGTAATTGAATTGAACGAAAGAGTTAATCAAATAACTAAATAAAACACTCGAGTAAGTTATTGTGTAATTGAATTGAACGAATAAGTTAATCAAATAACTAAATAAAACACTTGAATAAGTTATAATGTAATTGAATGGAACGAATGAGTTAAGCATATAACTAAATAAAACACCTGAGTAAGTTATACTGTAATTGAATTGAACGAATGAGTTAATCAAATAACTAAATTAAACACTCGAGTAAGTTTTTATATGTAATTGAATTGAACGAATAAGTCAATCAAATAACTAAATAAAACACTCGAGTAAGTTTTTATATGTAATTGAATTGAACGAATGAGTTAATCAAATAACTAAATAAAACACTTGAGTAAGTTTTTATATGTAATTGAATTGAACGAATGAGTTCATCAACTAACTAAATAAAACACTCGAGTAAGTTATTGTGTAATTGAATTGAACGAAGGAGTTAATCAAATGACTACATAAAACACTCGAGTAAGTTATTATGTAATTGAATTAAACGAACGAGTTAATCAAATAACTAAATAAAACACTCGAGTAAGTTATAATGTAATTGAATTGAACGGAGGAGTTAATCTAATAACTACATAAAACACTCGAGTTAGTTATTATATAATTGAATTGAACGAATAAGTTAATCAAATAGCTAAATAAAACACTCGAGTAAGTTATTATGTAATTGAATTGAACGAAGGAGTTAATCTAATAAGTAAATAAAACATTTGAGTAAGTTATAATATAATTGAATTGAATGAAAGGAGTTAATAAAATAACTAAATAAAACGTTTGCGTAAGTTATTATGTAATTGAATTGATCGAATGAGTTAATCGAATAACTAAATAAAACACGCGAGTAAGTTATCATGTAATTGAATTGAACGAATGAGTTAATCAAATAAATAAATAAAAGACTTGAGTAAGTTATAATGTAATTGAATTGAACGAATGAGTTAATCAAATAACTAAATAAAACACTTGAGTAAGTTATAATGTAAATTTAATTGAACGAATGAGTTAATCAAATAACTAAATAAAACACTCGAGTAAGTCTTTATATGTAATTGAATTGAACGAATAAGTTAATCAAATAACTAAATAAAACACTCGAGTAAGTTTTTTTATGTAATTGAATTGAACGAATGAGTTAATCAAATAACTAAATAAAACACTTGAGTAAGTTTTTATATGTAATTGAATTGAACAAATGATTTAATCAAATAACTAAATAAAACACTCGAGTAGGTTATTATGTAATTGAATGGAACGAATGAGTTAATCAAATAACTAAATAAAACACTTCAGTAAGTTATTATGTAATTGAATGGAACGAATGAGTTAAGCAAATAGCTAAATAAAACACTCGAGTAAGTTATTAGTTCCTAAAAATCGGCGAAAATTTTTACTTTTTTCTTGAAAATAGGCGAAAATTTTATTTTAAATTTAATTTAATTGAACGAAGGATGATATGAATGCTCAGCTAGGATAGTTAAACACTCAAGGGTACACGTCCACTTGAACAGGGACAATGAAGAATCCGAAAATAAGAACAAGTAACAAGGAATATTTCTTAATGAATGATCACTCCTGAAACACTCACAAGAATCTTAAACACACTCAAACCACTCCTGGAATTAAGTTGTTTAAACACTAATTAATAAACACTCCTGAATATCAATTAATGGAAGATTAAAGCTTATGAATTAATTCACAAACAATAACAATATTTAATCATAAAAATTACTCTCCCCCTTGAAGAGGTTAGGCGCCTATTATTTATAAGGAAATAAACAAGAAGACCTTGCTCCTCAAGCAAACCAAACCACACGGCATAATCTAGCAAATTAGGAAAGTATCCCCTCCTTAATTCTAGCCTAGAATCAAGCTAAACTTAAGGACACTCTAACTTAAGGAAAGACAACAAATACTTTCCTTAATTACAGCTCAATCACACGCCCAAGGCTAGCTACCTTGCACGCCACTCCAATCAACCAAATTAAGGTAACTTTCCTAAAATACAACCATGACAACTAAACGCTTAACCACCGAAATCTCTAAGGGATTTTCGGACCTTTATTGAACTAAAAACAACTCAACTAATTAACTAAAATTTAAACTAATAATGACACTAATTTAAAATGCTAATCAGTTTCTTCCTCGAGCCATGTGACACACGACACAAATGCATGCTTGTTAGCCATCAAATTGAAGCCCATGTGTTCCATCAACAGCAAAACCGGCTCTTCTTGACTTGATGCCTTTGGATCCGCATCATTCTCCCCTTCTTCAAAAGAATTTGCCCTCAAATTCTCATCGTCATGGTAGGGAGAAAGATCACCAACATTGAAAGTAGCACTCACATTGCCATAATCACTTGGTAAGTCGATTTTGTAAGCTCCATCACCCACGACTCCAATGACTTCGAAAGGACCATCAGCTCTAGGCATCAACTTATTTTTTCTTTTGCTCGGAAACCGTTCCTTCCTCAAGTGTATCCATACTAGGTCACCTTCTTTGAACTTAGGTTGTCGCCTATGTTTGTTAGCTCGTTCCTTGTATTGTTGATTCATCTTCTCAATTTGGGCTTTAACTTGCGCACAAGTCTTGTGAAAAACTTCCAGCCTTTTCTTTGAATCCGCATGTATCTCACTTCTAGGAAGAGTAACAAGATCAATAGGAAGAAAGGGGTTAACTCCATAAATTACCTCAAATGGAGAACGTAAAGTTGTGGATGAATGTGAACGGTTGTACGCAAATTCCGCATGTGCAAGCTTCACATCCCAATCTTTTTGCGTCTTACTCACAAGGCCACGCAACAAAGAACCAAGAGTTCGATTAGTAACTTCAGTTTTGCCGTCAGTTTGAGGGTGATGGCTTGTGCTAAATAAGAGCTTTTTTCCTAGCATTTTCCACAAACATCTCGAAAAGTGGCTAAGGAATTTAGAATCCCTATCCGAAACAATGCTTCTCGGAATGCCATGGAGTCTAATTACCTCTTTGAAATACAAATGAGCAACATGGGAAGCATCATCCGTCTTGTGCATGGGAATGAAATGAGCCATCTTCGAAAATCTATCCACAACCACCATGATAGCATCTTTGCCTCTTTGAGTTCTAGGCAAACCAATAATGAAATCCATGCTCACACTATCCCAAGGATGATCCGGAACTGGTAGAGGCGTGTAAAGCCCTTTATGAAAGGTGCTTTTGGACTTTTGGCACGTTGCACACTTGCTCACTACCATATGCACATCTTTGATCATGCTAGGCCAATAAAAATGTTCACTCAAAGTATCAAGTGTCTTTTGAATGCCAAAATGACCAGCAATACCTCCACTATGCACTTCACGAACTAGAAGCTCAAGTACCTTGCACTTTGGGACACACAACTTGTTTCCTTTAAAAAGAAAACCCTCTTGAACCATGAACAAATAATTTAATCAAATAACTAAATAAAACACTCGAGTAAGTTATTATGTAATTGAATGGAACGAATGAGTTAATCAAATAACTAAATAAAACACTTGAGTAAGTTATTATGTAATTGAATGGAACGAATGAGTTAAGCAAATAGCTAAATAAAACACTCGAGTAAGTTATTATGTAATTGAATTGAACGAAGGATGATATGAATGCTCAACTAGGATAGTTACACACTCAAGAGTACACGTCCACTTGAACAAGGACAATGAAGAATCCGAAAATAAGAACAAGTAACAAGGGATATTTCTTAATGAATGATCACTCTCGAAACACTCACAAGAATCTTAAACACACTCAAACCACTCCCGGAATTAAGTTGTTTAAACACTAATTAATAAACACTCCCGAATATCAATTAATGGAAGATTAAAGCTTATGAATTAATTCACAAACAATAACAATATTTAATCATAAAAATTACTCTCCCCCTTGAAGAGGTTAGGCGCCTATTATTTATAAGGAAATAAACAAGAAGACCTTGCTCCTCAAGCAAACCAAACCACACGGCATAATCTAGCAAATTAGGAAAGTATCCCCTCCTTAATTCTAGCCTAGAATCAAGCTAAACTTAAGGAAACTCTAACTTAAGGAAAGACAACAAATACTTTCCTTAATTACAGCTCAATCACACGCCCAAGGCTAGCTACCTTGCACGCCACTCCAATCAACCAAATTAAGGTAACTTTCCTAAAATACAACCATGACAACTAAACACTTAACCACCGAAATCTCTAAGGGATTTTCGGACCTTTATTGAACTAAAAACAACTCAACTAATTAACTAAAATTTAAACTAATAATGACACTAATTTAAAATGCTAATCGGTTTCTTCCTCGAGCCATGTGACACACGACGAAAATGCATGCTTGTTAGCCATCAAATTGAAGCCCATGTGTTCCATCAAAAGTAAAACCGGCTCTTCTTGACTTGATACCTTTGGATCCGCATCATTCTCCCCTTCTTCAAAAGAATTTGCCCTCAAATTCTCATCGTCATGGTAGGGAGAAAGATCACCAACATTGAAAGTAGCACTCACATTGCCATAATCACTTGGTAAGTCGATTTTGTAAGCTCCATCACCCACGACTCCAATGACTTCGAAAGGACCATCAGCTCTAGGCATCAACTTATTTTTTTCTTTTGCTCGGAAACCGTTCCTTCCTCAAGTGTATGCATACTAGGTCACCTTCTTTGAACTTAGGTTGTCGCCTATGTTTGTTAGCTCGTTCCTTGTATTGTTGATTCATCTTCTCAATTTGGGCTTTAACTTGTGCACAAGTCTTGTGAAAAACTTCCAGCCTTTTCTTTGAATCCGCATGTATCTCACTTCTAGGAAGAGTAACAAGATCAATAGGAAGAAAGGGGTTAACTCCATAAATTACCTCAAATGGAGAACGTAAAGTTGTGGATGAATGTGAACGGTTGTACGCAAATTCCACATGTGCAAGCTTCACATCCCAATCTTTTTGCGTCTTACTCACAAGGCCACGCAACAAAGAACCAAGAGTTCGATTAGTAACTTCGGTTTGGCCGTCGGTTTGAGGGTGATGGCTTGTGCTAAATAAGAGCTTTGTTCCTACCATTTTCCACAAACATCTCCAAAAGTGGCTAAGGAATTTAGAATCCCTATCCGAAACAATGCTTCTCGGAATGCCATGGAGTCTAATTACCTCTTTGAAATACAAATGAGCAACATGGGAAGCATCATCCGTCTTGTGCATGGGAATGAAATGAGCCATCTTCGAAAATCTATCCACAACCACCATGATAGCATCTTTGCCTCTTTGAGTTCTAGCCAAACCAATACTGAAATCCATGCTCACACTATCCCAAAGATGATCCGGAACTGGTAGAGGCGTGTAAAGCCCTTTTATGAAAGGTGCTTTTGGACTTTTGGCACGTTGCACACTTGCTCACTACCATATGCACATCTTTGATCATGCTAGGCCAATAAAAATGGTCACTCCAAGTACCAAGTGTCTTTTGAATGCCAAAATGACCAACAATACCTCCACTATGCACTTCACGAACTCGAAGCTCACGTACCTTGCACTTTGGGACACACAACTTGTTTCCTTTAAAAACAAATACTTTCCTTAATTACAGCTCAATCACACGCCCAAGGCTGCTACCTTGCACGCCACTCCAATCTACCAAATTAAGGAAACTTTCCTAAAATACAGCCATGACAACTAAACACTTAACCACCGAAATCTCTAATGGATTTTCGGACCTTTATTGAACTAAAAACAACTCAACTAATTAACTAACATTTTAAACTAATAATGACACTAATTTAAAATGCTAATCAGTTTCTTCCTCGAACCATGTGACACTCGACACAAATGCATGCTTGTTAGCCATCAAATTGAAGCCCATGTGTTCCATCAAAAGTAAAATCGGCTCTTCATGACTTGATGCCTTTGGATCCGCATCAAAGGAGTTAATCAAATAACTAAATAAAACACTCGAGTAAGTTACTATGTAATTGAATTGAATAACGAAGGAGTTAATCTAATAACTACATAAAACACTTGAGTAAGTCATAATGTAATTGAATTGAACGAAAGAGTTAATCAAATAACAAAATAAAAAACTTGAGTAAGTTTTTATGTAATTCAATTGAACGAAGGAGTTAATCAAATAACTAAATAAAACACTTGAGTAAGTTTTTATGTAATTCAATTGAACAAAGGAGTTAATCGAGATAATTAAATAAAACATTTGAGTAAGTTATAATGTAATTGAATTGAACTGATGTGGATGCGGATGTACTTTAGTTGAGTTTTACGGAAATTCAAGAATCTTGAAAGAAAGATTGGATCTTTAGGGTTTTGTTTAAGTATAAAGGATAGAACGATTCGATCAAACACAAAGTAATTCACGAATTGGGTCTTGATTCACTCTCAAACACAAAGTAATTAAGCAATCAATCTTAAATCTCAAACACAAAGTCATTGATTCAAGGTTTGGAAATCACAAAGAAGTCCGAAAATTTTCACAAAGAAAATTAAACTCTAATTTAATCTCATAAATCTGTCTCTTAATGATCGAAATAAAGCCTTATATAGGCATTACGAGATACCTAATTATACTAGGACTAGAAAACATAAATGATAACAATGAAATAACAAACTCCTAAACCAAGTAGAACAAGCTCAACTTGGCGCCTACTAACTCGGACTCCTATTAAAGCTATAACTCTACTCCAATTAGAATCCTAATCCAACTAGGATTTGGATTTCTAACTCAACTAGAATTCATAAGCTATTAGACTTCTAACAAAAGTAGGAGTTCTAATATTACTAGGATTAGGATGTTAAGAGTCCTATTCCTACTAGAACTAGAAAAACAACACAAATCCGAAGATAACTATGATTTGTAGAAAATGACCATCTCCCATA
Source organism: Beta lomatogona (assembly GCA_947646795.1). Lineage (NCBI taxonomy): Eukaryota > Viridiplantae > Streptophyta > Magnoliopsida > Caryophyllales > Amaranthaceae > Beta > Beta lomatogona. The sequence goes on along the minus strand of CANSNZ010000079.1, from coordinate 290,530 downwards.
TGGATCATTAACAAATAAAATTAACATCAAAACACTATTCACAACCTTCAATTGTAAGATGATCCAAGCCCAATAATTCATAAGATCCACTAATTTAGTTATCTTCAATCTTCTCATCGGATCCATATCATTCTCCCCTTCTTGAAAAAAAATTCGACCTCGAATTTTATTGAATCTCAACTGTAGAACATCATGATCAACCTTGCTCTTGTCGAACCCATAAGAATGAGCTAACGAAGTATCAAGATCTCTCACGACAACCTTACTTGGCAAGTTGCGAGATAGTAGAATTGTTGGACGACTCTTCAATAGCATTGACAACAAGAGAAGCACTACTAGAAATTTCTCTAATCTGCTCTTCTTGATCGTTCTCGAGAATTCGATCTAAAACTATATTCTCGTGTGTAATATGTTCTTTGATCTCAATAGAATCCTCAGTTTTGGTATGATATTTGGTTGAGGATAATTTTTGAGAACTAGGCATTCAAGCTTTTTCAATGATTCTCCCAACTCTTGAATATTTGCTCGAAGTTCTTCAGTCACACGACGATGATTTTCATATTTAACATATTGAATATACCGAAGTTCACTACTTAAAAATGCATCATAAAGATCATCCATGATAATGAGCAAAAATCATACTAATATGCCATCCCAATTCCCACGCAACCAATATGCAGCAAGAAATTGAAGGAAAGCAAATAACAGCACCGTAAACTTGCTCCCCAAGAAATTATCACAGGCGTATCAAAATACCTCTAAATTGAATGAAATTTTGTCAGAATCTAGTCCTATATGTTTCCAGCACTCGACCAAAATTTCACTAAAAAACTCCAAGTATATCAACTGCAACGACCAATTAATCACAACCGTGCCAGATTCAATCGAAAACAGACCAATGAACAAAAACCGTCCCGAAACTATACGAAACGATCTTTAAATCTTATGAAATTTTGGGACAGTAAAATAGACATGTAGTACTCCAGTTTAGGCTCAAGAATAACCCAAAAATTCGTTTCCAACTAGGAGAACGAAAATAAAGAAAACACACCTGGAAACTGTTTTAATCCGGACGAAAGTACTTGCAGCTTTTTTCGACTTTCTTTCAACCAGCTCTGATACCAATTTGATGTGGATGCGGATGTACTTTGGTTGTGTTTTACGGAAATCCAAGAATCTTGAAAGAAAGACAGGATCTTTAGGGTTTTCTTTAAGTATAAAGGATAGAACAATTCGATCAAACACAAAGTAATTCACGAACTGGGTCTTGATTCACTCTCAAACACAAAGTAATTAAGCAATCAATCTTAAATCTCAAACACAAAGTAATTGATTCAAGGTTTGGAAATCACAAAGAAGTCCGAAAATTTTCACAAAGAAAATTAAACTCTAATTTAATCTCATAAATCTGTCTCTTAATGATCGAAATAAAGCCTTATATAGGCATTACAGATACCTAATTATACTAGGACTAGAAAACATAAAAGATAACAAACAAATAACAAACTCCTGAACCAAGTAGAACAATCTCAACTTGGCGCCTACTAACTAGACTCCTATTAAAGTGATGGAGGACCATCTACAACAATGCCTACACAAGATCCGAAGCTACTTCACATGGTGGCGCTAACATTACGAGAGGTCTTAAGTTCTTTAAATCCTTCTATGGTCATTGTTGAGTCCTTGATTAGCCATGTTCATTAGTTTCCTTCTTATTTGTTTAAAACATCGAGTTGTAAAGAGTCCTAGTAAGTGTGAAGTCTTAGTTTGTTCGCATTACTTTAATCAAATAACTAAATAAAACATTCGAGTAAGTTTTTATGTAATTGAATTGAACGAAAGGAGTTAATCAAATAACTAAATAAAACACTTGAGTAAGTTATAATGTAATTGAATTGAACGAATAAGTTAATCAAATAACTAAATAAAACACTCGAGTAAGTTATTATGTAATTGAATTGAACGAAGGAGTTAATCAAAAAACTAAATAAAACACTGGAGTAAGTTATTATGTAATTGAATTGAACGAAAGGAGTTAATCAAATAACTAAATAAAACACTCGAGTAAGTTATAATGTAATTGAATTGAACGAATGAGTTAATCAAATAACTAAATAAAACACTCGAGTAAGTTATTATGTAATTGAATTGAACGAAGGAGTTAATCAAATAACTAAATAAAACACTCGAGTAAGTTATTATGTAATTGAATTGAACGAATGAGTTAATCAAATAACTAAATAAAACACTCGAGTAAGTTATAATGTAATTGAATTGAACGAAGGAGTTAATCTAATAACTACATAAAACACTCGAGTAAGTTATTAATGTAATTGAATTAAACGAATGAGTTAATCTAATAACTACATAAAACACTCGAGTTAGTTATTATATAATTGAATTGAACGAATAAGTTAATCAAATAACTAAATAAAACACTCGAGTAAGTTTTTATGTAATTGAATTGAACGAAAGGAGTTAATCAAATAACTAAATAAAACACTTGAGTAAGTTATAATGTAATTGAATTAAAAGAATAAGTTAATCAAATAACTAAATTAAACACTTGAGTAAGTTATTATGTAATTGAATTTAACGAAAGAGTTAATCAAAAAACTGAATAAAACACTGGAGTAAGTTATTATGTAATTGAATTGAACGAAAGGAGTTAATCTAATAACTACATGAAACACTCGAGTAAGTCATAATGTAATTGAATTAAACGAAGGAGTTAATCTAATAACTACATAAAACACTAGAGTTAGTTATTATATAATTGAATTGAAGGAATAAGTTAATCAAATGACTAAATAAAACACTTGAGTAAGTTATAATGTAATTGAATTAAACGAATGAGTTAATCAAATAACTAAATTAAACACTTGAGTAAGTTATTATGTAATTGAATTGAACGAAGGAGTTAATCAAAAAACTAAATAAAACACTGTAGTAAGTTATTATGTAATTGAATTGAACGAAGTAGTTAATCAAATAACGAAACAAAACACTTGAGTAAGTTTTTATGTAAATCAATTGAACGAAGGAGTTAATCAAATAACTAAATAAAATATTTGAGTAAGTTATAATGTAATTGAATTGTACGAAAGGAGTTAATCAAATAACTAAATAAAACACACGAGTAAGTTATTATGTAATTGAATTGACTCAAATAACTAAATAAAACACTCGAGTAAGTTATAATGTAATTCAATTGAACGAAAGGAGTTAATCAAATAACTAAATAAAGCACTTGAGTAAGTTATAATGTAATTGAATTGAACGAAAGGAGTTAATCAAATGACTAAATAAAACACACGAGTAAGTTATTATGTAATTGAATTGACTCAAATAACTAAATAAAACACTCGAGTAAGTTATAATGTAATTAAATTGAACGAAAGGAGTTAATCAAATAACTAAATAAAACACTTGAGTAAGTTATAATGTAATTGAATTGAACGAATGAGTTAATCAAATAACTAAATAAAACACTCGAGTAAGTTATTATGTAATTGAATTGAACGAAGGAGTTAATCAAATAACTAAATAAAACACTCGAGTAAGTTATTATGTAATTGAATTGAACGAATGAGTTAATCAAATAACTAAATAAAACACTCGAGTAAGTTATAATGTAATTGAATTGAACGAAGGAGTTAATCTAATAACTACATAAAACACTCGCGTAAGTCATAATGTAATTGAATTAAACGAATGAGTTAATCTAATAACTACATAAAACACTCGAGTTAGTTATTATATAATTGAATTGAACGAATAAGTTAATCAAATAACTAAATAAAACACTCGAGTAAGTTTTTATGTAATTGAATTGAACGAAAGGAGTTAATCAAATAACTAAATAAAACACTTGAGTAAGTTATAATGTAATTGAATTAAAAGAATAAGTTAATCAAATAACTAAATTAAACACTTGAGTAAGTTATTATGTAATTGAATTTAACGAAAGAGTTAATCAAAAAACTAAATAAAACACTCGAGTAAGTTATTATGTAATTGAATTGAACGAAAGGAGTTAATCTAATAACTACATGAAACACTCGAGTAAGTCATAATGTAATTGAATTAAACGAAGGAGTTAATCTAATAACTACATAAAACACTAGAGTTAGTTATTATATAATTGAATTGAAGGAATAAGTTAATCAAATGACTAAATAAAACACTTGAGTAAGTTATAATGTAATTGAATTAAACGAATGAGTTAATCAAATAACTAAATTAAACACTTGAGTAAGTTATTATGTAATTGAATTGAACGAAGGAGTTAATCAAAAAACTAAATAAAACACTGTAGTAAGTTATTATGTAATTGAATTGAACGAAGTAGTTAATCAAATAACTAAATAAAACACTTGAGTAAGTTATTATGTAATTGAATTGAACGAAGGAGTTAATCAAATAACTAAATAAAACACTCGATGATGTGAAGAAATCTAAAAACACCGCTTCTAAGAGTTGGGCGATGTTTTTAAACTTCAAAGAACAAGAACTTCGCAGAAGAACACTTTGTAACTCACGATTTTAGGATAAATGACGAATCCATGAGAGCGAAACTCAATGATTTGGGATCTTAGGCTTGACAGAGACTGGCTCCATCTCCCACTAATCTTATCACTCAAAGACTGCTCAAAGTAATAAGGGGTTAGTTTGAGCTTGGGAGGCAGGCTTCAAGCTAAGCCCCGAAAACACAAAGGTTTTACTGAAAACTCAACCCGATTTCTATTATCATTTCTTTGTCCTTATATAGAGGTAAGGAGCGAGCAAGGATGAAACTAAAAAACACCCTAAAAACCGTCCTTTGAAGAATGGTTTGAGGAGTTACAAAACTCCTTGATTGACCCTAATTAAGCCTCGTTTAAGGGGCATTGCAGAGAAAAGAAGCAATCGGCAGACTATGGGTGTAAACAACCCTTAATTACATGCCTAATCAGCCCACTTAAACACACACGTACTAGCCTTAGTATCATAAGTAATCACTAGGCTTTACTTCTAAGCCCGAAAATAAAACAACAAAAATAAATAGGAACGCAAACCCGGAGACTTGGGCTTCCTTTACATCACTGCTTGACCCAAACGAACTTGGGCTCTTCAAAATGTGATGCACGCCTCGATCCACCATCGAGTTAAACGTGTAACAAACTCGGGCTTATGAACAAATGGAGAAAAAGCGAGAGCACCTAAAATAAGTCTGGCGGTTCGCGAACCAAAGAGCCTTTAAGTGGGCTAGACTTTGGATCATTCTCCCCTTCTTTTGAAGAGTTTGCCCTCGAACTTGAATCATCTAAGTATGGTGACAAATCCCCACGTGAAAGTGGCCCTAACCCCTATCGGCTAACTCGTCAGGAAGCTCGATTTTGTAAGCAAATCATTCACCCTCAAGCACTCTAAATGGACCATCGGAAACGAGGCATGAGTTTGTTTTTGCGAAGTTTGGGAAATCTCTCTTTCACACATGAAGCCAAAGCCAAATCCCCAGGGGGTAAAAGATGGGTTGTTTTCGTCGTTTGTTTGCTCTCTCTTGGTATTTCTTATTCATCTCCTCAATTCTTTTCTTCACTTGCTCACGGGTTTTTGAAAGCGCTTCCACCCTCTTTTAGCATCTTTCTCCACAATATCCCCTTTAACCATAGGAATAAGATCAATAGGCACAAAGGGATTCACTCCATAAACTACTTCAAATGGGGAGCGAGAAGTAGTTAAGGAATGAGCTCGGTTGTAAGCAAACTCCGCATGGGCTAGTTTCATGTCCCAGATCTTTTTGCGTTTTGCTTACAAGTCCTCTCACACAATGTACCTAAAGTTCCATTTGTCACCTCCGTTTGCCCATCAGTTGGGGATGATGAGAGGTGCTAAACAGCAACTTGGTACCAACAAGCTTCCATAGGGTCCTCCAAAAGTGACTAAGAAACTTGGAGTCCCTATCCGAAACTATACTTCGAGGAATGCCATGAAGTTTGACTACTTCCTTGAAGTACAATTCCGCCACTTTTACAGCATCATCGGTTTATTACAAGCTATGAAGTGAGCCATTTTAGAGAATCTATCTACAACAACCATGATACTATCCCTTCCCCTTTGAGTTCTTGGCAATCCCACAATGAAGTCCATGCTAACACTCTCCCATGGGGCATCCGGGACCGGGAAGAGGAGTATAGAGACTTTGGTGAAGTGACCCTTTGCTTTTGACAAGTTGCACATCTCTCCACAACCAAAGTCACATCTTTGATCATTCTTGGCCAATAGAAATGCTCACCAAGAATATCAAGAGTCTTTTTGGATGCCAAAGTGTCCTGCCAAACCACCACTATGCACTTCTCCACCAACAACTCCTCACACCACTCTTGGGGACACACAACTTGTTACCCTTGAAGAGGTAACCATCTTGCTGCACAAACTCCTTTGATGGACTCCCTAACTCACTTGCAAAATCAGGATCATGTTGATAGCCCTCTTTGAGTTGTTCAAAACCCAAAATCTTAGCAAAACCAAGGAACCAATGTAAAAGGAACATTAACTAAAGGCACATTTTCCTTTATATGAACGTTAGGTTTCACCTCTTCATCATGAGAAACTATAAAAATCAAATCTTCATCCTTGGAACAGGATAAAGTTTCGATCTTTTCTTCATCCTCAATAATAGGAAGTTGCCGTTTTACTTCACGCAGTTTCTCGAGTAGTTGAGCCAAATCTTGAAGGTTCTTAATACTCATTTCAATTCGTGCTTATCTTTCTTCTAGGGTTGGTGGACATCTAAGATCTTGTTTAACTCTTTTCAATCTTACAAAACTCACTTGTAACTCATGTCTCCATCCACTTGAACTCATAGATTTCAAACTGACAGAAAACTGTCCAGAAATTTCGTCAATAGTTCAGGCTTCCAAAATTCATTCAAAACTACCCAAACTCTTATGAAATTTAGTCACCACGTAGACCTATTTGTTTGGAACATTCGACAAAAAGATTAACCCAAAAATTCGAAGCCGACGGTTCATGCAAGTTTTAATTCTCCCACAACTGGTCCACTATAGCACGGTTTTGACCAATTATACAAAACGTGCTCAATCAATTAGCAAAAGTGCTTCAAACATTACGAAACCTTCCAGTCTTAAAATAGACAAAAAGTAGTCAGATTTTAAGCCAATAAACTCTCAAAATTCGTTATATGCTAGGAGAACGAATTGCCCAAAATTTACCCTGAAAACTCAGCCTCAATCATGCCGGAAAATTGGCTGAATGTTTTGATTGCTATGATTTCGGTACGGATGAGAATAAGTTGAAATTTGACACAACGTATCTCTTTATTATTCCTTTCAACAAACCGAGAAAATCAAGGTTTGGAGCTCACAACGCCCTCGGGCTCCGTTCTAGTAGCACCGCTCGATACCACTTGATATGATTTTCGACGTTTGTTTGGACTCTTTTGTGTTTGTGCTTTTTGTGGGCGAAATTAACAAACAAGGGTATGAGCAATTCAACTATCTCTGTATGAATTGAACTAGGTTTGAAGAATAAAGCTATCTCGGCTAAATTCTACGATGTTATTTTGCTATCTCGGCAAAAACAATAATAATTCACAAGGAATCACAATTTCGAAATCAACTCTCTCCTTTATTGATTAGGAGTGCACATGTATTTATAGGATGAGCAAGCAATCCTTGCTCTCCAAGCTAAATCATGGCCGAATTTCTCTTGTTAAGTAATAGGAAAGTTTCCCTAAATTAAAGCCTACAATCTGGCTAGAACATTAGGAAACACTTCGATTTAGGAAAGTTTTTGCAAAACTTTCCATAAATGTTACAAACCACACGCCTAAGCCGTCCCTTATTACAGCTCATGACAACTCATCTACTTGGAGCTTACGTAAATGAATGACAACCGAATTTTCGGCCCTTAGTTAAAATAAACTACATTAATTAACTAACTTAACTAATAATAACAACAAAAGACGTATTTTTAGTTACATGTAAAACCTTCACTTTTAGAGTAATGTAGAACCATGCAACAGTTTCTACGAAAGCAAATAAAGATAGTTCATCTTGCATCATTCTCCCTCATGAAAAAAAAACTTCACCTCAAGTTTCTTCGAAGTAATCCATGAAATCATCCATATTAAGCGCACTAATAATATACACCACTAAGATGTAGCGCTCTTTCATCACCATCTTTTGCTTCACAAAATCTCAATCATTCCGCACTCCATGTTACCATTAGATTCAGATTATCATGCCTAAAAGGAATAACATGAAGGACCTTTGAAAGAACAAGATCAACAAAGAAACTAAGGAACCAAAGTAAAGGAACATTAACTAAAGGCACATTTTCCTTTATATGAACGCTAGGTTTCACCTCTTCATCATGGGAAACAATAAAAATCAAATCTTCATCCTTGGAACAAGATAAAGTTTCGATCATTTCTTCATCCTCAACAATAGGAAGTTGATGTTTTACTTCACGCTGTTTCTCGAGTAGTTGAGCCAAATCTTCAAGCTTCTTAATACTCCTTTCAATTTAGTGCTAATCTTTCTTCTAGGGTTGGTGGACATCTAAGATCTTGTTTAACTCTTTCAATTCTTACAAAACTCACTTGTAACTCATGTCTCCATCCACTTGAACTCATAGATTTCAAACTGATAGAAAACGGTCCGTAAATTTTATCAATAGTTCGAAGCTTCCAAAATTCATTCAAAACTACCCAAACTCTTATGAAATTTAGTCACCATGTAGACCTATGTGTTTGGAACACTCGACCAAAAGATTAACCCAAAAATTCAAAGCCGATTGTTCGAGTTTTAATTCTCCCACAATCGGTCCACTATAGCTTCTGCCTACCAATTATACAAAACGTGCTCAATCAATTAGCAAAAGTGCTTCAAACATTACGAAACCTTCCAGTCTTAAAATAGACAAAAAGTAGTCGATTTTAAGCCAATAAGCTCTCAAAAATTCGTTATATGCTAGGGAGAACGACTGCCCAAAAATTTACTCCGAAAACCGCCGACCGCCGTAAAATTGCGCCTAATGTTTTGATTGCTATGACTTCGGTACGGATGAGAATAAGCTGAAATTTGACACAACGTATCTCTTTATTATTCCTTTCAACAAACCGAGAAAATCAAGGTTTGGGAGCTCACACGCGCCCTCACGCCTCCGCTCTAGTAGCACTCGCTCGATACCACTTCGATATGATTTTCGAGGCCGTTTAACTCTTTTTGTGTTTTCAGGCTTTTTGGGCGAAATTAAGAAACAAGGGTATGAGTAATTCAACTATCTCGTTATGAATTGAACTAGGTTTGTAGAATAAAGCTATCTCGGCTAAATTCTACAAAGTGTTATTTTGCTATCTCGGCAAAAACAATAATAATTCACAAAGAATCACAATTCTCAAAATCAACTCTCTCCTTTATTGATTAGGAGTGCACATGTATTTATACGATGAGCAAACAATCCTTGCTCTCCAAGCTAAATCATGGCCGAATTTCTCTAGTTAAATAATAGGAAAGTTTCCAAATTAAAGCCTACAATCTAGCTAGAACTTTAGGAAACACTTGATTTAGGAAAGTTTTGCATAACTTTCCATAAATCTTACAAAACCACACGCCTAAGCCTTCCCTTATTACAACCATGACAACTCATCTACTTAGAGCTTACGTAAATGCATGACAACCGAATTTTCGTCCTTAGTTAAAATAAACTACTTTAATTAACTAACTTAACTAATAATAACAATAAAAGACATATTTTTGGTTACATGTAAAACCTTCACTTTTAGAGTAAAGTAGAACCATGCAACAAGTTCTACGAAAGCAAATAAAGATAGTTCATCTTGCATCATTCTCCCCTCTTGAAAAAAACTTGACCTCAAGTTTCTTCGAAGTAATCCATGAAATCATTCATATTAAGAACATAACATTATACACCACTAAGATGTGGCGTCGTTCATCACCATCTTTTGCTTCACAAAATCTCAATCTTTCCGAACTCCATGTTACCATTAGATTCGATTGTCATGCCTAAAAGGAATAACATGAAGGACCTTTGAAAGAACAAGATCAACAAAGAAACCAAGGAAACCAAAGTAAAAGGAACATTAACTAAAGGCACATTTTCCTTTATATGAACATTAGGTTTCACCTCTTCATCATGAGAAACTATAAAATCAAATCTTCATCCCGGGAATAGGATAAAGTTTCGATCTTTTCTTCATCCTCAACAATAGGAAGTTGCCGCTTTACTTCACGTTGTTTTGAGTAATTGAGCCAAATCTTGAAGCTTCTTAATACTCCTTTCAATTCGTGCTTATCTTTCTTCTAGGGTTGGTGGACATCTAAGATCTTGTTTAACTCTTTCAATTCTTACAAAACTTACTTGAAACTCATGTCTCCATCCACTTGAACTCATAGATTTCAAACTCATGTAAAACCGTCCGAAATTTCATCAATAGTTCGGGCTTCCAAAATTCATTCAAAACTACCCAAAATCTTATGAATTTAGTCACCACGTAGACCTATTTGTTTGGAACACTCGACCAAAAGATTAACCCAAAAATTCGAAGCCGACTATTCGCAGCTTTAATTCTCCCACAACCAAGTCCACTATAGCACCGCTTTTGACCAATTATACAAAACGTGCTCAATCAATTAGCAAAAGTGCTTCAAACATTACGAAACCTTCCCAGTCTTAAAATAGACAGAAAGTAGTCAGATTTTTTAAGCCAATAAACTCTCAAAAATCGTTATATGCTAGGAGAACGAATTGCCCAAAAATTAACCTCGAAACTACGCGACCGCTTTAAAATTAGCGCCAATGTTTTGATTGTTATGACTTCGTACGGATGAGAATAAGCTGAAATTTGACACAACGTATCTCTTTATTATTCCTTTCAACAAACCGAGAAAATCAAGGCTTGGGAGCTCACGCGCGCCCTCGGGCTCCGTTCTAGTAGCACTACTCGATACCACTTGATATGATTTTCGACGCTGTTTCAGACTCTTTTTGTGTTTTCAGGCTTTTTGTGGGCGAAATTAACAAACAAGGGTATGAGCAATTCAACTATCTCGGTATGAATTGAACTAGGTTTGAAGAATAAAGCTATCTCGGCTAAATTCTACAATGTTATTTTGCTATCTCGCAAAAACAATAATAATTCACATGGAATCACAATTCTCAAAATCAACTCTCTCCTTTATTGATTAGGAGTGCACATGTATTTATAGGATGAGCAAACAATTCTTGGTCTCCAAGCTAAATCATGGCCGAATTTCTCTAGTTAAGTAATAGGCAAGTTTCCCCTAAATTAAAGCCTACAATCTAGCTAGAACTTTAGGAAACACTTAATTTAGAAAAGTTTTGCAAAACTTTCCATAAATCTTACAAAACCACACGCCCTAAGCCGTCCCTTATTACACTCATGACAACTCATCTACTTGGAGCTTACGTAAATGAATGACAACCGAATTTTCAGCCCTTAGTTAAAATAAACTACTTTAATTAACTAACTTAACTAATAATAACAACAAAAGACGTATTTTTAGTTACATGTAAAACCTTCACTTTTAGAGTAAAGTAGAACCATGCAACAGCTTCTACGAAAGCAAATAAAGATAGTTCATCTTGCATCATTCTCCCCTCATGAAAAAAACTTGACCTCAAGTTTCTTCGAAGTAATCCATGAAATCATCCATATTAAGCGCACAATAATATACACCACTAAGATGTGGCGTCGTTCATCACCATCTTTTGCTTCACAAAAATCTCAATCTTTCCCGAACTCCATGTTACCATTAGATTCGGATTATCATGCCTAAAAGGAATAACATGAAGGACCTTTGAAAGAACGAGATCAACAGCAAACCAAGGAATCAAAGTAAAGGAACATTAACTAAAGGCACATTTTCCTTTATATGAACGTTAGGTTTCACCTCTTCATCATGGGAAACTATAAAAATCAAATCTTCATCCTTGGAACAAGATAAAGTTTCGATCTTTTCTTCATCCTCAACAATAGGAAGTTGTTGTTTTACTTCACGCTGTTTCTCGAGTAGTTGAGCCAAATCTTGAAGCTTCTTAATACTCCTCTCAATTCATGCTAATCTTTCTTCTAGGTTGGTGGACATCTAAGATCTTGTTTAACTCTTTCAATTCTTACAAAACTCACTTGTAACTCATGTCTCCATCCAGCTTGAACTCATAGATTTCAAACTCACGTAAAACTTTCCGAAATTTTATCAATAGTTCAAGCTTTAAAAAATTCATTCAAAACTACCCAAACTCTTATGAAATTTAGTCATCACGTAGACCTATGTGTTTGGAACACTCGACCAAAAGATTAACCCAAAAATTCAAAGCCGACTGTTTGCAGTTTTAATTCTCCCACAACTGGTCCACTATAGCTCGATTTTGACCAATTATAGAAAACGTGCTCAATCAATTAGCAAACGTGCTTCAAACATTACGAAACCTTCCAGTCTTAAAATAGACAAAAAGTAGTCGAGTTTAAGCCAATAAGCTCTCAAAAATTCGTTATATGCTAGGAGAACGAATTGCCCAAAAATTTACCTTAAAACTCGCTCGAATCTTCCGTAAAATTAGCCAAATGTTTTGATTGCTATGACTTCGGTACGGATGAGAATAAGCTGAAATTTGACACAACGTATCTCTTTATTATTCCTTTCAACAAACCGAGAAAATCAAGGTTTGGAGCTCGTACGCGCCCTCACGCTCCGTTCTAGTAGCACCGCTCTCGATACCACTTGATATGATTTTCGAGGCCGTTTTGTAATCTTTTTGTGTTTTGTGCTTTTTTGGCGAAATTAAGAAACAAGGGTATGAGCAATTCAACTATCTCGGTATGAATTGAACTAGGTTTGTAGAATAAAGCTATCTCGGCCAAATTCTACAAAGTGTTATTTTGCTATCTCAAAAAAACAATAATAATTCACAAGGAATCACAAAAAATCAACTCTCTCCTTTATTGATTAGAGTGCACATGTATTTATACGATGAGCAAACAATCCTTGCTCTCCAAGCTAAATCATGGCCGAATTTCTCTAGTTAAGTAATAGGAAAGTTTCCCCTAAATTAAAGCCTACAATCTAGCTAGAACTTTAGGAAACACTTCGATTTAGGAAAGTTTTGCACAACTTTCCATAAATCTTACAAAACCACACGCCTAAGCCTTCCCTTATTACAACTCATGAGAACTCATCTACTTGGAGCTTACGTAAAAGAATGACAATTGAATTTTCGGCCCTTAGTTAAAATAAACTACTTTAATTAACTAACTTAACTAATAATAACAATAAAAGACATAATTTTGGTTACATGTAAAACCTTCACTTTTAGAGTAAAGTAGAACCATGCAACAGCTTCTACGAAAGCAAATAAAGATAGTTCATCTTGCATCATTCTCCCCCTCATGAAAAAAAAACTCGACCTCAAGTTTCTTCGAAGTAATCCATGAAATCATCCATATTAAGCACACAATATTATACACCACTAAGATGTGGCGTCGTTCATCACCATCTTTGCTTCACAAAATCTCAATCCTTCCGAACTCCATGTTACCATTAGATTCGAGATTATCATGCCTAAAAGGAATAACATGAAGGACCTTTGAAAGAACAAGATCAACAAGGAAACCAAGGAACCAATGTAAAAGGAACATTAACTAAAGGCACATTTTCCTTTATATGAACATTAGGTTTCACCTCTTCATCATGAGAAACTATAAAAATCAAATCTTCATCCTTGGAACAAGATAAAGTTTCGATCTTTTCTTCATCCTCAACAATAGGAAGTTGCCGTTTTACTTCACGCTGTTTCTCGAGTAGTTGAGCCAAATCTTGAAGCTTCTTAATACTCCTTTCAATTCGTGCTAATCTTTCTTCTAGGGTTGGTGGACATCTAAGATCTTGTTTAACTCTTTCAATTCTTACAAAACCCACTTAGTAACTCATGTCTCCATCCACTTGAACTCATAGATTTCAAACCGACGTAAAACTGCCCGTAAATTTCATCAATAGTGTAGGCTTCCAAAATTCATTCAAAACTACCCAAACTCTTATGAAATTTAGTCACCACGTAAACCTATTTGTTTGGAACACTCGACCAAAAGATTAACCCAAAAATTCGAAGCCGACTGTTCGCAGTTTTAATTCTCCCACAACTGGTCCACTATAGCTCGGTTTTGACCAATTATACAAAACGTGCTCAATCAATTAGCAAAAGTGCTTCAAACATTACGAAACCTTCCAATCTTAAAATAGACAAAAAGTAGTCGATTTTAAGCCAATAAACTCTCAAAAATTCGTTATATGCTAGGAGAACGAATTGCCCAAAAATTTACCCGAAAACCGCCGAATCGCCGTAAAATTAGACCGAATGTTTTGATTGCTATGACTTCTGGTACGGATGAGAATAAGCTGAAATTTGACACAACGTATCTCTTTATTATTCCTTTCAACAAACCGAGAAAATCAAGGTTTGGAGCTCACACGCGCCCTCACGCTCCGTTCTAGTAGCACCGCTCGATACCACTTGACATGATTTTCAAGGTCGAGCTTTCGCACTCTTTTTTGTTTTCAGGCTTTTGTGGGCGAAATTAAGAAATAAGGATATGAGCAATTCAACTATCTCGGTATGAATTTAACTAGGTTAGAAGAATAAAGCTATCTCTCGCTAAATTCCAAGGTGTTATTTTGCTATCTCGACAAAAACAATAATAATTCACAAGGAATCACAATTCTCAATATCAACTCGGCCCTTGAAAAAAACTTGACCTCAAGTCGCTTCAATTAATTCATCAAATCATCCATATTAAGCGCACAATAATATATACCACTAAGATGTGGCGTCGTTCATCACCATCTTTGCTTCACGAAATCTCAATCTATCCGAACTCCATGTTACCATTAGATTCCGATTATCATGCCTAAAAGGAATAACTTCAAGGACCTTTGAAAGAACAAGATCAACAAAGAACCCTAGGAACCAAAGTGAATGGAACATTAACGAAAGGCACATTTTCCTTTATATCAACGTTAGGTTTCACCCTCTTCATCATGAGAAACTATAAAAATCAAATCTTCATCCTTGTAACAAGATAAAGTTTCGATCTTTTCTTCATCCTCAACAATAGGAAGTTGTCATTTTACTTCACGCTGTTTCTCGAGTAGTTGAGCTAAATCTTGAAGCTTCTCAAAACTCCTTTTAATTCGTGCTAATGTATCTTCAAGGGTTGGTGGACATCTAAGATCTTGTTGAACTCTTTCAACGCTTTCAAAACTCACTTGTAACTCATGTCTCCATCCACGTGAACTCATAGATTTCAATCTCGACTGAATACTATCTAGAAATTTTGTCAATAGTTCAAGCTTCAAATTCATTCAAAACTACCCAAAATCTTATGAAATTTTGTCACCACGTAGCCCTATGTGTTTGGAACACTCGAATAAAATTTCACCCAAAAATTGAAAGCCGACCGCTTTGCGGTTCTAATTCTCCCACAACCGGCCTACAATAGCTCGATTTTGACCAATTGTACAAAATGTGCTCAATCAATTAGCAAAAGTGCTTCAAACATTACGAAACTTTCCAGTCTTAAATTAGAAAAAAAGTAGTCAGATTTTGTCAAATTTTAAGCCAATAAACTCTCGAAAATTCGTTATATGCTGGGAGAACGAATTGCCCAAATTTTGCCTCGAAAACCGCTCGAATCTCCAAAAATTAGCGATGAATGTTTTGATTGTTGTGACTTCGGCACGGATCAAAATGAGCGGAAATTTTGACACAACGTATCTCTCATGTCATCTTTTCAACAAAACCAAGAAAATCATTTGTTTGGAGCTCACACGCGCCCTCACGCTCCGTTCTAGTAACACCGCTTCCGATACCAATTTATATGATTTTTGAGGTCAACTTTGACTCTTTTGTGGACGAAAGTAAGAAACATGGGTATGAACTATTCAACTATCTCGGTATGAATTGAACTAGGTTTGAAGAATAAAGTTATCTCGGCTAAATTCAACATTGTTATTTTGCTATCTCGGCAAAACAACAATAATTCACAAGGAATCACAATTCTCAAAATCAACTCTCCCCTTTATTGATTAGGAGTGCACATGTATTTATAGGATGAGCATACAATCCTTGCTCTCCAAGCTAAATCATGGCCGGATTTTTCTAGTTAAGTAATTGGAAAGTTTTCCCTAAATTGCCTATAATCTAGCTAGAACTTAAGGAAACACTTGATTTAGGAAAGTTTTGCAAAACTTTCCATAAATCTTACAAAACCACACGCCTAAGCCAAAACTACTTTAATTAACTAACTTAACTAATAACAACAATAAACGGTATATTTTTGGTTACATGTAAAACCTTCACTTTAAGAGTAAAGTAAAACCATGCAAAAAGTTCTACGAAAGCAAATAAAGATAGTTCAACTTACATCATTCTCCCCTCTTGAAAAAAAACTTGACCTCAAGTTTCTTCGAAGTAATACGTGAAATCTTCCATATTAAGCGCACAATCACTAAGTGGAAAAATAAGGAAGGGTTGCGGTCACAACAACCCTAAGGGCGTTTTCGCCAGCCCCTTTCCGTCAGGTCCCATGTATAAGTGAAGGGCTGCGGTTTAGGCCTAAAACCACATCCCTTCGTATTTGGAATTTTTTTTTACAAAAAATTTCGCTAGCCCAAAGACTCCCACCCCGGGCCCCGCACCCCGCACGTCCACCCCTCGCACCCCACCCCCACCCCCGCCCCGCACGCCCACCCTCGCACTCCCTTGCATCCCCAGCCCCGCCACCATGCACCCACACCCCACCCCCCGCGCCCCCGCACCCCCACCCCGATCCCACCCCCTACATTCCCTTGCACCCCCACCCCAACCCACCCCCGCACTACCCCGCATCCCCCACCCCCACCCTGACCCCCGCACCCCCACCCCGAGCCACCCCCGTACTCCCCACCCCTACACCCCGTACCCCCACCCCACCCCCACCCTCTACCATCCCTCACCCTTCGCGCCCTCCACCAACTGTTGCCACCCACCCCACCCCACCCTCTACCATCCCCAACCCCTCGTCGCAACCCTCCACCAACCGGATGCCACCCCTCCACAAACCGGCCGCGCCCACCCCCACCCCACCTTCTACCATCCCCAACCCCCTGCCGCCCCCTCCACCCACCGATGCCGCCCACCCAAGCACCCCACTCACCCTCCTAGCCCAAGCCCCCCCCACCGAGGCGACCCTCCACCCCCGACCCAATACCTCCATTCGACACAAAAAAAAAATTGATTGAATTGCAATATATGACAAGTTTTTCAACGTAATAATTAACTTTAAATATATATATTTAATAATGTAAAAAGTATACATAGAATTGATACCAACTAATAGATCGAGCTAATTATATCGCGAAATCCACAAAAATGTATCATAAACAATCATCACAAAGGTAGGACGCCAACTTATCCCGAACTTCATGAATTTTTTTATGGTGAAGGCCCTCAAACTTGGTGTGTTATTCATATAAACCTTGCAAAACAACCAAGGAATAACCACATAATATAAGAATTCAATCATTTACCGTAGTTAGTAGTTCTAAAAATGACATATACCTTCACGAAATTCAATCAAAAACAAATGAAAGCCTAAAACTCTACACACTAGTTATATTATACCGCATATTATCATGTTCAAAAAGAAAACGGAGTTAAATGACTAGAGAAACAGAATTGGACGCGAAAAGGCGAAAATAGGCCTAAAATCACATTTACATTACCGAAATTGAACCAACAAAAAATGCAAGCCTAAAAATATAAACAATAGTTACATTATACCTCATATTATCATGTTCAAAAATAATTTGGTGTTAAATGACTCGATAAGTACGAAATGAACGCGAAAAGGCAAAAATAGGCCTAAAATGACCTTTTCGTTCCCAAAATTCAACCAACAACAATTGCAAGCCCAAAAATCTACGCAATAGTTACTTTTACCTTAGATTATCAAGTTCAAAATGAATTTGGGGTTAAATGACTCGATAAGTACGAATTGGATGCGAAAAGGCAAAAATAGGCCATAAATGACCTTTTCGTTCCCAAAATTCAACCAACAACAATTGCAAGCCTAAAAATCTACACAATAGTTACATTATACCTCATATTCTCATGTTCAAAAAGAATTTGGTGTTAAATGACTCGATAAGTACGAAATGGACGCGAAAAAGCAAAAATAGGCAAAAATAGGCCTAAAATGACCTTTTCGTTCCCAAAATTCAACCAACAACAATTGCAAGCCTAAAAATCTACACAAAGTAGTTACATTATCCCTCATATTATCATGCTCAAAAATTTAATTTGGGGTTAAATGACTCGATAAGTATGAATTGGACGCGAAAATGCAAATATAGGCCTAAAGTGACCTTTTCGTTCTCGAAATTCAACCAACAACAATTGCAAGCCTAAAAATCTACATAATAGTTACTTTATACCTCATATTATCATGTTCAAAATGAATTTGGGGTTAAATGACTCAATAAGTACGAATTGGACGCGAAATGGTCAAAAATAGGCCTAAAATGACCTTTTTGTTCCCAAAGTTCAACAAGCATCAAATGCAGGCCTAAAAATGTCCACACTAGTTGTATTATACCTCATATCATGTTGAAAAATATTTTGGAGTGAAGTTACTCAAAATCTAAGAATTGGAAGCGAAAAGGCAAAAATAGACATAAAATGACGTTTTCGTTCCCAAAAATATGCATGCGCTACTTTGGTTTCTAAACCAATTAATACCTATTACCAATCGATCTAATCTAAACTAACATATACTAATAAGTTACATACCTTCTGAAGATCATCGACGTTAGTGCAATGGTTGACAATATCGAACATGTACCTCAGCACGTAATAGCCACATGCAAGTTCATCATCTTGTTCCGGACACTAATTGTTCACCAAAGGATGCATCCAATGACATTCATGTTAGATGTGTAGTATGTGGCAAAAAGTGTTTCTATATAAGGACAAGCAAATTAGTCATATTACCTCGACTGATATCCAAGCAGGAGCTTTTGGTGCTCAAGTCCTGTTGCACTAATATGCTTCATCACGCTACATCAATATATATCTTGAAGCTTCTCAAAACTCCTTTCAATTCGTGATAATCTTTGTTCAAGGGTTGGTGGACATCTAAGACCTTTTTGAACTCTTTCAAGTCTTTCAAAACTCACTTGTAACTCATATCTCCATCCACTTGAACTCATAGATTTCAAACTGACAGAAAACTGTCCACAAATTTTATCAACAGTCCAGGTAACGAAATTCATTCAAAACTACCTAAACTCTTATGAAATTTTGTCACCACGTAGCTTTATGTGTTTGGAACACTCGACCTAAATTTCATCCAAAAATTCAAAGCCGACTGTTCGCAGTTTTAATTCTCCCACAACTGGTCCACAATAGCTCGGTTTTGACCAATTATACAAAACGTGCTTAATCAATTAGAAAAAGTGGTCAAAAAATTATGAAACTTTCCAGTCTTAGAATAGACAAAAAGTAGTCAGATTTTAAGCCAATAAACTCTAAAAAATTCGTTATATACTAGGAGAACGAATTGCCCAAATTTTACCTGAAAACTGCTCGAATCTGCAAAAAATTAGTGCTGAATGTTTTGATTGTTGTGACTTCGGTACGAATCAGAATAAGCTCAAATTTTGATACAAACTATCTCTGCATGTTATCTTTCCAGCAAACCAAGAAAATCAAATTTTGGAGTTTACCCACGCCCTCACGCTTCGTTCTAGTAACACTGCTCTGATACCACTTGATATGATTTTCGAGGCTGTTTCGGACTCTTTTTGTGTTTTGTGCTTTTTGTGGACGAGAGTAAGAAACAAGGGTATGAACAATTCAACTATCTCGGTATGAATTGAACTAGGTTTGAAGAATAAAGCTATCTCAGTTAAATTCAATAGTGTTATTTTGCAATCTCGACAAAAACAACAATAATTCGTAAGGAATCACAATTCTCAAAATCAACTCTCTCCTTTATTGATTAGGAGTGCACATGAGTTATAGGATGAGCAAACAATTCTCCAAGCTAAATAATGGCCGGATTTCTCTAGTAAAGTAATAGGAAAGTTTCCCCTAAATTAAAGCCTATAATCTAGCTAGAACTTAAGGAAACACTTGAATTAGGAAAGTATTGCAAACCTTTCCATAAATCTTGGAAAACCACATGCCACACATGCCTAAGCCTTCCGTTATTACAACTCATGACAACTTATCTACATGGAGCTTAAGTAAATAAATTACAACTGAATTTCTGGCCCTTAGTTAAAATAAATTACTTTAATCAACTAACTTAACTAATAGTAACAATAAAAGAAATTTTTTTGGTTACATGTAAAGCCTTCACTTTAAGAGTAAAGTAAAACCATGCAAGGGTTTAACGAAAGCAAATAAAGATAGTTCAACTTGCATCATCGAGTCTTGTGAATCTCCTGATTCAACAAGAAAATGGAGAGTGTTGTTCATAGGATAACCGATGCAAATTCCTATTTTGAGCCAATTGATAACACTAAATTGAAAGGGAAACTTCCTAAAAAGTTCTCTACAATTGACATCTTTAAATTCAAACCAATTGAGAACCCAAAGTATCATTTAAGGAACTTTCGTTCAACGATGATCATCAAATTGGTTGACCCCAACTCTACTAAATGGTATTCCCGAAATACACTTCTTCTCTATTCATTTAGAAATAGAACTCATGAAGACCAAAGCAACGGCTGTCTCGTCACGTGACGTAGGAGTCTAGACTTATGATTTCATTTTCTCGTTTCATCTCTCATTTTACCCAGTCTAATATAGGATTTTCCCTCTTATTGAATGTACTCAGAAAATCCAATTAGAGTGTTTATTTATTTATTCTCTAACCTTGCATTAATTAATATCAACATAAATCATGATTGTCACCTTAAAAGAAAGAAATTTCTAATTCTTATGACTATTCTAATAAAGGCAATGAACAAATTCGCATAAAAGCGGCATTCCTCCCTTCACTACAATTGTTCCTCCATTTCAACCTAAATGCATAACACCCCTCCCTTTAACCTCGCCTCATGGGAAGTACATTCGACAACAATTCAATGTAAAGGGCAAGTAAAAAAAAGATCAAAGCAAAAAAAAAAAAAAAAAGTTAAAGTGCAAAATAAAAAAATAAGAAAAAAAGAAGTGTTGCAAATAAGCCCATCAATAGCTTTGTCAAATGTGCTTCTTTCAAAACCTTTAACCTTCAACCCAAAACTTTAACCAAACGACCTTGACCTCCACAACCAAAAATCATTACAAGCCAAATCATACCTCGGACAAACCTCTCATAAACAATTCATAACCATGCATATCGCATCCCAATAAGCCCTAAAAAGGCAAACTAAAGCCCGCTAGGTCGAAAACCCATAAGGGTGACTTAGGCAAAAGTCGTGGCACCTTCTCACTCATCATCCGAACTACGAATGGTCCGATTCTCGCTAAAGATACATAGGAAACCTCACCCCGAGGTCCGACCGCTTTGAACCAAGCAAACCTCACCCTTGCCAAAGACCTCTTCCAAATCAATGCCTAATTCATTGCAAATGGCTCCCTAGCAAAATGCTAGGCCACCGATTAAAATGTTAAGAGCTACGACTGGCCTGATTCCATCATGCATACATAGGCAACCTCTTTTGAGGCCCGGCCATTTTTGAATTCAAAATATTATTTTTAAGGCTCGCCTAGAGCCATGAGAAAAGAGCAATCGCCCAAAAAAAATCATGAATTTTAAATGCTCATCCCTATCCTTAGAACTAGACTGGGATATGAACATGCATCATTAGCCTACCTTATTGCGTGAGTCGTTTCATAATGGCTCTGCATTTTTCTTATTCTTATTCACTTCCGTTTTCTCAACTACATTATTACTTCTAAGCCAACCTTAGCATAACCTTTCAATACTCGGCGCTATGACAACGCCTCATCCTTTTGAGTGTTCCTTTATTTGGCTTTTCTTGTCTTTTTCACCTTAGGAACCCGAAATGGAATCTTTGGTCGAAACTTCCACTAAGCGTGACGAGATATTTTCAAAATCAAGCAATCAAGCTGGGCACTTCATCAACTCCATCTTACTGGGGGCTTCATCACTGGTCCACACAGAAAATTATAGGCTCCAAGTCTCGGCCTATCGTAATAAGGATTCATTACGAGTCCATACATGAAATCTTGGGTTTCAACACCCAAGCTTATACAACTCAAGCATTATGAGGACTCGTTCTACAACGTATTTCAAATCCAACAGATCATCCTTGGGGGGCTCCCAATTTCTCCTCTTTCATAGGCTCCATGTGTACCTTGATAAGGACTTCATTATGAGTCCATACAAAATATTATGGGCTCCAGACCCATACGAGATCCTAATAATTATATGGGGCTCTCTTTGGCCCGTAACAAACTAAAGTCGAAGACTCATTCTACGATGCATTTCAAATCAACCATGACCTACATGGATCATCCTTGGGGGTTTCCCATTTCTCCTCTTTCAAAAACAGTTTTCTAAACGAAAATTTGAGCTTTTAATGGAACAATAAAGCATCACATCATATAATCTGCATTAGTGTCATATCGTATGCCTTAGCATCAAATCATATCATCCGCATTAGTATCATATCTCTGCATTTGCATATCCCGCATCATCCATGCATGTGTCAAGCATTGCATCATTCGTCCTTAGCTATAGTATCCTAGCATCAATCATCGAGACATACATGCACAATCGTATGCACACACGATAGCACCTTTATGCCTAGAGTACTAGAGGTCACTCTTTATACGTCAAGTCTTTTCCAATCCATACACTGGCACCCACATCACAGGACACATGCATGTCCCTTAGTTATTTGTCCGTATATCCGTACGTTATTTGTATTCACAGTGCCCAACATCAAACGACTCTATACGAGTTATATTCCGCCAAGATCTCAGCGGACCATTAGAATTTAACAACGAAGACAAGCGCTATATACATGGTGCATCCAGGCGCTCCAACAACGCCGTGCCGCAAGCGTAAAATTGCGTCTAGTGCATCATCCCATGCAAAGTGCAAGGTTTGTGCATCCGGCGCATAGCCCCGTACAAGGCGCTTGGGGGCTTCTTAGCCAAGTGGGCCCATACGCTCAACTCCATATGAATTCAAATGTTCGTTAAGACAACGCACGTAGCAAACTGCGTCCCCACGCAACATCTCACGCCAAGCACAGGCTCGTGTGTCTAGCGCACACGATCCCGTAGCGGCGCTTGGGGGCTTCTTAGCAAGTGGGGCCCACATGCTCAAATCCATATGAATTCAAATGTTCATTATGACATCGCGCACGACAAACTAACAAATTTTCAAATCCGCATCAAAAATACGATTTTGCCATTCTTCCAACACATTATACTCTACAAATTGTCAACATACATTGCTCGAGAAACAACAAGTACTCATAAGGTCTCCGGACCGCTAGGTCTCCAGAATAATATGACGCGTGCATGGATGACTCCACCGAGCTATCTTTAATTGTTTTCCTAGGGTGTTGCATGGCTTTACTTTACTCTTAAAGTAAGGATTTTACATGTAACTAAAAATATGTCTTTTATTATGTTTGTTAGTTAAGTTAGATAATTCAAGTCGTTGAGTTATTTTTATTAAAGTTGGTTGTAATAAAGTCCGAAAATGTTAGCTTGTTTCGGTTCATAAGAGTCATAGTTGTCGTGAGTTGTAATTTAGGAATGTTTCCTTAAACATGGGTTGTATGTGGGGTGCAAAGGGACTGTCCTTGCAGCCGTGTTGTTTTGTGCATTTAAGGAAAGATTTGCACATCTTTTGATAAAAATTTTGAGTCCGAAAATTCACAATGTTTACCCTAGATTCTAAGTAACGTTTTTTTTATGTGTTTTATGAATGAATGCTGAAAATAAGAAGTAAAAACACAGGATAGTACTCTTGATTCTCGCAGGAATTAGAGGGTCTCTTCCTAATCGCAATTAGAATATGAATACAAGTTGCAACAAGTAATGTTTTGGTTAACAACCGAAATAAGCAACGCTCATAAATTCTCAAATCAATTCATCTCCTCTTTTTATTAAGGACTAGGCGCCTATTTATAATGAGGGAAGCAAGTAATCCTTGCCCTCCAAGCTATATCATGACCGGATCTCCTAAGCAAAAATAAGGAAAGTTTCCTCTAAATTAAAGCCTAGAATCTATAGCGTTAAGGAAAAGAGGTGCAACACTTTCCTTAAATACTCTCAACCACACGCCTAAGCCTAAGCTATTACAACTCGATTTTTCGGCTTTTATTTCAACCAAACTAAAATAAAAATGACTCAACGACATTAACTAATTTAACTAACAAACATAATAAATTTTTGTTACATGTAAAACCTTCACTTTAAGAGCAAAGTAAAACCATGCAACAATTCTACGAAAGCAAATAAAGATAGTTGGACTTGCATCATTCTCCCCCTCTTGAAAAAAACTTGACCTCTAGTTTCTTCAAACCATTCCATGAAATCATCCATATGAATCGAATGATTACCAACAAGATCACCACACTACAAGAAAAAGCTAAAATAACGCCCGCTCACAGACGGTCAAAAAAATGGTCGGTGATGAAAAATATAGCGACGGCTTAAAGCGAGACGGTGGTCACCGATTGTTTATATTGTATAGAACGACGGACTAACCGTCGGTGATTATCGCCGACGGTCTTAAGCCGTTGTTGTTGAGGTTAATGTAAATCGAAATTTTTTTACCTTAGGCGTCGGTCTTAAGCCGTCGCCGATGTCGAGCGGGGTTAAAATGAAATTGCCTCTTTCGGTCGGGTTTATTTCAACGATTTAAGAGAGAGAAGTTAGGAGGCGAATTGAAGAAGCCGACGAACGCGACACCACCTCCACTGCCGTTGCCGCCGGCGACACCACCGCCACCCGACGCTTTCCACCGGCGACACCACCTCCACCCTGCCGTTGCCGCCGGTTAGTACTGCTTCATTTTCTTGTCTTTTTTTAAATTTTTTTTAACTCATCAAACCAAGCCCTAAAAATTGGGTTTTTGGGATATAGGTGGCCAAAACCACCGTAAGCCGCCGAAAAATCTTTCTCCTCCCTTATCCAATTTTCAAGCTTCACTCTCCTCTACACTATCTTTGAACTTGGTAAAATTCCCTCACTTTTATCTTTGCCTTTAAAATTGCAATGTCAGTTCTTCTATTTCGTTTGTTACATTAATTTTTGGTTAAAATATGATTGTTGGTCAGATAATTCTATGCTCATATTGTAAAACCGTTGCAAAAGAAGTGTTCTTGTTTGTGCTTCTTATCTGTTTGAAGAAATGCTTATGTGAATTGTGTTTTGGTTTTCTCTAAGGGTGGGTGACTGGGTTCATTGCTTGATTTGTTGTGGCAAAATTCAGTAAAATTGTTAACTTTCTTTTTGGGTTAGTTGATTGTATGCCCACATTTGCATTAGTGCACTATAGTTTTTGGATTGCTTTATGTTTCTTCTTAATTGGGTGTGTGAAATATGTTTGATGCATGTTGAAGTTGTGATGCTTTTGTTGAATGGTTTTTATTGAATGAATGGTGAAAATATGGATTGTTTCCTAATATCTATTTCAGACTCAATTTTTGTTAATAATTTTTTTTTGAATTTTTGGCACTCACCAAAATCTCATTTGGCTTTGTCAATGTAGGTGGCCAAACACCACTCCCCGACTGCCGTCCGCCTGTTCCGGATCCCTGCCGCCTCTAGGTACTCCTTAATTTTTTAAAATCTTTAATTTTAATAGTAAATATAGTTTATATGGTTAATTGCTTAATTTTATGTTTAAATTTATATTCTTCATCTTATTTTTACACGAGTTGGAGATGACAGAGGACACTACTTAATAAGTGTTGGAGTGAAGATCAAATCAGAGCTAGAAGCTTTCATTTGGTGTGGGCACACACATCTGTTTGTTTCTCAAACAGAATTTTGTGAGCTTGTTTGATATCGTTGTGGTTATATCCTTGCTTTAATATTCTTTATAAGTGTTTATTTTCTTCTTACAACAATTTTTATTCTTGGATTATTCTTGGTCATTATTTTTAGGTATAAGTGTTTATTTTCTTCTTACAACAATTTTTATTCTTGGATTATTCATACTTTAATGTAACAAGATTTTATTTCAATTGTTTTGTTTAATCTTGCGCGTTTCTAATTTCTTGCATTTTAGGTAATCATGTCTAATCCTAAGGGCCGCGGAGGTCGAGGTGGCTTAGGTGGAAGCCAAGGTCGTGGGACTTTGATTCCGAGGGAGCTTTTTCAGTCACCAGAAGTAGAAGGAAGCCAAAATCGTATGTCAGAGACACAGGGAGATGATTCACAGGCACGTGACATTGGTAACCACGTACCGGGGACTCCGAACACTCATACGGAGGAAGGTGAAGGTTCGAACCGTGCACCAAGAAAGGTTTTAGTTTAATGTAATTATAAGTTGTTTTGATTGAAAATACACAAAGTAGGAAAGTTAGAACCAAATATAGGCAAATATAGGCCATTTTAGGCCATTTTACTTGAAAATGAATGAATACGAGTAGTTTGATGCTAGTTTAAGTTATAAACACCTTAAACATCATATATATAGTTAGTTTAATGTATTTATAAGTTGTTTTGATTGAAAATACACAAAATAGGCAAGTTAGAACCAAATATAGGCCGATATAGGCCATTTTAGGCCTTTTCACTTGAAATTGAATGAATACGAGTAGTTTAATGCTAGTTTAAGTTATAAACACCTCAAACATCATATATATAGTTAGTTTAATGTAATTATAAGTTGTTTTGATTGCAAATACACAATATAGGAAGGTTAGAACCAAATATAGGCAAATATAGGCCATTTTACTTGAAAATGAATGAATACGAGTAGTTTGATGCTAGGGCAAGTCATAAACAACTCAAACATCATATATATAGTTAGTTTAATGTATTTATAAGTTATTTTGATTGAAAATACACAATATAGGAAAGTTAGAACCAAATATAGGCAAATATAGGCCATTTTAGGCCATTTACTTGAAAATGAATGAATACGAGTAGTTTGATGCTAGGACAAGTTATAAACAACTCAAACATCATATATATAGTTAGTTTAATGTATTTATAAGTTGTTTTGATTGAAAATACACAATATAGGAAAGTTAGAACCAAATATAGGCAAATATAGGCCATTTTAGGCCATTTTACTTGAAAATGAATGAATACGAGTAGTTTGATGCTAGGACAAGTTATAAACAACTCAAACATCATATATATAGTTAGTTTAATGTATTTATAAGTTGTTTTGATTGAAAATACACAATATAGGAAAGTTAGAACCAAATATAGGCAAATATAGGCCATTTTAGGCCATTTTACTTGAAAATGAATGAATACGAGTAGTTTGATGCTAGGACAAGTTATAAACAGCTCAAACATCATATATATAGTTAGTTTAATGTATTTATTAGTTGTTTTGATTGAAAATACACAATATAGGAAAGTTAGAACCAAATATAGGCAAATATAGGCCATTTTAGGCCATTTTACTTGAAAATGAATGAATACGAGTAGTTTGATGCTAGGACAAGTTATAAACAACTCAAACATCATATATATAGTTAGTTTAATGTATTTATAAGTTGTTTTGATTGAAAATACACAATATAGGAAAGTTAGAACCAAATACGTGGCAAATATAGGCCATTTTAGGCCATTTACTTGAAAATAAATGAATACGAGTAGTTAGATGCTAGTTTAAGTTATAAACACCTCAAACATCATATATATAGTTAGTTTAATGCATTTATATGTTGTTTTGATTGAAAATACACAAAATAAGCAAGTTAGAACCAAATATACGCCATTTTGGCACTTTATATTATTTGAATATGAGTATATTTAACCAAATGCGGGGAGACATACAATAAGAAGCTGGATCATTGTACCACTCGGGGTCACAACCGAACCCCGATCTCGTTGTATTGGGAGACAGTTGGGGGGAGGAACAGAGGAAAAGTTCAGGGGTTGGGTCAGGGAGATCATTTATACTACAACTCTTCAACAGGGAGATGAGACGGCGGCTCTTCACAACCATATGAGCCGTCCATTTTTTTCTCAGATTGAGGCGCAGGTGGAGGCAAAGGTCGTTGCACGGATGGGAGAGGTGGAGGCAATGGCCGCAGCACGGGTGGAAGAGTCACGTCGGGCCCTCGTAGAGGAAATGATGAGGAACATGTCTAGTTTCGGCCACATGTTCTCAGGTTGCAACCCAGGCCCCCCTCCACAACGCAGACCAGAAGATGACCCAGGGTTTGGTGGTGGCGGTAGTGCTACAGAGACACCCTTGACAGTGTAGTTTTTTTGGTTTTCGCAACTAGGAAACTAACTTACAGTTGGATATAGTTAGTCTAACTATATGCATTTAGTGTCAATATTTATCGGCATCTCGCTTTGTTTGTAGATGTGTCGGGTTATTTTTTTTGGAACCTGACTTCTACTTTATTTCCCGACACCGGGATCTATTTTGCGTACATATATTTAATCTAGGCAGTTTGTCTAACTATAGACATTTAGTGTCTATATTTATCGGCATCTAGCTTATTAGTTTCTAGCTTTGTCGATATATATTTTGTGTAAACACCGACTTCTACTTTATTTCCCGACATCGGGAGCTATTTTGTGTACATAATTGTTTTCTATTTCATGTAATTATACAAGTATCTATGCAAATTGTAATGTATATCAAAATTTCATATTTTTGTAATTGAAAAAATTGAATGCGATGGAGGAACAGCTTTAGTGTGGTATATTTAGGTGCAGCTGTGCAGGTACAGGTTTAATTATTATTAAGAACAATAATATTTTAAATAATATTATTTTAAAAAAGCAACGACGGCTAAACCTTAAATCAACGACGGTTAGGCAGTCGTTGTAAAGTTCTCAATGCAGCCATGGAATTGAAATTCAACGACTGCTTTCACACAATAGCAACGGTTATTCACAGACGTTGAATCAACGACGGTTTCAAACAGTCGGTAATTCAACGACCGTTAGCAACAGTCGGTGACACACCGACGGCTAAAAACCGTCGCTAAAATACCGTCTGCTTAAAACCGACATTGGAGCAGAGTCAACGTCGGTTTACATTTGCGGTCGCTGATGATCAGGAAACCGTCGTTGATTTCTTCACCGACGGCTTGACGGTCGTTGATTCTAATTTCAACGACCACCATTTTAACGACTGTAGGCTGAGCTTTCTTGTCTCGCAAGTAAACGAGTTCCCTTAGATGTTCTTCAGATGGAGACTTGTGCAACAATGCCTGAATTGGCTTAATCCTTAGCCTTGGCTTCGCTCCCGAACCTTCAAAAAGGGACCCACCCTGGAGGTTTGGGTGGTGGTTCCCCCTCCGAAGCTTAAGTCAGATATCAGGAGTAATGAGAGAAAGTAGAGATATAGAGAGAAAGTGAGAGAGTATTTTTTCAGAGTAACTTTGCACTGTTTGCATTGAATGCCTTTTCTCCTGATTTCTGGAGTATTTATAGTGATAGCAATTGACAGCTAACCTTAAAAACTGACCTACAATAGTGGCCTCTGATTGGTTGAGGAATCAGATCATGACACGTGACAGACCAGGACTGGTGGATGTCTATTAACCACTCTCCTTCAGCCATCTTGTATCTTTGGGCTCGACTCGTTGGGCCGAACTTAAACCTTTTAACTCAGCTGAGCGTAGCCCAGAGATTCAAGGCTTTTCTCCTTTTTAACTAGGGTGACACGTGTACGGCTCTGATGAGCCCAAGTGTCCTAAAGAGAGCCGTAGATGTTAGACTACAACATTTGCCCCTAAAAGGGCTTTTACTGTCGGCCCATCTGACGGTTAAGGCCCTTTTACCTTCAAGGTAGTTCAATTTGAAATGAAGTGACGCGCCTTCTTTTGGGTTCTACTGGTCATATTCGACCGTTGTATTCTCTTTTCGGTCATTCTTGACCGGCTCCGCAGGTTTCTTATTCCTCTATAAATAACCTTGGTGTGAAGACATTTAATCATTTAACACTTCGAACGAATTTTTGTAGAGAGAGAAGCTCTGCGAATTTCCTAGAGAGAGAGAGAGAGAGAGAGTGATCGTCCAGCTTCAGCATTCTTCACCGAATCCCCCAGACGTTCTTAGCAGGTATCGTTTCTTTGATCTTTTCATTCTTCTTTATTCTTTATTTTTTTCTTAGAAAATCAATAAAATGGAATCATCTTCGTCAAATAATCCTAGCCGACCAAGAGCTTGTCTTGACCCTAGAACCGATACTTCTTCTTCGGCACATTCTAGAGTTGGGCCTCTTCTGGCCGAGTACATATATTTTCATAGTTTTGGCCGAGAAAGTCGACGACCCGGTCTTTACTCGTGCAGGGTAATCTGGCGCGTCAAGCAAACGGCCCGTCTAAGACGAAAAGCAATAATCCCATCAAATAGCTCGGATATGGAGGAATCCACTGGACGGGTGCCAGATGAGGCAAGAGAGGTCCTAAGTTCTCAGCCTTTGGACAGGCCTCCTTTTGACATTGATGCAGAAGACTCCGAAATAAAACCTGAGACCAGTACTTCTGACAGGGACGCCGATATGGCGGAGATCGGCGAAGGTAATAATGGTAGCTATTCTGAGGCTGCCGAAGAATCAGACGAGGCCTCTACTACCTCGTCGGAGATTAGAAGACGTTTAGGTCCCCTTTCTGATCCTGGCTTCATTTTGGTCAACCGTAAGTGGTTAGAGAAACTAGGACCAGACCCTAATTACTTATCGTCTTTCATGCCCATGCCGGGCTTTTCCTTTGTCATTCCTAATAAAGACGCGACGATCCTGAGCGCTCCCAGGAACCATTTCGCCGTCTATAAACTGGCCTTAGATGCGAGATTGAGGTTTCCCCTCCATGACTTCATAGAACAAGTGCTGCAGCACTACCATATCGGTCATAATCAGTTGGCTCCAAACGCTTGGCACAACGTCCTGACGTTTATTGCCGTCTGCGAGCTACGCGGCCTGGCCCTTTCTCTTCAGGCCTTTACCCACATACATTATGCGGCCAAGGTACCTAGGGCCGTGGACGGGACATGGCTCAGCATCTGCAACCGCCCTGGCTTCCTGACGGCCTGGGGGAAGCCCTCGAAGATGCATGAATGGAAAGCCGATTTCATATTTTTAAAGGCGGCCAATGATTGGGCTACTGAGTGCTATAAATTCTATAATCGGCATCCAATCTTTGGACGAGGGTCACCCAAAGAAGGAGAACGTCCAGACATGGACGGTCACCTTCTTGGGGCCATACTCGTCTGGAATTGGCATCCAATCTTTGGACGAGGGTCACCCAAAGAAGGAGAACGTCCAGACATGGACGGTCACCTTCTTGGGGCCATACTCGTCTGGAATTGGCATCCAATGTTTGGACGAGGGTCACCCAAAGAAGGAGAACGTCCAGACTTGGACGGTCACCTTCTTGGGGCCATACTCGTCTGGAATTGGCATCCAATTTTTGGACGAGGGTCACCAAAAGAAGGAGAACGTCCAGACATGGACGGTCACCTTCTTGGGGCCATACTCGTCTGGAATTGGCATCCAATTTTTGGACGTGGGTCATCCATAGAAGGACGTCCATACTTGGACGGTCACCTTCTTGGGACCATTCTTGCCTGGAGTTGGCATCCAATTTTTGGACGAGAGTCGCCCATAGAAGGACGTCCACACTTGGACGGTCACCTTCTTGGGGCCATACTGCCTGGATGTTTGTAAATCACTTTTCTTTTCGTTTCCGACGAAGATAGCATGAAGTAGGAAAACGTCCATGTTTGGACGGCTACCTTCTTCGGGCCACCTTCGTCCGAAGTCTTGTAATAGTACTTATTTTTGTTCCTTGGACAATCGATTTGATGTCTTCTTCACTTTTTGCAGAAAAATGCTCCTACAAACAAACTTCCACCTGGGAAGTCGTCCTCGTCCAAAAAGAGGCCAACTACAGCCCGACCGACCTTTCGCCGAAGAAGCCTAAGGGCTTTACAAGGAAGAAGGCAGATAAGACGGCTTCTGCTGGCGAGGTTGGGGAGAGAAGCATGCCTCCCCACAAGCCAAGGCTCTTAAAAAGGAGCCTTCGATCGTTGTCCCCGGCCGCGGAGGGAAAGGGTGCACATGTAGCTGTTCCATTGAGCGTTTTGCCAGGCCAACTCAACCGAAATCAACCTAGAGTCCGCCTTGGCTTTGGCTGCACCGGAATCAGAAACTGCTGCCGAGAACTATCCAGGGTTCAGCGGCTCGGTGGCTAAGCTGGTGCCGCAGATGCCTTTAGCTGCTAGGACGGCATCACTTTCGTCTGGTGAGTCGTATTACCCCAACATAGTTAGGACGATGCGGGTCGGTGGACGGTCCATGAGTCCGTCCAATAGACAAGCCATCGTCTTTCCTATCAAAATAACTGACTTTCCCCCTCTTTCAGATAAGGGCAAAGGCCCTGCTATTCCCCCAACTCCTCCCATCGTTGATTCGGACGAGGAGTCTTCTCCTGCCTTCGCTAAAATGTCAAGGCTGGAGAAAGAGCGGCTTAAGCAGGAGCTCTTCAAGTGTTACCCCGAATCCTACATTAAAGGATTAAGGGGAGTGTCGGCCGGGCATGTGGGCTACATGTCTCAGCTTGCTGCCGAGGTATTGTTTAATGCCTTCCTTGTTTTATACTTGTACGAATTTTGACTTTGCAACTCGTCTAATAACTTGGTTTGTTTTCATTGTTCCAGCTTCTGGCTTGCAGCATGCTAACTGAAGAATGGGCGAGGGAGCTGAGAAAAGAGAATAAGCATCTCGTCCATCTCGCTACAACGGCAGGCGACAAGGCCATCCATGACATTGAGATGGCTAATACCCTCCATCGTCAGTCACTGGACGCCTTGGAGAAGAGATCCGCAGACTGGAATCCAATAACAAGAAATATCTTGTTACCATCAACGATCAGATCAAGGAGCGGGACCGTCTGAAGAAGATCATAGATACTCTCTCTACCGATCTAAAGGGTGAGAGGGATGTGGCTCTTATTCTTTGCCGCTAAGCCGAGAAGGGAGAACATTCTCCTAAGGGTGAAGAATGCCCGTCTAGAAAGGTCGGCGGCCAAGGCTTTCGATGATGCCAAGGAGGGGTTGGCTCACGTCGTCGAAACCTCTAAGGACTGGGCCGTCAAGGCCTTCGAGATGCTGGCCGAAGTTGAGGAGGTCCCGAGCTTTGTACGTCGTCTGGAATATCAGCAGAGTGTCCATCGGGCTATGGTGTGCGCCGAGGAACCTCCGGATTTCTTGACTCCGACGACGAGGCCGGCAACGGATGGGAACCCCGAAGACGAGCCGAGGATGGGAAGCTCGAGGACGACCAAGAAACTCGCGCCGAAGATGAAGCCTAGTTTTAGGTTTATTTTTCCCAGTTTCTTGGCTTGTCTCCCATTATATTCTTAGCCCTTCAGTAGTCTTAAATTGTAAATCCTTGCTTATTGATATATAAATATATATGAACAACTTTTTGCCAATTGCCGGTCTTTTTTTTTACAATTGCAATTTGACTAAGTATAACTTTAACTTCATCATGATCGTTGAACATCCTGCTCAGATTTTTAATCTTTAAAACTTGTCTCCGAGTACCAGAAGGGACTCGTCTGAGACGGTTTGCAAAATGCTCATACGAAAAGATTGTCCTCCTTGCCCTTGGACGATTACCTGTTATTTTATGAAATATTCAAGTATTTGTTGATAATCGTCCTTGATTTTTGGACGATCTACTTGATTAGACGAGTCTTGCCCAAAGAGGGAAGACGGCCAATGCACGTTTGAGTTGTGGACGAACCACTTTCAAGCCGTTTTGTTCGAGCTACCAACATTCGTCCTGGTTTTTGGACGACCTGCTCTCTTTAGCTCGTCCTATAGGCTTCTATCATCCCCCCTTTCTTGGGCTTAGCTCAACCGTACATGGAGGGAGAGCCAAAGTCCAAGAAGGAGAGCG
The DNA here is from genome assembly GCA_947646795.1 of Beta lomatogona. Classification (NCBI taxonomy): domain Eukaryota; kingdom Viridiplantae; phylum Streptophyta; class Magnoliopsida; order Caryophyllales; family Amaranthaceae; genus Beta; species Beta lomatogona. The sequence continues at coordinate 256,392 of CANSNZ010000079.1, read as the reverse complement.
GCCATCCTTGGCTGAGCCCGCTGAAGTTGATGGACGAGCTTGAGATACATGTTCAAAGCATGTTTTAGCCGGCGTAGCAGCACTCGTCATTAAGTAGCGATCCCTTACTAGGGTCTGGACTACTTAGCTGTCCGTGCTTTTGAAAGTAAGTATCCTTTACTAAGGTCTTATTTCAGGCCAGCTTTCTCTCAGAGACTTTGACGTTACTCTTACTAGAGGTTTTGTCAATTTGACGGCCATATATGGGTTATATTTTTGGCCGGTCTCTTTGAGGGAGTGATGTTTGGCGTAAAAGTGAGCAATTTTGACGTTCTGCTATTGTTTGTATTTTTGTCCAAGTTATTGTCACTTTTAGACGAGTAACTGATTTAATGCCCCAAAGTGAAGTAACTTGGTGAAAATAAACAAAGAGATAAGAATGTAGGAATTGTATTATATGGATTTTGCTTGGGCCGAATGCCAAGATGCATGTATACAATTCTTTTCTTACTAACATGTGCCGTGGCACTTTGGAGTAACTACAAATTACCCTACGGGTATCCGACGAAGATCCCGAGTTAGACGTGGTACTTCTTTAAGTTGTCTCGAATTCCAAGTACGCCGAATAGGTCGTCCATCTAGATCTTGTAGACGAAAAGTCCCACTTGCGTAACTCCCGGACAATCAGATAAGGTCCTTCCCAATTTGGTGTTAGCTTCCCTAACTCTTTAGCTCGTCCAACCGCTTCCATCTTTCTAAGAACAAGATCCCCCACTTTGAGTGGTCGTCTAACAACTCTTTTGTTAAACTCCCGAGCCATACGCAGTTTGTACAATTGTATTCTTAGCAAGGCATTGCCCCGGACTTCTGGCACTTGGTCCAAAGCCGTGCGTAATGCAGCCAGTTGGCATCTTCTCGTGTACAACATGACTCGCAGGGTGGGTTCCTCAATCTCAATGGGCAATACGGCTTCGTGCCATAGACTAACATGAAGGGCGTCTCCCCCGTAGAGTTCTTGGCGGTTGTTCGATGGACCATAACACTAATCTGCAGACTCTTCAACCCATTGCCCCTTGGCGTTCTCTAGCTTCCTTTTGATTCCATTTGATAGAATCTTGTTGAAGGACTCTACTTGCCCATTGGCTTGTGGGTGGGCAACGGCAATAAGTGTGCTTTTATTTCTCTTTTCGCCAACCACTCCTTCGCTTTAGGCGTTTCAAATTGTGGGCCATTATCAAAGACGATGGACTCGTGGCATGCCAAAACGGGTTATAATGCTTTTCCGGGATGAAGCCCTTGACGTCATTTGTTGTTATTCCTCGCATGGCCTCTCGCCTCTATCCATTTAGTGAAGTAGTCAACTCGCCACTATCACAAACATCTCTTGCCCGGCCACAGGGGAAAGGTCCTAGGATATCCATGCCCCATTTGGCAAAAGGCAGAGGGAACAAGATGGGGGTTAAGTAGTTGGACGGCTTCTGATGCACATTTCCATGCTTCTGACAACTGTCATACTTCTTTACATAGACTAAAGCATCCTCCTTTAAGGTAGGCCAGTAGTACCCCGTCCTTAAAGCCTTCTCCCCTAAAGCTCTTCCCCCAATGTGAGAAGCACAAGGTCCTTCATGGAGTTCTTTCAGAACCTCCAGACCATCTTCTCTGGTGACGCACTTGAGCAGAGGCCGGTTGAATGACTTCTTGTAAAGTGTCTCGTCCCATAGCTCAAACCACTTGTCCCTAGCCTTCACATACTTAGCCTCTACAGGATCTGAAGGCAATCGTCCCGTCTTCTTGTATTCTATGATCGGCTCCATCCAGACAGTCCCTCGGGCCGAGAAACATAATCTGCTCTTGGTCGATGCTCTTTTTGGGTTTGACTTCCCAAAAAACTGTTCTTGGCACATCACCTTCAGCCGAGCTGGCCAATTTCGAGAGAGCATCTGCTTGATGATTTTCTGACCTTGGTACTAGGTCGAGGACAAATCGTTTTAGTGGCTCTATCTCATCTTTGATCAGTCGCATGTATTTGCTCATTGATGCTTCTTTGCATTTAAAATCTCCATTAACCTGGCTGACAACTAAGAGGGAGTCCGATTTGGCCTCGATCTCAACAGCTCCAGCCGCCTTGCACATTTTGATTCCAAATAAGAGTGCCTCATATTCGGCTTTCGTTATTGGACGCTCCGAATTGGAATCTTAATGCATATTCAAACTTGTCCCCTTCGGGAGATTGGCAAATGATTCCTCGCTCCACATCCATTGATCGTGGACGATCCATCAACCATGAGCGTCCAATGCTTCCTTCCTCTAGTCGGGATCGAGATATTGGCTCTATGGTTGTGCCGAGTAAGCTCAACTATAAAATCTGCCAAGGCTTGCCCCTTAATGGCTTTCCTTGGTTCAAATGATATATCAAACATGTTAAGCTCAACCGCCCATTTTAGCATCGCCCAGCGGCTTCCATCTTCTGTAGAACTTGCTTCAAAGGTTGATCAGTGTAGACGATTATACTGTGTGCCAAGAAATAAGGCCTCAACTTTCTGGTGGCCATGACTAGGGCCAATCCAAACTTCTCGACTGGAGTATACCTATTTTCCGCATCTTTGAGCACATGAATCACAAAGTATATGGGAACTTGGACGGGTCTCTCTTTCAGCGGAAGGGACGGCACTCACGGCTTGAGTGGACACCGCCAAGTATACAAACAGTTTCTCCCCTTCGTTGGATCGACCAACCTAGGACGCCGAAGGTGATCTTTGACGCGCCGAAGGGCTTGCTCGCCTCTGCTTGTCCATTCAAACTTGGCCTTTTTCTTGATCGTGGCAAAGAAGTGATGGCACTTGTCACCTGACTTAGACAAGAAACGTCCAAGGGCAGCCAAGCAACCCGTCAGTCTCTGCACTTCCATTGTCTTTGAAGGAGACTTCATATCTAGAATAGCTTGAATCTTTTCGGGATTAGCCTCTATACCCCTCTGACAAGAAACCTAAAAACTTCCCTGACAAGACCCCAAAGACACATTTGCTGGGGTTCAGCTTTAACTTGTACTTCCTGAGAGTTTCAAAAGTTTCTCTCAAATCACCAACATGGCTTTCTTCTTGACGGCTCTTGACTATCATATCGTCAATATATGCCTCCATGTTTCGTCCCAAATGCGGCTGAAAAACATTATTGATCAATCTTTGAAAAGTGACCGGGGCATTGCGCAGGCCGTATGGCATCCTCACCCAGCCATACAGTCCTTTTTCAGTAATGAAGGACGTTTTGTCCTGATCCTATGGCCACATCGGAATTTGGTGAAAACCTGAATAGGCGTCCATGAAGCTCAGCAAAGCATGGCCGGCTGTGGAATCTACTAGACTATCCAACTTAGGCAAAGGGAAGCTGTCCTTGGGACAAGCCTTGTTGAGGTCTGTGTAGTCCACACACATCCTCCAGGTGCCATTGGGCTTTGGCACCATGACCACATTTGCTATCCATTCTGGATAATAAGTCTCTTTGATGAATTTTGACTCCAACAACTTCTGAACTTCTTGGTCGACCGCTTGGTTTCTAGCCGGTCCCAAATTCCTCTTCTTCTGACGAACAGGTTTCAAATTTGGATCAACATTCAACCGATGGACGGCTACTTCCGGATCAATTCCAGGCATCTCTTCATCGCAATAGGCAAACACATCTTGAAACTCTTTCAGCAAGTGGACTAGATGACCCTTCAAATCAGGACTGAGCGAAGATCCAATTTTGAGAGTCCTCTCTGGACGAGCTTCATCCAGACGTACCTTTTCAGGGGCTTCCACTGGCTCTGAACGTTCTACTGCTAGTCCCATGATGGCCATGACCTCTTCAGACGAGGAGGGTTCTTCCTTGATGATTTCATATTTTCTCTTCTTGTTGGGGAGATGTTCAGACGCCTTCCTTGAGGGAGCAAGAGGCGTCTGAGGGCTCTCAATGGTCAGTTTTAACGAGGCGACTTGGTCTTTGACAAATCCAGACGTTTTCCTCTCGCTAGCCATCTTCGTCTGATCTTTCTCTATTCCAGACGTTCTCCTTTCGCTAGCCTCCTTCGTCTGATCTTTCTCTATTTCAGACGTTTTCCTTTCGCCAGCAACCTTCGTCTGATCTTTGCTGCCTATTTTCCATGATGACGGCTTGAGGGTAGTCAAATAACACTCCCTAGCCACCTGCTGGTCTCCATGTAATGTGCCAATCTGGCCATCATCACACTCATACTTCATCAACATCAAGTGAGTTACTATGACTGCTTTGACATGATTCAGAGTTGGTCGTCCAAGAATGACATTGTAGGCTGTCAAGTCTCGGACCACCAAGAACTTGATAAACAAGGTTCTAGCTGCATCCTTTTCTCCCACTCGAACGGGCAAAGTAACAGTTCCCATTGGATGGATGACTCCTCCCCCAAACCCTATGATGGGATGGTGAATGGGAACTAAGTTCTTCTCCTCAAACTTTAGTCTGGACAAGCAATCAGCACTAATGATGTCCGTCGAACTTCCGGTGTCGATCAGGATCCTTCTGACTCTCAAGTTTGCTATTTTCATTTCTACAACCAAGGGATCATCATGGGGAGTCCTCAACCTGCCCCGATCTTGCTCACTAACTACCACCCTTGGGAAGGGCTCAGCCTTTGTCTGATCAGCTAACAAAACTTGGCCGAGCTCCCTGAGGTAGATTTTGTGCCCTCTATTGGTTGGTCCCCCAGCAGCAAACCCACCTGAGATTACGAGAACAACATCTTCGTCTGTGTTTGCACTCTCGTTCTTCTTGTTATGCCAATCATCTTTCCTTGGAAACTTCCTTCCCCCTTGTGGCATATAGGAGTTCATCATTCCCTTTCGAGCTAGTTCCTCCAAAGCTCTCTTGAGGTGCTTGCATTCATTAGTCTCATGACCACAATCCTTGTGGAAGTGACAATACTTGCTCTTATCCCTATTTCTATAAGGTGTTTTCATCTCTGCTGGAGCCTTCAACTCATATTGATCCTTAATCTCCATGAGAATGGAGTATTGGTCTTTGTTAAACTCAATAGGATTGGATGAGGATGGCTCGGCCTCCTTCCTCTTGCTCCTTCTAGACGAAGTGGTGGTAGCGGCTATAGCCCAGGTCTCGGCCTTTTTGGGGTTGCTCTTCTTTGGCTGAGCAACCTCTTCAGGCTTCTTAGTCTCGGGAAGTTTTGCTTCAGCACACACTTCGGTAGCGTGGATAAACGCTTCCGCTTCTCTTAAAGCCTCAGCAAGAGTGGAGATTTTCTTCTTAACAAGATCAAACTTGAAACTTCCTGGCCTTAGACCCCTGATGAAGGCGTCAAAGGCTACTCCAGCATTAAGATCTAGAATCTGAAGTGCTTCTAGGTTGAATCTCTTAACGAAACTTCTAAGAGCCTCCTTAGGTCCCTAAACGACCTTGCCTAGGTGCATGCTTGTCTTTTGCTCTTGCTTGTTGGCAACAAAGTGACTGGTGAATAATAAACTGAGTTTAGTAAAATTGTTGACTGAATTGGGGGGAAGATTATTGAACCACTTCTGAGCTACCCCCTTCAAGGTAGCTGGGAAATTCTTAGACCAAGTAGCATCGTCTACTCCCTGGACGTACATCTGATGTTTGTAAGCAGATAGGTGATCATCAGGATCAGTTGTTCCATCAAAAGGCTCAATGGTTGGGAGTTTTACCTTTGGGAAGGGGCGCCTCCACGATCCTCGGCCGAGAATGGGGTAGGCCGGTTGATCCGAGGGGCTCCCACTGTCCCTCAATGGGTATGAACTCCTTGCGATATTCTTTCATTACAGGATTGGATGAAGTGTTTGCAGGCACTGGACGCCTATAGACCATGGGCTGAGCCACTGTCATCTCCTGACGTAGATGAACAAGAGAGTGACTTAAACTTCGTCCTTCCCCTCTGGACGACAACCTCAAAGGCGGGTCTCTCATGTATGGTGTAGATCCTGTTGCTGATCGTTGTAATGCAGCAGCTTTCTTTGCCTCTAGATACTCTCTGGCATCTGTTTCCATTCGGTGCCCGCTTGGACGAACATGGTCCTGAGTCCTCACCACTAGGTTCCAGTCCATCTTCCTTCGTTGATCATTATCCTCTAGCTGCTTTCCTCTTACCGTCCTCCTAGAGGGCTCCTGACGAACATGTCGACTAGGGCCTGGACGATCTACTTGAGAACGTCCTCCAGGACGAGGTGGATTGTTAGCAGCTGGCTCCGGGATATGATGAAAAAACAACATATTGCTTTTAATCTATTCCTGGACGACCTCCGCCATCCTAGTCCGAAAATCATTCAGAACATTCTCCAGGTGGGCGGCAGTCACTGGACGATCTAGATTCACTTGGATGACCGGTTGCTGGCTTGGTCCAGGAACATTGACGATGGATGGAGGTCTATCTCTTCCTCGAGGTGGTCTTTCATGCTCCACCGTATCTTCGACATTAACTTGAAGGCTTCGATTCCTAGCAATGTTGGACGACTGACAATCAGTCATCGTTGCGTCTCCCCACAGACGGCGCCAAATGTTTCGTCTCCCTTGACCAACAAGTCAGCTGTAGGCTGAGCTTTCTTGTCTCGCAAGTAAACGAGTTCCCTTAGATGTTCTTCAGATGGAGACTTGTGCAACAATGCCTGAATTGGCTTAATCCTTAGCCTTGGCTTCGCTCCCGAACCTGCAAAAAGGGACCCACCCTGGAGGTTTGGGTGGTGGTTCCCCCTCCGAAGCTTAAGTCAGATATCAGGAGTAGTGAGAGAAAGTAGAGATAGAGAGAGAAAGTGAGAGAGTATTTTTTCAGAGTAACTTTGCACTGTTTGCATTGAATGCCTTTTCTCCTGATTTCTGGAGTATTTACAGTGATAGCAAGTTGACAGCTAACCTTAAAAACTGACCTACAATAGTGGTCTCTGATTGGTTGAGGAATCAGATCATGACACGTGGCAGACCAGGACTGGTGGATGTCTATTAACCACTCTCCTTCAGCCATCTTGTACTGCTGGGCTCTGACTGTTGGGCCAGAACTTAAACCTTTTAACTCAGCTGAGTGTAGCCCAGAGATTCAAGGCTTTTCTCCTTTTTAACTAGGGTGACACGTGTACGGCTCTGATGAGCCCAAGTGTCTTAAAGAGAGCCGTAGATGTTAGACTACAACAGATCGTATTTCAACGCAGCCGCGGCCGTCGTTGATTGTTTAGCGACGGTTTTTGTTTTATCAACGACGGCAATTAGCCGTCGTTAATTACCTCTTTTCTTGTAGTGTCATTTGCAATAAATCAAAGATCGAGCAAAGATTTAAGTGATCTTGAACAAATAACCCCATGTCTCGAGAACTTAAATTACTATGACCATAGATTTTAACTAGTTCATGCAATAATTTATGGTCCTTGAACAAATCAAATGGAAAACATGAAATAGGTAATTTTTCTTCAATGATTGGAACCTCTAAAATCAAATCTTTATTATCCAAATGTGAAAAAGATTCAGTCTTTTCTTCTTCTACATTAATGAACAAATTCTTGAACCTCTTTCGTGGTTTCATCATCAACAACAATTAGATCTTTGAATATTTCCTCATGCTTTTCTCTTTTCGTTGTTGAATCAACATCTCAATCTCCTCTTTATCATTTTGAAGTCTTGCCAATCATTCTTCAAGTGTTGGTGGATATCTAAGATCTTGTAGTGCTTGCTTTGCCCTTTCAAATCTAATATAATCCTCTTGAAAAGAAGTTGATACATCATTGCACATCGAATCCATCAAATAAGCAAAAATTCTTTCATACACAAGAATAATTCTCAGATTGACATAAAACTGCCTAGATATTTTGTATCGAAAACAATTGCTCGCTGTGAATTCGTTATGTCTCCAAATCACACAAAAGTTTTACAGGACCTAGCCCTATGTGTATTAAACACTCTGTCAAAATTTCATGCAAAAATTCGAAGCCAGCAGTTCGCAGTTTATTTTATCCCAAAACTGGTCCAAAATAGTTCGGTTTTGACCAATTATACAAAACGTGCTTAATCAATTAGCAAAATATCTTCAAAAATTACTAAACTTTCGAGTATTAAACTAGACAAAAAGTGATCCAATTTTAAGCCAAGAAACTCTCAAAAATTCGTTATATGCTAGGAGAACGAGTTTCCTAAAGTTTACCTTGGAACTGATTGAATCTGCCGTAATGTTTACCCAAATGAATCAGGTTGTTTGTGACTTTGTTACTGATCGGATTGCCACGAAATTTTGACACAATAAACTTCAAGATGTATACTACCACCACACAAAATTTCACACACCTCCACAACCACACTGCTCTGATACCAACTGATATGAATTTTGAGTCCGAAAATTCACAATGTTTACCTTAGATTCTAAGTAACGTTTTTTTATGTGTTTTATGAATGAATGCTGAAAATAAAAGTAAAAAAGGATAGTACTCTTGATTCTCGCAGGAATTAGAGTGTCTCTTCATAATCGCAATTAGAAGATGAATACAAGTCGCAACAAGTATTGTTTTGGTTAACAACCGAAATAAGCAACGCTCACAAATTCTCAAATCAATTCATCTCCTCTTTTTATTAAGGACTAGACGCCTATTTATAATGAGGGAAGCAAGTAATCCTTGCCCTCCAAGCTATATCATGACCGGATCTCCTAAGCAAGAAATAAGGAAAGTTTCCCCTAAATTAAAGCCTAGAATCTATAGCGTTAAGGAAAGAGGTGCAACACTCTCCTTAAATACTCTAAACCACACGCCTAAGCCTAAGCTATTACAACTCAGATTTTTCGGCTTTTATTACAGCCAAACTAAAATAAAAATGACTCAATGACATTAACTAATTTAACTAACAAACATAATAAAAGACATATTTTTTGTTACATGTAAAACCTTCACTTTAAGAGCAAAGTAAAACCATGCAACAATTCTACGAAAGAAAATAAAGATCGTTGGACTTGCATCATCTTTCCTTAAAGCTTATGTTTCCTTAATATCTAGCTATATTCTAGGCTTGAATTAAGGGGCAACCGTCCTTAAATACTACTAGGTTGGCTGTGGCTTTTGTGTAGGCTTGGGGAGCAAGGTTTTCTTGATGCTCCTATAAATAAAGCACACACCTAGTCCTTTGAGGCTATGTGTGATTTGAGTTTAACCTATTCCTTATGAATTAAAGTTTTCGGAGTGAATGCAAAGTCTTAGCAGCGAATGCAAACCCTTAGTTGATTTCAACTTGGATTAGTTGAACGTCTTACACCCTAGTTGTTGTTAGTTCTTGATTAGCAATTAATAACTCCATATCCATTGTTACAAATTTCGCTTTTAGAGTGTCTTAAAACTTATAAAATTCGAACTACACCATCTTAAACACTAAAGAACCCAGCTTTAAATCGAGAGACTTAAAATAGCCTTCAAAAATCATATCAATTGGTGTTGCTGCTGGGATCATTGAAAAGGAAGGCTATACACCCGTAAACATGCCGGAGGACATGGGTGTTGTTAAAGCCCTAGGAAATTAACTTCCGGATCTCATGGAGATGCAAGCTGATACCAATGCAAACATTCTTGAAATGAGACGTGATATGCATGAACTAAAAAGCACTCGACTTACTTCTTCTAATCCTAGTGTGAATAACCGAAAGAGAGAAGAAGAGTTGAAGCTTTCGGACCTACCCTTCTTTGATGGTGATGAAGATGCGGAAACCTACTTGGATTGGGAAACGAGAATGGAGCATTTGTTCAAACACAAACAACTTGAAGATCACACACGTTTCTCCTATGCCACGCTTAAGCTTACAAGGTATGCTTCTCTTTGGTTTGAATCACTTCAATCTAGGTGTGAAACTGAAGGTAAACAACCCCTTTCTACTTCGACTGAATTGAAAACTAAGATGAAGAAAAGGTTTGTTCCAAGAACACATAAGCAAGATTTATTTTTTAACTAAATTCTTTAACTCAAGGGTCTATGAGTGTTGAGAAGTAAATTAAAGAATTTGAACGACTTTATATTGCTTGTGATTGTCGGGACCAAGAGGAACAAAAGATTGCTAAATTTGTGCTTGGTTTAACTAAAAATTTGCGCAATTATGTTGAACTTCAACCCTTAACCACTTTTGATGAAGTATGTTCATTGGCGTGTAAGTTGGGCAAACAGCAGAAAGGTTCGACCTTTGGAGGATTTAAGGCCCTAAAATCCGTAACTGAAAATCCTAGTTCATCTAAGGAGGGTGATTGCTCGAAAACCACAACACAAGAAGTTGTGGATGTTTTCAAAAGTAAGCTACTTGCTGGTGGTTCTAAAGAAACTCCTCTCAAGAAAGTGGTGTGTTACAAGTGCCATGGTTTAGGACATGTTGCTCGAAATTGTCCAAATCGTGTCTTGGTAATAAGAGATGAATACAATAACTTTTTGCTGCATGAAAAGAATGAAGAAGAGGAAGAACAAGAGGTGGCCAAAAAAACACAAGTGCTTGATATGACTAGTGCCGAGTTTTGGAGTAATCAAGCTAAGTGTAGTCCGAAAAGTGCAAATTCATTGCTGGTTTTGAGAAGGTCTTTGCTTGCGGAACCTTATGAAGAGAAAGGAGATGTTTAAAGGAACAATCTCTATCATTCAAATTGCATGATTAAAAATCAGGTTTGCCCTTTTATTATTGACAGTGGTTCATGTACTATTGTTCTTCGACTATGGTGCATACCTTGCAATTGCCGAAAAGAAAACATCCTAATGCATACAAACTGAGCTGGTTGAATGAAGATGGAGGATTATGGGTGTGAAAACAAGCCCTAGTTAGCTTCAAGGTTGGAGATTGTCATGATGAAATTTGGTGTGATGACTGATGCACTACCTATGACAGCTTATGATAACAATTTTCGAGGCTGTTTCAGACTCTTTTTGTATTTTATGCCTTTTGTGGATGAAAGTAAGAAATAAGGGCATGAACAATTCAACTAGCTCGGTATGAATTGAACTAGGTTTGAAGAATAAAGCTATCTCGGCTAAATTCAACAGTGTTATTTTTCTATCTCGGCAAAAACAACAATAATTCACAAGGAATCACAATTCTCAAAATCAACTCTTGCCTTTATTCTTGTTAGGCGCCTATATTTATAGAAGAAGAAGCAAGAAGACCTTGCCCTCCAAGATTTACATCACACGGCCAACTAATCAGTATCTTAGGAAAGTTTCCCCTAAACTTAAGCCTATAATCTGGCTAGAACTTAAGGAAACAATAGTTTTAAGGAAAGAGGTGCAACACTTTCCTTAAATACTCTAAACCACACGCCTAAGCCTAAGCTATTACAACTCAGAATTTCGGCTCTTATTACAACCAAACTAAGATAAAAATGACTCAACCACATTAACTAATTTAACTAACCAACATAATAAAAGACATATTTTTGTTACATGTAAAACCTTCAATTTAAAAGTAAAGTAAAACCATGTAACAATCCTAGTAAAGCAAATAAAAATAGGTGACAAATAAATACTAACAGAACTAGAATTTGTCCAGCCATGACCACATCATACTTGCATCAGCTTGCTCTTTATTGCTTGGTAGGTCATGGCAAAGTGATAGACATGTTCTTCACAATGGTAAGACAAATGAATATTCTATTCTGATGGGAGCTAGGCGTTTCTTGCTGGAACCTCTACCACCTAAACGTCATTCATCATCACAAGCTACAGAGTTAGAGAAGAAAGAAGGTGCTCATGTGTGCCTAAGCTCTTGGCATCATGAAGTGTTAGAAACCGCTGCTACAAAGAGGGAATGAAGAGATCAAGTGCTGCAAATGAGGAGGGGTACAACATTTGATGTTGGTGATAAAGTATGGCTCTCACTTTGAGCACAAAAACTCCATGTTAGCCATAAACATGGTGGGCCAGTTGATAATGGACCGTTTGATATTATTGAGCGGATTGGTTATGAGACATACAAGGTGCTTTTGGGGGATGGAGTATGTGCTACATTAGTGCCTTGCTTTGCTGACCAAACTTGAGGACAAGTTCCTTTGAAGAGGGGGAGTATGATGCGTGCATGGATGACTCCACCAAGCTATCTTTCATTGTTCTCCTAGGTTGTTGCATGGTCTTACTTTACTCTTAAAGTAAGGGTTTTACACGTAACTAAAATATGTCTTTTATTATGTTTGTTAGTTAAGTTAGTTAATTCAAGTCGTTGAGTTGTTTTAATTCAAGTCGGGTTATAATAATGTTCGAAAATGTTAGCTTGTTTCGGTTCATAAGAGTCATAGTTGTCGTGAATTGTAATTTAGGAAAGTTCCCTTAAACATGGGTTGTATGTGGCGTGCAAAGGGAGTGTCCTTGCAGCCATGTGGTTTTGTGCATTTAAGGAAAGATTTGCACATCTTTCCTTAAAGCTTGTGTTTCCTTAAGTTATAACTAGATTCTAGTCTTTGATTAAGGGGCAACTTTCCTAAAATACTACTAGGTTGGCCGTGGCTTTTGTGTAGGCTTGGGGAGCAAGGTTTTCTTGATGCGCCTATAAATAAAGCACACGCCTAGTCTTTTGAGGCTATGTGTTATTTGAGTTTAACCTATTCCTTGTGAATTAAAGTTTTCAGAGTGAATCCAAAATCTTAGCAGCGAATGCAAACCCTTAGTTGATTTTCAATTTGGATTAGTTGAACGTCTTCAACCCTAGTTGTTGTTCTTCCTTGGTTAGGAATTAATAACTCCGTATCCATTGTCACAAATCAGTTTTAGAGTGTCTTCTAGGGTCCAAGCCTATTTCTTTATTTTTGCCAAGTTTTCAGCATTATGGCCCAAATTTCACCTCGCAAACTCATGTAATGCTCCAATGCGACTCATTCCTAGTGGTGTCAAAACAAGTTCTCAAACAGGTTGTGGGTATACCCACAGTGAACCAAGTCAGACCTGGAGTGGTCAGGATTCTGACAGTCAGTGCCCAGTCGTGATTGGTCAGGTTTTGTTCAACTGGGTCGATCACATTTGAATCATGGGATTGTCGGGTGCCGGACAGGTCTGAGCATTCCATTTACAAGTTCATCCATTCCCGGGTATGATCGCATGTGGACACTTTTTAATCGGGTTTGCGCAGGTCGTATTTTGGTTTCATGTACGCTTGGGTAGAGTCAAGTGTACTCGGGTTGAATCACTAATGACCTTAGTTCGATCATCGTGAAGCATCGGGTCCATTCGCTATTGAACATCAATTCAACATCGGTTAACTCTTGGTCAGATCATTTTGATTTTGTTTATGGATTTTGTAAACGAATCATATTATTAAAAGTATTAAGTTCGACATATATATACATATGTGTGTGTACGATAAATATATGGATGATAACGAAAAACTAATAAAAACACTATATTGTTTACCGTGATAAATGCATTCTCTTAGTCAACTCTTATTTGGACTAATCAACTGCGTAAAACCACTCTAATGAGTAAAGGAGTAGAACGACTCTTCATATGTTCTAATATTATATATTATAACCAACAACAATAAAAACGAGTAGACGATTAATTCCAATGTTTATATAAATGATTCATTATTATAAGCATTATGATTGATATATAAGTTTGTAAATTGCTATGATGATAATGAGAATAATAATAATAATAAACATAAAGCGATGATGATGATAATAATAATACATATAATAACAGTAATAATAACAATGCTAACAATAGCAATAGTAATACAAATAAGAACAAGAATACTAATAATAACAATAACAATAACAATAACAATAACAATAACAATATAAATACTAATAGTAATAGTAGCAACAATGCTAATAATAGTAATAACAAGGGTTTTTGTCAGAAAGGACCTAATAAAATACAAGTTTTGTAGGGAAGGACCGAATAAAATTATTTTTTTTGTCTAAAAGGACCTATTTAAATACTTTCGATTCTTAACAGGAACCAGTTTATGAATTTCAGGCCAAAAGTACTATATTCCGGCGTTGACTTTTTGCAATTGGGACACCACAACTACATTTGACAGGAATTTTATTGCTCGAAGATGATTTTGCAGACATTTTCCTTCAATTTTTGAAAAAAAATTAGAGTTTTTTGGCGCGTTTTTTGGCCTGAAATACATAAACTGGTTCCTCTTAACAATCGGAAGTATTTTAATAGGTCCTTTTAGAAAAAAAAATTTATTAGCTCCTTGCCTACAAAACTTGTATTTTATTAGGTCCTTTCTGACAAAACACCCTAATAACAATAACAAAGATAACGCGGTATATATGTATTTTGTTGTGACTATGATATGATTTTTGAAGGCTATTTTAAGTCTCTTGAGTCAAAGATGGGTTCTTTAGTTTTTAAGATAGTGTAGTTCGAATTTTATAAGTTTTAAGACACTCTAAAACTGATTTGTAACAATGGATATGGAGTTACTAATTTCTAACCAAGGATTAACAACAACTAGGGTTGAAGAAGTTCAACTAATCCAAGTTGAAAATCAACAAAGGGTTTGCATTCGCTGCTAAGATTTTGGATTCACTCCGAAAACTTTAATTCACAAGGAATAGGTTAAACTCAAATCACACATAGCCTCAAAGGACCATGCGTGTGCTTTATTTATAGGAGCAACAAGAAAACCTTGCTCCCCAAGTCTACACAAAAGCCACGGCCAACCTAGTAGTATTTAAGGAAAGTTGCTCCTTAATTCAAGCCAAGAATCTAGCTAGAACTTAAGGAAGCACAAGCTTTAAGGAAAGATGTGCAAATCTTTCCTTAAATGCACAAAACCACACAGCTGCAAGGACACTCCCTTGTCACATACAACCCATGTTTAAGGAAACTTTCCTAAATTACAACTCATGACAACTATGACTCTTTTGAACCGAAACAAGCTGACATTTTCGGACATTATTTCAACCAGACATGAATAAAAACAACTCAACGACTTGAATTAACTAAATAAACTAACAAACATAATAAAAGACATATTTTTAGTTACATGATGTAAAACCCTTACTTTAAGAGTAAAGTAAAACCATGCAACAACCTAGGAAAATAATTAAAGATAGCTTGGTGGAGTCATCCATGGACGCATCAGACTATATATGATAAAGTATAAACAAACTATTTTATCAATACGTTTAATCATTTTAGTATAAAATTGGTATCAAAATAATTGTAAAACCAATCTAATACTCTATTGATTATAAATTAGTATAATGACTCTTGATATGTTATAATATTATAACAAATGACAATCATACATTCATATGTTTACAATGACGGTTCATATGAGGCCTAAGTGATTATAACGAGGATTCATATGTTGCACAACAATAATAATAATAAATTATACCCCCAAATCATTCTCCCCTATAAAAGCTAACCATAAATTATTAAAAAGTAAAATCAATAAGTTAACTGTTAACAAGTAACAACCATAAGTAAATTAGTTTACAAGTACTTACTACTTATTAGATAGTAACTTGTTAACAACCATGTAGTAACTTAACACTCAGTCAGTTACTCCCTTGTCTTTATAAGTTATAAGATTATTTAAGTTAATTGTCTTTATATTGTACTATAGCTTAATACTAGTATAGTGCTTATGGCCTCTTCTCTTAACTTTGTATATATATATGTGACTATAAACAAACTATTTTATCAGTAGGCTTAAATATTTTAGTACTATATAATAATATTGGAACCATTCGAGCTAATACGCGATTGATTATTAATGAATATCGACTCTTAATATGCTCTAATAGTACAACTACCGATAATAATAATGAGTATTATACTACGAATATACGATCAATTACTGGATTTATATAAATGACTTGATTATGGTGAACATTATGATTCGAAATAATAATAATAAAAAAAAATATTAACAACATCTTTTTGCATATTAAAGATCTTAATTATTTATTTCAAGATCTTAAATAACTTAATATTAACAAGATTTCGGTTAAACAAATGATATAAATAATGAAAATTTAATTACTACTATAAAAAATTATATTATTATTTGAAAATGGGGTTATGAGATTTGGGGTTTAGGGATGTGGAGCATGGAGTTTAGTTGTTATGAATAATAATTTGGTAGGATTATTTGTTTTCTTAAGGAAAAATCCAAAATCATCTAATGGGCAAAATCTAAATCGTTAGATCATCATATTCAAGGGCACATAAGAAAACAACATAAAGCACACGGATCATAAATATTAACCATTGGATACATGTCATAAAACAAACTGAACCATTAGATCGTGTCCTACCCTATTACCTTCTCCCATCTCTCCTCCAAGCCCAAAAAAACCTAATACACTCGTTGCTCATTCCGTTTCTCTCGCTGCTCCTTCCTTCCATCATCCTTGCCGAAATTTGATAACCACTACCCTTCCTCCCTTTTTCGCCGCTCTTTCTCTCTCTCTCTCGTATCTCACTCTCATCTACTCGCCTCTCTCATCCTCCACAACCAATGTCTTCAATCGCCTCGCTAAATATCGACGAACTCTTCATTCGTCTCTTATCATCCTCGCCGAACATCGACGTCATTCTAGCCGAACATTGAAGAAATCTTCGCTTTACTCCACCAAGTCCATTGTCATCGTCGCGAGCTCATTATCCTTGTTCACCTTCGTTTATCTCTCATCCTTGCTCGACTCCACCAGCGCCGTTGTCATTGTGGCTTATCTCGCATCCTCACTCAAATTCGTTCGTCGCTCGACTCCATCAACTCCACCGTTGCTAGTTTATTAGTTCCATTTTTAATTTTTTTAACTATATTTTATTTTTCATTTTTCAAGATCCAATGTCAGGGTTTCTAATTTAGATCTGGGAATATAATTTTTTTTTGACATTTTCAAATTCATTAAACATATCTATTTTTGCGGTACTTTATTTTTTTGTTTGTCATCAAATTGAAGTAGGTCTTATCTGAATTTTTCATATGGGTTTGTTTAGAATAAAGAAAAATGAATTTCTAATTTTGTTTTAGTTTGTTTTAGTATCTAAATTTGCTATGTTTGTCATATGGATTTGGATTTTTTTTTCTATTGCTCATGTTAATGTAACAGATTTCGTACTTGGCAATTATTTTCTTCTGTTTAACTTGGCGAGATTGTGAAGATGTAAGTTCTAATTTGGCTATTGCTATGTCTGAAATTTGTCTAACTTGTATGTCATTGAGTGTGAATCAGTCTCTAGTTTTTTATAATTGAATTTTATGGATTTTATAAATATATACATTTTTAAATGATTTTGTAAATATAGAATAATAATTGAATTTTGATAATTTGGTGGGGTTTAGTCGTCTAAATAGGTTGGTTTGAAAAATTAGATCAAATAAGGCTGATTTGATTTATCTCGGTTACCATGAATTATGGTTGAATTCGAGTTGGTCATAAACAAATCGGGTATTTACTTGGATCCTAGTCGAGTTTTGGTTAATATCTCGTTGATTTACGGTTAGGTTCGGGTTTGAATGCGGGTCTGTGTCGTCAGGTTAGAATATGATCTTGTCGGGTGCCGGTCAGGTCTGGGTAATCCCAGGTCATGTTTCGGTCAGGTCTGGGGACTGACCCTCACAGGTCGAACCATGTTCAAGTCAGGTCGATATCAGGTTGACCCAACGGTCGATCTATTTCGACACCACTACTCATTCCTCAATATCAATCCACCAACAAACAACCCCTTCCAACCCCTCCACTTTATTTTTTGTCATCTCACAAACAATACCTCACCAGCAAACAACCCTAAAAATCCTCCAAATCGGCTCAAATTTAGGCTCCCCATTTTCCTTCTCCGTCGCACTCCTCAAATCTCAAACCCTAAAACATTCGAAAAAAACCTAACTTCGTCAATTATTCTTTTGTTAAACTCTCCCCAAATTGATTTTAATCTCTAGGGCTTATGTCAATGTAAAACCAAGTACTGAAGTAAAAACAACATGTTTTGATTCAGCAAGGTCTTCTTCAGCAACATAAGCCTTTCTACCATCCTTCCTCCACCGCTATTAAATCCTAATACTAACACTCTCTTGCACCCCCTCAAATCACCCTCCCACAAAATAAATCTTCGACCTTCCTTCCAAAACTTAAGTTCAAATCATTATGTCTCCTATCCTTGTCGTTCTTTTTCTCTTGACTGCCGTCGAGTTCGGATTTTAGGGTTAACATACTCTAAAATTATTGAACAGATAGAACTATATGATTTAATAATGTCTGATTATTAGATGCATTTTTTGGGTAAATTTATTATTTTTATTCAAATTTTAATAGACAATAAGAGGGTGTGTTATTTACTATAGACATTGATTCTGTCAAACAATGTCGCAAAGTAAAAAATACGTTTTGAGTGTTTGCGAGTTGAACTTACGGTTTATTTTTTGCTTGTCTACCTTGTGTATATATGTGTGCTTCAGTTAAAACGTTTCTGAAAAGTGTCTAATCTTGGTCTCTATTTTTGGATAGTTTAGGGGCGTGTAAAATTACATTAGTCTAATTTGTATTTGACTCTTATCTTGGGTTTTACAATTTATTGAATGGGGATTTTGCAGATAATAAAAGATAGAGAAGAGGAAGTAGAGAAACTGATACTGGTTTTTTTTTTGTACTGCAGCATTTTTTAATTACTTTTCTGAAAATTAATAAAGTCCATAATAAATTGTACTTTTCTGGAAATTAATAAAGTGCATAGTAAATTGTACTTTTCTGGAAATGAATAAAGTGTATAATAAATTGTCATTTGTTAGTGATGTAGAAGTAATTCCCTAAACTTCCCTAAACATGTATTTTTTTTTTTTTTGTGTTGGGGGTATATTGGGAAAAGAAGGTGGACACCAAAGTGCTCCCCTCTTCTTATATATAATAGAGATTGTTGCAAAAATATAATTTATTGATGGTTTGATGTACAAACATACAATCAATATTGGATTTTCATACCCTATGAACCAAGTCCAATAATGAATTTTCTTCCCAAAACTATGTTATAAAGATAGACGCTTTCACATATGGTTGCATGCTTCAAAACAAACGGGGGTGTGTTGTATTCTCGAGATATGGTTCGTCATTATCATAGTTATATCGTAGGGGAACATTATTTGATCAAGTTAGGTTGTGTTTAGTTTTTTTTTTTCAATATCGATTGTAGATGCCGTATGACCTTTATTTAATAAAAGGGATATTATCTCAGATAATCCTGACATATAGGCCTTTTTCCCAAATAACTATTGACATATATTTTTTTTTCTCATATGTCCCTAAACTTATATTTTGTCATTAAACCTGACGGAATATTGGACAACATTAACTATTTTGACATTTATAATTAAAAACCTTTTTTTTATATAAAAAAATATTTTGTGTTGTTCATCCTCTCCCTTATGTTCTTCATCCCCTATCATGTCTTCATCTCAATTTATCATTCTTGTGCAAGAGTAAAAGGGTTTGAAATCTTTAAAAATCCCAATTTTATCTCCAATTGTTCAAATTGTAACAATCCTTAAATCAATGCAAAAATCCTCAAATCAATTGCAAAACTTAGGGTTTCGCTGCTAGGAATGAGGCGGCTACCCAACAGGTGGTGGAGGAACGCCAGGTGCGCCAACAAACTGGTTGTAGGAGGTGGGCTGTGTAATACCCCAATTCTTAAGCATATTTTATTTAGCGTTAATTATAACTTAATTATATTTTAAACATTCTCATTTTACTTGGGTTGGAGTATGATTACTACTTGTCGCGTTTGTAATATATTTACTTGTTTAATTTTATATGGTTAATATTATTAAAATTATTTTTGGTTTTATGTGTGACTGTTTGAGCGGTATTTGGTCCAAGTAGGAAACCAAAGTCGGTTTTCCTCCCTCTCATATATGTTGGTCGGTTAAGTTGGGAAACCAAAACCCCCCAAGTTCTTTCTCTCTCTGTTATTTCTCTCACCCAAAAACCCATTTCTCTCTCTCTCCTCTCTCACCGTGAAACCCCAAGACCCCAAACCCCAGCTTTTTCTCTCTCCTCTTCCCGACCCATCTCTCGCACCCCTCTTCCTCTCTCCTCGCCGGAGATTCCCGCCGCTCGCCGGAGCCCAGGAGCTCGGTTTCCCCGTTGCTCTCTTCTCCTTCGTGTCTCCTCGTCGTGCGGCCACCACAGCGTAGTAGCCACCGCTTCTTCTCTCTTTGATCTCCCTCCCCCGGTTCGTTTTGGCCTCGAAATTATGCCTCGTTGCTGCACCGGCATCCGAAGAACATCGCACCGCGCTTGCCGCCGCAGCTTTGCTAGAACCGCGTCGCACCATGACTGCCCGGCCTCGACGGACCCGTCGCTGCTCGCCCGGAGCTCCGAGCTCCCTTGTTTCGTTCTCCCCTGCTCTAAGCAGAGGTATATCATACCCCATATTTCAACTCTCTAATCTTTTATTTCGAAATTAAGCCCAAGTTAATTACTATTGTTAGTTTGTTTAAGTTGGACCTAAATCTGATTTGTTGAGTTAAACCAGTTAATTGAAATTGCTCTTTCCATTTGTTGGGCTAATAGAGACCAAGTAAAAAAAAAGGGGGTGATTTAGTATTAACTTGTTAAACTATGAACCATGTTAGACTAGTTTGTTAATTAATTATAGTTATGGACCTAAATCAGATTTTCATAGGTGTTCGTTAAACTTACTATGTTAAACATAATTCTTGGGTCTAATAACTCTGTTATGTTGATTTTGTTTTAATAGTTTACTAGTTTAGAAATGGGTTAGTTTGGAAATAAATCTGAAAGTTAAGATGATGTGTTTGAGAGCTAGTTTCCTTTGGTTCCTAATTCAAGGATATTTTTGATATATTGATTAGAATAGTATGATTCAAGAAGTTGGAATGATAGAGTTTGAGAATATAGATTAGTTAGTTTCGTTCTAGAGATGATTAGCGATGGTTAATTTCTTAATCTGAATATTATTAGGATCGGTTATTGATTATTATTATGGTTATTATTGAGGTTAATTATGGAGGATTGTTATGAAGTTCAAGAGAGTTGATGGAGTTATGAAGTTCTCAAGGTTCTTATTGTCGAAGTCAAAGAATGGTTAAGCGTATGAGGTAACCTTTATGTCCAGCATCTATGCTTGCCCGTATATGTTAAGTGTAATGTTCATGTCCAGCAAATATATGTATGCCCGTATGTGCTATATGTGATGTTTATATGTGTATGTGTGAACACGAGTATATGATGATGATTATGTGATATGATTATGTGTTACGATTTGTATGTGGCATGATGAAATATTCTATGCTGTGACGATGCTTATGTATGTTATGAGATGTCATGTTTATGATTATGTTTACGATCTATGGATGATTCTGAATTAAGAATATATGATGTATGATGAGTTATGATAATAAAAGTGGATGGTTCTGCTGGTTTGGAATCATGAAATGATCCGGTAAATGGGCAAGTTACAGGTGGAGGAATTATGTTACGATGAACGATACGGACCAAAAAGGTCATATGATGATGTTAATGCTACGAATTACGAAAGTTATGCTATGTCCAAAACCTGTACTTGCCAATGAACTAAAGTCACGTAAATGGTCCTTGCCAGCAGACTATTCAAGGCTAATGATAATGTTCTCTGCTAATGATTACTAAAGTGTTACGATATATGCTCGTACATGAAAATGTTTACGAACTAAAACCGTTTTTACGGGCTGGAGTGAAGTTACTGAGTTTTCAACTCATTTTAGGTTATTTTCTGTGTTTTCTCTTTTCCGTATTTTATGAAATTATTCAGGTATTCTGAAGATAGGCGCAGGATCGGTTATGTCAGTAATGCTCCGGAAAGAATAAGTTGAAGCGACTCTGTATACTTGGGATATTTAGAATACTCTGTATTTATGGGTAATAATTATAGCTTAAAGACGATCATTTGTATGTTTAATAGGCCATTTTAGGCTATTTATTTTATTAGTGGACCCTAACCCACATGCTTAAGTTGTGCTTCCGCTGGCGATTAAGGCTATGTATTTCCGGGGCGTTACAGGCTGTGGTGCGACGGAGGTGGGGGAGGTAGGTTAGTGGCTAAGAGGAGTGCGCAAGGGCGCGCTCATGGTGCGCCAGTGTAGGGTGGTTGGGTGCGCTGGTTGTGCGCCAGTGGAGGGTGGTTGTGTGCGCTGGTGGTGCGCTAGTGGAGGGTGGTTGGGTGCGCCGGTTGTGCGCAAGTTCAAGGCGTGGTGGGTTGCCTGGTTCGGGGTGGTGGGTGAGAAGCGTGAGTGAGGGAGGAACGTGGGAGGGGTTGCTAGGTTTCGGGGTTGGGCCGAGGGTGTTTGGGGATGGGCCGAGGGTGTTCGGGGATGGGCCGAGGGTGTTTGGGGGCGGCTCGAGTTTTGGTTGGAGGGTGGTGGTTTCGAGTTGGTGGAAACCATTGATGAATATGCTTGAGAAGAGATGAAGAACAAGAGAGAGAAAGAGATGAGTTTGGTTTTTTTTTTTTTAAAGGCGTAAAGTGGGTTCTTTGAAAATAGTTAACGTTGTTAACAATTCAGTCAGGTTTAATGACAAAATATAAGTTTAGGGTCATCTGAGAAAAAAAATTTGTCAGGGTTATTTGGCAGAAAGGCCTATATGTTAGGGTTATCTGAGATAATATCCCTTAATAAAATTAATCTCTGCCCTTCCAAAAAAACAAGAGTTAAGAAGCCAAAACGCCTCTGCGACAAAAATGGAGATGCCCCTGTATTATGCTTCAGCACTAAAACGAGAAAGAATAGCGTAATACTTAGAAGACATAGAGATAAGTTTATGACCAAGAAACAATAATATCACGAAGTAGACATGCTGACATATTGACAACTACCCGAATTAATCAGCATTAGTATGGGTAATCATTAATCAAGCTCAAAGAAATAATAAGATATTGATGTAGCTTATGATCAAGCAGAACGCGTTTTAATGCATCACTATGATGCTTCCAAGGATTGTGCATAAAAAGGCAGACTTATTTTACCACATAAGGAATGTTAGAGCTAGTATGTTAGCAATTAGAGAACACGTGTCAAATTGTGCTACTTGGTAGGATTAGAGAAATTGGGACCGAAATCTGCACTAATTTTGGGCTTGGTGTCCACAAATGTTGCAACTGGTTCACAATTAGCATAGAAGAGGGAGTTCGAGGGATAGGATTACATAGAAAATAACTAAAAGTATCCAAGTGAATACATCGGAAATTGTATCTTGAGCTGAGTAATGATATGCTCGTGCAAACTATCATGTGGCTAGAATGATGTCATCAACATATATTAGTAAAAAAGGGGAGTGATTGTCGTGATGAAACGATAGAGAATAGTCACTTTTTGTAATTACAACACCCATCTGTAATAATAAGGTAGCAAATAGTTTGTATGAGGCATGAGCTACTTGTTTGAGCCATAAAGAGCCTTACGCAGACGATAAACTTGCTAACATGCACTACGATCAACAAAGCATGGATGTTGATGCATATAAACTTCTTTTTTTTGTAAATCACCATGTAAAAATGCATAATTCACATTTAGTTGTCGAATAAACCATTTGCGTGTCATTACCGAACCGAGAATTGTGTGAATGGTTTTGGGTTTAGCAACCTGGACTAAAAGTCTCGGAAACGGTCAACACTAACTCTTGTGACCTGCCATCATAACAAGACGAACTTTGTGCCTTTCAAATTCCCCGTTAGATTTTTATTTACGCCAAGAAAGTCACATATAACTCACAATATCTCTATCTCAATTAAAACACTATATTTATCCTGCAAAGCCGCATCCCAATTTAGGTCAGTTAATGCTTGTTTGTGCAATTCTACAAAAAGGTGAGCGATATGATGCATATAATACATATTTAGGATTTAGTTTCACTAAATCTATTTAGATCGAGTTTGCATTTAGGGAGATTGAGGTATAGGCTAGGTTTGGAGAAGGGGTGCCGAGCTACACGGACGAGCGAGAGGTATAGACATAGCGTGGTGGGTAGTGGTAAAAGGAGTGCTAGGATGAGGTCCAAGTAGGAGTAGCTCGCACATGAGAGATAAGGGGTACTTGAGGACAAAGTTTCTTTTCCTACTTACCAAATGCTCCAGGTTTTCCACAAACACGACATTTAGTGACTTTCCTTAGAATTTTAAGAAAAAAATTGATAAATGCTCCGGTTGGCCGGAGCATTTGTGGTTCTAAATATATTTTTTGTTTTCCCTCGCTCCCTCACTCCTTGCCTCGTTATAATCATACCTTGCTCCCCCCTCTCATTTTCTCTCTCATCTCTTATCTCTCATCTCTCCTCTTTCAAATGGTGACCTCTCCCTACCTCCACTCTCCTCCCACCACGAAAACACGACCTCTACCTCCTACCATTTCCCGCATCAACAAAACCACAGTTTTCTCCTCTCCCTCTCTACTAACTCCTTTTCTTCTTTCGCTTTTTCACGCCTTCTCTCACGAACTACTTTCTCTCTCACACAAAGTTGGTTCTTCAGCGGTTGCGATGGTGGTGCAGCGACAGGAAATAGACAAGTTCGTCAATTTCATTCAATCTAAAGATAGCCCTCTTTTGTCTTCATTTAAGGTAACCTCCAACTCGACGGCGAACAGCACGCTCAAATTTACGCTCAATTGGTATTTCTTTGTTTATGTTATGGAAAACAAAATTCTAATTTATCTGTTGTTAGACTTCAATTTTTACTCTTGAAGTTTTTTCTCCTTTGGGTGTTGCATTTTTTTCTCGTTATAATGATCCTCCAAGGTTTTGAATTGTTGAATTACAAGGGATTGAAGACTGTTTGTATTGTATTATTCTTTTTTTATGGTAAGAAATCTAAAGGATTTTGTTTTGTTAAACAAAGGGTTTTGTTTTGTTTAGCAATTATGATCCATGAGTAAGAAACTCGAGCCTCAATATTCTCTACTTCTCATGCTTTGATAAGATCTTGAGATAATTTAGAATTTGGATCCGGATTGTTATAAGATGGAGTTATGAATGTTGGAACATTCTTATCTTCACTTGTTGGAAAATGCTAAATGACATAAAGAACTGATCCGATGGGAACCTGAACCAGAACAGCTAAGTCAATATTTTTGCCCGCGAAGGAAAGGATCATAAACTGATCCTATGAGGTCCCGAACTAGATTAGGTAATAAAAACATATGTAGTTTAAGTGGACTAGATCATTTAACCGATCCAATTAAAGTGGCCCAACAAACGCGCATGTATAAAGCCCATTCCGAAACCCTAAACATTATTTATTCTTCGACCCTACCTCTTTTCCTCTCTCCTTACTTCTCTCACCCTAAACCCTAAACCAACCATCATCACCACCATCTCGCACTATCTCGGAACCAACCACCACCACTATTTCTCACCCTCTCTTACCTCCACGACGGTGACTGGGTAAATCTCCCACCACAACCACCATCTCTTACCCTCTATCACCATCTAAATCACCTCCGCCATCTTTATTCTCCCTTACCTTAGCCATCTTAACCCTGCCTTTGTTGTGGTTGATGTATTGCTACTCCTTCTCATGCAACTGCCGGTCAGGGAAGGGTAAATCCAAAATCGAGGAAAATTCGAGGTGATGAGAGTGAAGTCATGGCGACAAATCTTTGAAGGTTTTAACTTTCTCTCTTTGTGATTTGCCGGCAGCCCAAATTTGTCAAGCTTCTGGCTAGGGCAGCAACTATGTAATTATTAAGCTTGAACTATTTGTTTATTTTATTTGATATTAATATTTGATAATAATTTTGATTGTTTAATAAGTTTAGGATCTAGGGTTTGAAATTTTATAAGTTAGTTCTTTCAACTCACCTACTTTGTTTATTTTATTATTCATTCCTGAATTAAATTCATTGATTTGTAACCAATAACTCACATGCAAGTATAAAAATAACGAAATAAAACTTTTGCCTAACTAACTTGAAACGTCATACAACCTAGTCTATATATACTACAAAATAACTCCTACTATGCTTAGGACAAGTCCCGAAGTCATATCAACAATAAAAATCTTAAAATAAGATAAGAATAAAAGAGTCCTAAAGTGCTCAAACAAGAAAAACCTATTCCAAGTAGGAATAGTAAAAACCTATAAGCCAAAAAAGTCTAACAATAAAGATATGAAGAGTCCTAATGGAACTCAACTAAGCATGTAATCACACGCCAACTATCATTCCTAATAGAACTAGGAATGTCTTCCAAACCTCCATTTCTCCACTCCTTATGCATTGTCGGCACTACTCCAAGTAGCATAAGTGAGAAACTCTTGCTTAGAAGCAAACAAGTTGAACCCCATAATATCCAACACCAAGGTAATTGGCTCTTCTTGCACAAATGCCTTTGAATCCACATCATTTGTTTTCCTAAACAAAGGTCAACGATAATTCTTTTATCATGTAGAGGGCAAAATTTTAAGTAGAATTGATGTAGGATTTCCACATACAGAGTCTTCAAATTAGGATTCATGAACAACTAGGTAATTAAGAGTCTAATACAAAGATAGAGAGGGGAAGGCACGATTTTCGAAGCAGACACATGACTTTAGGTCCTTCTATCCTCCTTTTATATCCCTATTCCTTAACCCTAATTTCCCTATTAGGCCATGTGGAAATCCTAAGTCCAATAGTTAATAATTTAATCCAATTGTGATTATATAGGTTCAATAGAGTTCAGTGCAAGACTAATTCATGGAATTGACTTACAAGCTACAATTAATTTCCAGCACTACATTACAACTATGTAGAATTATTATTTTTAATAACTATTACTTATATCTGGATACTTTAATGTAATTAAGACACCTATAACAGGTGGAGCCTTTAACACTTGTGATCTTTCTCCTTATTAAGCAGACGTGAATCTGAGGACCAATTCTATAGAAGGTGAGGAGAATGATGAGGATTCAAACACATATTTTGTTATGGATGAATCAATCACCGTTGTTTTTTGAGATGATGAGATTCAATTTGACTGTAGTTAAGCGATAATTTCTCACTTGTAAATCTTGGCTTATTGGATAATCTAAGTTAATCTTACTTAGTAAAACATCATTTATTTTACTTAGGTGAATAAAGTATATGGTGTAACCATACTCCTAAAGAGTTCACGATTCATTAAGCCAATTGGCTGAATTAGTTAGATCTTGATTACATGTTTTACCTTTGTTTTAGATCACCAGTTGAGCTGAATTAGTTTATTTTCGGTGGCAACTATTGGGTAGTTCATTTTATTTCCAATCCTTCTTACATTAGGATTAAGGAACAAGTGTTAGGGTTAGAAGTTAATTCATTCAGGAAATCTAACTCATGCAACTCATTATAAGAAACAATGCATAATAATATCACATAGAGAGTGTTTCTAAACAAAAATTTCTTTCTTGAAAAGTGAAAGTCTGATTATTTCCAAACCATGGAGTTTTATATCAAAAGTGAACTAGGATTAATGCTTCAATGCTTGGATTAGGAGTAACTTAGGTGATTGAAAAACTCTATTGCGAAAGTAGGAGCGTTGAAGCAATAGGTTTTATTATCAACTTATATTCAATTTTCAGCTTACATATATAATTTCAATTTGTTGTCATTGATCGACAACTTTGTCCTACCTCCTTCGTGTATGTATTAGAGAATCATCTTTTCTTCAAGATTTGTGGAGTACTAAATCTTCATGAATGGAAGAATTAGGATCGACATCAAGGTATTGTAGAGACATAATCGTGTCTCCCCATTTGAGGACCCAATGATGAAGCATACCGTGGTCTTAATTGGTCCGGCCCAAGGGGAGAGCGGTTCGACCAGCTAAGCCCAAAATTGTTTTAAAAGCATAAAGCTTATTTATTTGCATTAAAGATCTAAAATTCTATTTTAAAGCCCAATTAATTATTCCTAATAATTAATTTTATTTTAAGCCCACAAATAAAAGATTTTGGGCACAATCTTTTGAAAAACCAATTAGTTATTCATGATTATTAATTATATGTATTTATTATTTTGATAAATATTTTCTGAAATACATAAATATTCTCAAAGATATTTGACAGTAAAGGATTTTTAAGTTGAAATAAGATATTATCTCGTAAAATAGATGGTTTTCGGATTTAAAGATAAAAAGAATCTTTAGGCTGGATTGCGCTTAGCGCACCACTGTGCGCTTGACGCGTGGCGTTGCGTCCAGCGCTATCTTTTGCGCTGAGCGCACGACTATTTCTTATCTTTTTTTTATATATTTTCATATAAAGAAGCTAATGATTTTCGGATCTGGAGGAGACCTTTACACACTATTTATACCCGAATACTTGCATTCTTTCAAGGCGAAAATACTCTCATACTCCCGTGCTTTCATACTCAAACACACAGACACATAAACACATACATAACTTTGATTAATCTTCACAAGTTTTTGTTGAAAGGCTTCACGATTGCTCATCCCGAAGGTTGTTAATCCCTCAGACCCAAACCACAACGGTATATTCCCGAGGGTCCTTAAATCTCTTTTTCTTGTTTGTTTTATTGAAGTTACTAACAATTTCTTTCATGATGTAGATCTTTAATAAAAATCCGTTCTTTTGTAGATTCTAACCTTTATTCTTTCTTTCTTATTTTCTTATATATTTTTCTAGGATTGTCATGTTTATTCTCTCATCACCAACTTGTTATTATTGCTAATCAAGACCTAAGAAATTGTTGTAACATTAATTAGATCATTTGGACAACTTATTAGGAACCCAGTAAATTTGATTGCTAAATAGCGTGTCACTATATGTGTTTAATAAACCAATCTAGAATAATATTTTTCGGGTGTTTGAAAATATTATATGGTTGTTCTTTGGCATAAACGTTGATATGAATCGTGCTTAGTAGGGGCTAGCAATGGACGAACATGGTTCATGACCGTGATCGTACCCTACAATGAGGTAGTCAAATTCGCACTCATCCCGCGTAGGCGAATAGAAACACCCCTACAATTTGGCGAATCCACTTGGGGGCATTTTTTTAAATGAGTGTGTGAAACTTGAAAAAAACAATTCATTCTCTTTTTAGGCCTTAGAACAACATATTGTTTTGCATGTGCATGGTTATTCTATAAGCCACTATAAGGTGATATTCCTTGCCTCATTAGCGCATGTTCTATGCGTGAGGCGACCCCCGGGGGCTTTGTGCTTTGTCCTTCCGAAAGCTTCCTAAGCGATAGTGTTGGATCTTAGTCATAAGCAAACCCAACCAACCATGGCATTGTTCTCTTGTTCGTGACTTGAAAACTGGAGCACGTCTTACACGTGGCCACCTTTTTAAGCAAAGGTACGAAGCGTGGGATGAATCTCTTAGTCATGGATCCTTTTCAACCTTAACCTAAACCCGACCATAGTTGAAATGTAGAACTGGACTTCGGGTTCGGAACTTTTTCCAACCATGTTATGTGACATTTGCTTGTGATTGCGATCTTTACCTATTATTAATTTGTCAAAACGTTGATATGTATTGCACCTCAAATCGCGTTTAAAAACATCGTCAAATTGACCAATCCTTGGCCAAATTGGCAAATTGCATGCCGGGGGAATGTGCGCCAAACGCACCGCGGCACACCTGACGCACAGCTTTCCGCCTGGTGCACTGTTGCGTGGCGCGTAGCCTTTGCCTCTCATGCTATTGTCAACTTGGCTGTCGTTTAAGTCAATAAAGTCTGTCATTAAGTCCGTCATAATGGTTTTTATCAATTTAGTCATCGTAATGGTCAAATCTTTGTTTTTTTCATCTGCATTCATGTAGAGTCATGGTCATTCTAGGAGTCCTTTTTGTCTAAAAATGAAACTCACCTAATTCAAGCAAAAAATCAATCTTTTCATACATATCATCTAAGGTCGAGTCTATCCTGAAAAGTGCATCTAGAAAAGTGATCATGGTAGAGTTAGAGTCGTCATGCTTGTCTACCTCGTTCCATCTCATCCCATCTCTAACAAATCTTCCCTATCACATTTCATCCTTTTCAAAAAACATCTCTTATTTCAAAATCAATCCTTCACCCTCTTTTGTTCTATCTTTTTCGAAAAAAATTACTAATCATCATCCTACCACATGTATAAAAGAAATCATTCTAAAAGAAAATTTATCGATCATTAATCATCTATCATCTTTTCCCAATAAAAGATAAAAACAAGGAGTCCCTTTCAAAAACGAATTTCGAAAAATCTAATCCTAGTCCAAATACCTCTAATCTAATACAATCAACCTAGTCTCATATAAGTCTCATCTCAACCATTCCAACTTAAGTCTCACTAGAGGAAAAAAGGCCAAAGGCTGCAGTCAAAAGTGGCCTAAGGGCTACGTTTATTGACTGCAGCGCTTGGCTCAGCGCAGCTCTTACCAATTTTGAAGGGCTGCAGTTATTGACCGTAACCCTTGATGGGTTAACTGCTGTGATTTTCATCAAAACCGCAACCCTTAACCAATCAAGGGCTGCGGTTTTTAGCAAAAATCGCAACCCTTGTGACCCCAAAAAAATTATTTTTTTGTTGCCTTTTTTTATGCGAAATTGTGACACAAACATCTATTTACAATTCTTATACAAATTATGCTCTTAATACAATATAGACAAAGATATTGCTTGAGGTTAAATAGTCGGGAGGCAGGGGATACAAATGACTTGTCTCACAATATATTTTCAGTGAGTGAAGCCTACATATTAATCTTAAACCCCCTTAATTGGACACTTACATGAGAATATATACCCAACCAAACTTGCAATGAGTGAAGTCTCATAATCAATTAAAAACCCTTGAAAGTCTTTCAAGAGTGAAGAAAATTTCAACTGTATAAGTAAAGTTTATCTTCAATGCGACAAAGAACAACATAATGACACAAGAAAACACAAGATGTGATGGAAATCCTCGCACCTTATCCAGGTGTGTTTCCATATAAAAGTTGCAACTGCAACACCAACCACCACAGTGACAGAGTACTTGGATAGCCAACCTCCTTGATGATCCTGTACTAGTGTCAATTAGAAGATTTTACTTTCAACAAAATCATGAAATGAAATATATACAAAGAAAAGATGAATTTTCAGAATAAATATGATGCATTATTTTAAAAGAGTGCCAGAGTCTATGGCCATTCCTTCAGATGTACACAAAATTTTCACCAAGAACAGATGGTGAGACAAGTTGACTTCAACATATATTGATAACCTTTGAAGTGTATTCTTTCTGATACATACAGGACCAACGTGATCTCTTGGCACAACATAGGGAAGTCACATGCCAAATTGTAAGGAAACATATGATAAACTTTGTCTATCCTTTCTTGCTTTTCTCTTTGTTGTCGGGGAGCAAGGGGGCGACGGGACATAATACGTTTTGAAGTTGGTTCATTTGATCCTGAACCTTAGTTTTAAAAGGCGCGAGGCACACTAAGGCGCAAGGCGCAAGGCGAAGGCGCACGCATCCCGTAAGCGAGGCGCACTGTTGGTGCAAAAAACTTTTAAAATCAGTTATAGAACATATTATATGCTCAAAACAGCATAATAAATTTTAAAAATATAAGCTGGTGTAATATACTATATTATATGCTACTTGTCAGCTATTGTAATTAAATTAAAAAAAACTGTATATTTTTTATTTTTGGAAAAAAAATCTGATCAGAGGCTTTTTCTGGGAGGAACTGGGAGGCAGCCTCATCAGTCATCAAGAAGAACAGAAGAATAAAAAGGAGAGCAGGAAAAAGAAAAAGAAAAAGAAATTGAGAAAAATAAAAGGAAAAAGAACAAAAAAATAGAAAGGAAAAAGAAGGGGAGCACGTGACTTCTTCAGTCCTTATTTTGAAAAAAAGAAAGAAAGTGGTGGGTCCCTTCTAGTTTCTACAGCTGTAGAAAAGAAAAGAAGATCGAGACTTCCTTCAAAAAAGAAAAAGGACAGAGACGAAGAAGATGGAAGTAAGAGAAAAGCATACTACACACCTGAAGATTGCGCGCCGGCACCTCAGACTGTAGGTGTGGTGACGAAACTTATGGGAGATACCACCGGCTTCCTCTGTTCCCTCCGGCGAGATGGCGATAATCAATTGCCACCTAATCACAAATTAGGGTTTTCTCCAAATAAGGATTCATTCAATTTGATGAAATTTAATGCAATTAACAACGGGCTTTTGCTCGAAAATGGTAAATTAAAGCCAAGTAAGTTTGAATTTGTAGAACTTTTTGCTTTTTTTTTTTTCAAATTTTCATCTCAGATCAACTCTTTCCCCTCTGTCTTGCGCCTCTATACTGAAAGCGGCAAGGCGTTGCGCCTCGCACCTCCCTCAAAGGCGGCAAAAAGCGCGCGCCTCTCCTCGCCTGATGTGATTCGCCTCGCCTGAGTTTGATGAGGCGATTTTTTCGACGCCTCTACTCGCCTAGCGCCTAGGCGCGCCTTGGGCGCGCTTTTTAAAACTAAGTCCTGAACATAAATTTTGGCCAGTGATTCTGTGCACCATGATTCCATGAATTAAACTCTAGTGTGTCCTACAGAATGGTACAACTCCTTGATACATACCATCAAAACTAGAATTTGTTGCATAGCCAACGTATTGTAGAACACTTTTCATTTTATGCTTTTCAAGAAGTCCAGGACTCGAGTCCATAATCATTCAAATAGCTGCCACGAGTCATGGTAATAGACACACACAAAAAAAAAAATATATCACCCGTGTTGCAACTTCAGGAATATGAGCATACAATTCATCAGACGACGTACTCTTTCCAGCTAATGTCCCATTTGTTTGTCCGAGAAAGCTAAATATAGTTTGATCTAGTCGTATTGAAACTGAATAAAAAGCTAAATAAACTTTCTCTATTAGGTGTTGTGGCCATTGTTAATCTGTTAAGAGCTTTAGAACCTCAAGCCAACAGGGAGCCACACAATAAACTCATTCAAACAACCTCAATAAATCGCTCATACTGTCAGCTTTATAAAGAGCCAAAGATGATATTTCAAGACACCATGAATAAACTGAAACAAATGAATGACCCAGATCCACTAAACACCAGATTCCTGACTCTAATGCATGGTTCCCATTTTTCTTTCCATTTTTTTGGATAGCAACCCATAAATGCTCTACCACATTAATTCATTGGTCCATAAGTTAAATTTAACCCTCTTATCAAGTTATATTCATAATTAAGATGAAAGGGGAAGGTGATCCACATGAATACAACGTCTTCCCCCTGTCGACCAAAAAAAGCACAACCACAACCAACAATAAATAAAAACTACCAAAACAAGGTTTTCATTAAGCAAATCAACAATGAAATTGGAAAAGGATGCTTACTTCTCAGCCATGAAAGCGAAAATCTCATCGTTATTGACACACGAAACAGGGAGCTTGCGAAGCGAACCTAAGCCTCGAGTAACTAACAATCGGAGCATGATATCGAGCTTTTCAGGTCGGCAATCAAGGCTCCACTCATCAATGTCTATCTCTTGCCAATAATAGGGCCCTTTAACTGCTTTCCCCCATGCCAAACGACCACAACTCCAACCCTCATTCAAGCATTCATAAAACAAGCAAGACTTAAAGAAAAAAAATCCGAACATTTCTCATTTGAACTACTTAAAATCATAGCACAACCAATAAATCTAGTCTAATCAACTAAAATTACTAAATTCCACCAAGAACATTTCACAACCTTAACTACAAATGACGTATGAGTTCTCAGTGGCCAAAATGACCAAACCCTCATCCAAACAACAACATAATAAATAAAAATAATTAAAAAAACACAAATTTAAATCAAAAAAGTATGAACACATCGCATTCAACTACTTCAAACACTTAACCAAGCTTAAAATCACTAGCACAACCACTAAATCTACCTCAAACAACTTCAATTAACTAACATTTATCAAAAAAGAAAATAAAAGTGTAGGTTACCTTAGAATTTTGAGAGCGGACCCATCCATGAATGGTGCTGGAGAAGAGTGAGCGAAAGAGGAGATCACCAGCGACGAGGCAGCATACAACCACAACTTTCAAGCCGCCATACAACCACTACGACACCGGTGGTCAAGCGACCAAAACGAAAGGAGGAAAAGAGTAAGGGAAGGAGGCGCGGCTAAGGAGAGAGAAGAGTGAGGGAAGGAGGAGAACAACAGCTGCGAGGCGGCGACACAGCCGAGGTCGGAGAGAGGGGCAGGGGAGTGTCCACGTGAGTGTGAGAGAGAGAGGGAGACAGGCAGGGGCGTGAGTGAGAGAGAGAGTCGGTGATTCAGCAGCTAGGGTGTGGTGTGAGTGCAGAAATTACCAAGCGAGGGAAGTTTTAAGGGGGGAAATGAAAAGGTGAAGGGATGCAGATTTTGGGTTAACCGTAACCCTTTGTAATTAAAGGCTGCGTGTTTCAAATAACCGCAGCCCTTGCACCGCTGCCCTTGGTCTTTTTTCCTCTAGTGTCTAGTCCAACTCCAATCCAAAACTTAGGTGCATTTAGGCCCAATTCACACCCTAGGTCTAGTTTGCATCTGTATGTTATTCGTAGCCAAGTCTTAGGACTATAAAAGTCCAATTCATAGCTTAGGTCTAGTTTACATCTTCATGTAAGCCCTAGTGAAGTCGTAGGACTATAAAACCCCAATTCATACCCTAGGTGTAGTTTGCACCTCTATGTAATCCCTAATCAAGTCTTAGGACTGTAAAAGCCCAATCCTAAGTTTAGTTTCCATCTCTATGTAAGGCCTAATCCAGTCTTAGGACTATAAAAGTCTAAGTTGATGATATAATTCTTACTGCTTCATTAGATGCTCTTCGCACATCTATTATGACTCTCTTGGGTGCATAATTTTCTATTAAGGATATTGGTCCACTCAGCTACTTTTTAGGCATTGATGTGACTCGTTGATGGCATATTTTTGTCACAAAAAAATTACGTAGAAGACATCCTTGACCGAAGCGAGGCATGTCTAACTGCAGCTCTTGTCCCACACTTCATTGTACCAAGTCTAATCTCGGGTCGTCCAATGATACTCCATATGAGGATTCAACCAAGTATCGACTTCTTGCAGAAGCATTACAATATCTCACTTTTACTCGCTCTGATATCTCTTACGTTGTCCAGCAAGTGTGTCTCCACATGCATGGTCCCAAAACTGAACATATAAATGCTCTTATTTGCGCTATGCCCAGAGTACATTTGATTTTGGTTTGCATCTTTATAAATCCTCCATTGCTAAACTCATCTCATATACGGATGCAGATAAGGGTGGATGTCCCGACACCCGGCAATCTACCTCAAGTTATTGTGCCTTTTTCGGTACAACATCATCTTGTGGTCCTCTAAACGCAGACCTACTCTCTCACGATAGAGTGCATAAGTAGAATATTAAGATGTTCTAATGTTGTCTCTGAATCATTATGGATTTGGAATATTTTATTGGAACTACATTGTCCGGTTATGAAAGCAATTTCGGTCGATTGTAATAATTTAAGTGCCATTTACTTGTCCGGCAATCGTTTCCAACATCAACGTACTAAATATGTTGAGATGGACATTCACTTTGTTCGTGAGAAAGTTGCACATAGCGAAGTGTGTTTTCTCCATGTTCCTTCCCATTATCATATTGAAGACATATTTACGAAAGGACTTCCATGCATTTATGATTTTCGGGACAATCTCAGCGTCCGACAGCCTCCCGCTAAGTCTGCGGGGGTGTGATAGACCATATAAATTTATTTCTGTACATTGTTATATTATCTCTAAATATCGTTGACCATATATATTATCTATAGCTAGCATATCTTCTAACATAGGTAATTGTGAATATAATTAGCCTAGTATTATGCTAACGATAATAGGTCAACTTTTGTATATAAACTAGTTTTAGGCCCGAGCTACGCCCCGGATAATCATATATTTCATATATTAATATTTTATTTTAAAATGATAACATCAAGTATCACTTGGTTTAGTGGTTAAGACTTTAGTTTATACGCTTGTGATCACGGGGTCGAATCTTATACAATGCATTTTCTTTTCTTTTTTTATTGTATGTGGATTATATGGAGTTAAACACTTTAAGGGAAAGCGCCCACGTGGCATTGTTCGTTGTTTAGGAACACCTTTTAATATATTAGTATAGATATATTGTTGTACATTGTATCAATCAAGGAAATCATTCTTCAATCCTCTATTCTTACACCTTTGGTGCTCTTTTGTTGAATGATGCATATAGGCTCTCAACTTGATCTTTTCTCTCTTTATTCTTCTTTGAAAACTAGCATTTTTGCACGTGTTGCGTGCGTATCATATTAACGTTTTTTTCTCAATTAGTTATTCAGC
This sequence comes from Beta lomatogona, assembly GCA_947646795.1. Lineage (NCBI taxonomy): Eukaryota > Viridiplantae > Streptophyta > Magnoliopsida > Caryophyllales > Amaranthaceae > Beta > Beta lomatogona. Next base: position 220,147 of record CANSNZ010000079.1, on the reverse strand, counting down.
AGTGTTACAAAATAAAATAGTACATATATATTTATAATTACTTTTAATATTTTTAATATGTTTTTCTTAGCTTTAAATCAATGTTTCGTTGGTTTTTTTTAGTTATTTGTTCATCATTATTCAAATATAGTATTGAGCGAAGGAAATATAAAGCAGAAGAAAGCTTGTGCTCAAATAAAGTGGAAGAATGTGTGTATCAGGTTAAATCGTTGAATATTAATAAAGTGGGATAGTTGGATTTATATAATATAGATTACCGAATAAAAATCAACATTTAGGTTTTCAAATATTATTAATATAATTATTAATATGAAATTCAAGTTTTAATTTTTTCTTTTGATTGTGTCAATCAAGTTATATCGTCAATTTAATTTTTCATCAGAGTTTTCCGCACAAATGTAAGAAGAGGAAATTATTATCCTTAATTTAATGTCTAATTGAAATTTGAAATTCAATTCCATTGTTAACTTGTTCAATATATATATGGCATGTAGGAAGAATAAAATATTATTTAGTATATATGGCAATTTAAAGTCATGAAGGTAGTGTTTAGAAACTTGTATTTCATTTCAAAAATGGAATTAAAATCGGAAATTTAAAGTTTGTGTATTTCAATTCCTAAGAATTCTAAATCTGGAATTCATTACATTTTCTAGAAATTGATTGTGAAGGGGGTTTGATAGAGGAGAGAGCAACAGGGGTTTGATGGAGGAGAGAGAGAAAAAATATGGGTTTAGTAAAGGAGAGAGAAATAGATATTAGGAAGAGAATGAGTGAAGTTGGGATATAGATATACTCATTGATGGAGTTGGGATATGTATGAGGATACAAATTTCAAATTTTACTAATATATGTGTTGTGACCAAAAAATGAAGGGTTGATAAGCTGACACATGGACCAATCAGAGGCCTCCACATGTTTTAAAATTGGAGGAAAACCTGACCTTTTATAGGGTTTCATTCCTCTGGTGTTTGAGGCCCACATTTGGACACAAGGAATAAACAAAGCCTAATTTCCAAAAAGAGGTTGCATATGATTGGTTGAAATTCAGCCCCCAATCATTGTTTGCCATGTATCAAATTCTGATTCCTAACCAATCAAATGCCCCCATTCTAGGGTGACATCAAATGGCGACTTTCGATTCCAAACACTATATATAGTCCCCTCAAAATCAGGTAAAAGATAGATCATTAAATATTCTGCCATTACTCTGCTAAAATATTCTCTCTCTATCTCTACACCTGATTCCATATTGAATAGACTTAAGGTTTGGAGGGGAACCACCACCCAAACCTCCAGGGTTGGTGTTTTTTGCTGGAGGTTCGGAGTGCAGAGTAAAAGCATCGTTGCACAAGTCTCTCCAAGAACATATTGAAGAAAGAAGTTGCTTGACCTATAAGTAGATTAAACATTTGGCGCAGTATGTGCGGAGACGCCGCTATGACTAACTGTCACTTTGTCCAACCTAGCTAAGAACCACAGCTATCAGATTCGGATTGAAGACATTGTAGATGATAATCGACCGCCACAAGGGATCCCTCCAATGTTCCTGATCAAAGTCAAGTACCTGTTATAGGAAAATCTTGAACGTCCTGTAACTGCTGCTCATCTGGAAAATGTGTTGAATGACTTCCAGACCCAGATGGCAGCAGTCATCCAGGTAAACCCAGAGCCGACTGCTCCCAACCCAGCTCCTCTCCGGGGACGCTTTCAGAAGAATCTTCCAGGTCCAAGTCGACCTGCTCCTCAAGAAGTTTAGAAGGACAACCAACATGTAGTGAGCAGTGAAGGAAGATGGACTGGAACCTGGTGATTAGGTTTCAGGATGATCAGCGTCCGAATGGGCATTAGATGGAAATAGATGCTCGGGAATATCTAGAAGCAAAGAAATCTGCTGCATTGCAATGGTCAGCCACAGGGTACACGCAGTATTTGAGAGACCCCCCTTTGAAGATACATCCTTGGACGAAAGGAAGAAGTATGGGTCCTTCCCTTCTTCGTCTAAGGCAAGAAAAAACAGTGGTGCAACCAATGGTCAATCGACGTGCAGGCCCAGCAAATACCTCATCTAATCCTGTTTTAAAGGAGTACTGTAAGGAGTTCATACTCATTGAAGGGCAGCTGGGAGCCCTCCGGATCAACTGGCGAACCCCCTTCTCGGCCAGGATCATGGAGGTGCCTCCCTTCACAAAAATTAAACTCCCTACAATTGAGCCATTTGAGGGAACGACTGATCTTGATGATCATCTTTCCGCTTACAAGCATTAGATGTATGTTCAAGTAGTAGATGATGCTACTTGGTGCAAGAATTTTTCGGCTAATCTGAAGGGAGTGGCTCATAAGTGGTTTAACAATCTTCCCCCTAACTTAGTTAACAATTTCACTGAACCCAGTTATTTATTTACCTGCCACTTTGTAGCAAGCCGGTAAGAATAAAAGACTAGTATGTATTTGGGAAAGGTCATTCATGGCCCAAAGGGAGCTCTTCGGAGTTTTCTTAAGAGGTTCAATCTAGAAGCTTTGCAGATCTAAGATCTTAACGCTGGAGTGAAGCCTTTATCAAAGGGCTATGAGTAGAGAGTTTTAAGTTTGATCTTTTCAAGAAGAAAATCACCAGTCTTACAGAAGCCCTGAAGGAGGTTGAAGCATGTATACATGCAACTGAAGGTTGTGCTGAGGCTAAGCACCCCGAGTCCAAAAAGCATGAGGATGTGGTTCACGCAAAAAAGAACAACCCTAAGAAGGCTGAGACTTGGCCATAACCTCCAGAACTACCTCGTACAAACGAGGAAAGAGAAAAGAGTCAGAAACTTCAGCCGACCCAATGGAATTCGGTAAAGATCAGTATTCCATTCATATGGAGATAAAGGATCAATACGAGCTCAATGCACCAGCTGAGATGAAAACTCCTTATAGAAACAGGGATAAAAGCACGTATTGTCATTTTCATAAGGACTGTCGACATGATACGTAAGCATCTTAAGAGGGCCTTGAAAGATTTAGCTCGTTGAGGAAAGATGAACTTATACTTGCCCCCAGGGGGAAGGAAGTTTCAGCGAAGGACAAGCGATAAAGCAAAAGGAGGAAAAGTGAAAGCACTGACGAAGATGTTGTTCTAGTCATTTTCGGTGGGTTTGCAGCTGGAGGACCTACCAATCGAGGGCACAAAAACTATCTTAGGGAGCTCGGCCAAATCTTGTTAACTAATCAGACAAAGGTGAAGCCCTTCGCAAAGGTAGTGGTTAGTGAGCAAGACTAGGGGAAAGCGAAGACCCCTCATGACAACCCCTTAGTTGTGGAAATGAAGATAGCAAATCTATGAGTGAGAAGGATTTTGATTGACACCCGAAGCTCGAATGACATCATCGGTGCAGATTGTTTATCTAGGTTAAAGTTTGATGAGAAGAACTTGGTCCCCGTTCATCATCTAATCATTGGGTTTGGGGGAGGAGTTATGCATTATATGGGGACGGTAACTCTGTCGGTCCGAGTAGGAGAAAAGGACGTCTCCCGAACTTTGTTCATCAAGTTGTTGGTCGTTAGAGACTTAACTGCCTACAATGTTATTCTTGGACGACCAACTCTAAATCATGTTAAAGCAGTAATAGTCACTCATCTTATGCTCATGAAGTTTAAATGTGACGAACAATAGATAGGAACTCTTTATGGAGATCAGCAGGCGGCCATAAAATGTTACTTAACCACTCATTAGCCATCGTTCTGGAAGGTTGAGGGGAAAGACCGGACGAAGGTTGCTTGTGAAGAGAAAACGACCGAGATCATAATGATCCAAAGAGCCTCATTTAGGAGGACCATTGAAAATTCTCGGACGCATGTTGCTCCCTCAAGGAGAACGTTCGAGACCCTTCCCAAGAAGAAAACAGTATGTGCCGGTCGAGGAAGAGCCTTGCTCGTTTGAAGAAGTTATGGCCATCATGGGTTTGGCACTTGAGCGTCCAGAGCCTGTTGAGGCCCCAGAGGATATGTGTCTAGATGATGCTCGTCCAGAAAGGACCCTGAAGATTGTATCTTCTTTTGCCCCTACGTTGCGGGAAATTTTGATAAATTTACTCCAATAATTTCTGGATGTGCATGCCTATAGTGTTGAAGAGATGTCCGGGATTGATCCAAAGACAATGCTTTAGCGGTTGAATGTTGACCCAAACATGAAACCGGTTCGATAGAAGAAAAGACATGTGGGACCAGCCCGAAAATCAAGTGGTGGATAAGGAGGTGCAAAGGGTGTTAGAAGCCCGGTTTATTAGAGAAACCTATTACCCATAATGCATGGCCAATGTAGTCACGGTGCCAAAGCCAATGGCACACGGAGAATGTGTGTGGGCTACACCGATCTCAACACGGCTTGTCCCAAGGACGCTTTTTCTTGCCTAAGTTGGATCGGTTTGGTTGATTCCACGGCTAGTCATGCTTTGCTGAGTTCATGGACACATATTCCGGGTTCCATTAGATACCTATGTGGCTAGGCGACGAGGACAAGACGTCTTTCATAACGAGCAAGAGTTGTATGGTTGGGCGATGATGCCTTTTAGACTCGGGAATGCTCCGACCACCATCCAAAGACTGATCAATCTTGTTTTTCAGCCACAATTGGGTAGGAACATGGAGGCATACATAGATGATATGATTGTGAAAAGTCAACGGGAAAAAGACCATGTTGGTGATTTGTGAGAGACCTTCGATACTCTCAGTAAATATAAGCTAAAGCTGAATCCCAAAAAATTTGTTTTTTGAGTTATGGCCGGGAAGTTTTTGGGGTTTCTTGTAGATCAGTGGGGAATTGAGGCTAATCTGAAAAAGTTCAAGCCGCCTTGGATATGAACTCACCGGCCAAGATTAAGGAAGTGTAGCGTTTGACTGACTACCTTGCTAAGTCGGGGGACAAATGTCACCACTTTTACTAATTGGTTTCCTTTCTAAGTCGGGGGACAAATGTCACCACATTTTATGCTACCATCAAGAAAAAATCCAAGTTTGAATGGACAACTGAAGCAGAGCAAACACTTCAGCAAGTCAAAGATCATCTTCGTCAGTTACCCAGGTTGGTCAGTCTAGCCGAAGGGGAGAAATTGTTTGTATACGTAGCAGTGTCCCCTCAAGCTGTAAGCACTGTCCTGCTGGCCGAGTGAGGATAAGTACAAATACCAGTGTACTTTAAGAGTCATATCCCCAAAGATGCAGAATGTAGATACACCTCGGTCGAGAAGTTTGGATTGGCACTAGTCATGGCCAACCAAAAGTTGAGGCCTTATTTCTTGGCTCACAGTATATTGGTCTTTACCGACCAGCCTTTAAAACAAGTTTTGCAAAAGATGAATGCCGCTGGACGCATGTTAAAATGGGTTGTTGCTTGAACATGTTTGACATAACCTTTGAGCCAAGGAAGGCAATCAAAGGCCAGGCCTTAGCAGATTTCATAGTTGAGCTTACTCGGAGAATTATAGACCCAATAGCTGACCCAGCGGAAGGCAGGAAACATTGGACGCTCATTGTAGATGGATCGTCAACCGGCAATGGATGTGGGGCAGGAATCATTTGTCAATCTCTGAAGGGAGATAAGTTTGAATATGCGTTTGGGTTCCAGTTCTAGGCGTCCAACAATGAGGCTGAGTATGAGGCCCTGCTAGCTGGAATCAAGATGTGTAGAGCAGCTGGGGCTTTAGAGATTGAGGCCAAATCGGAGTCTTTCTTAGTGGTAAGCCAAGTAAATGGAGATTATGAATGCAAGGAAGCATCTATGAGAAAGTACATGCGTCTGATTAAAGACGAGATTGCGCCTTTAAAGCGCTTTATGCTGGAACAAGTACCAAGATCAGAAAATCATCAGGTAGATGCTCTTTCAAAATTGGCCAGCTCATCTGATTGTGATATACCAAGGACAGTGTTTTGGGAAGTTAAGTCAAAGAAAAGTATTGATCAAGAAGAAGTCTTTTTTCTTATGCCGAGAAACAATATGGATGGAGCCCATAATAAACTTCAAGAAGACGGACCAGTTACCTTTAGACCCTATGGTGGCTAAGTATGGCAAGATCGGGGACAAGTGGTTTGAGCTATGGGGTGAAACTTTGTATAAGAAGTCTTTCAATCGTCCTCTACTGAAGTGTATCATTCGAGAGGATGGACGGGAAGTGTTGAAGGAACTCCATGAAGGGGCATGTGCATCTCATATTCGGGGAAGAGCCTTAGGAGAGAAGGCCTTAAGAACTGGGTATTACTAGCCTATCTTAAAAGAAGATGCTCTTGCTTATGCTAAATAATGTGATAGTTGTCGGAAGCATGGGAACTTGCACCCAGAAGCCGTCCAATTATCTAACTCCTATTCTATTCCCGCTGTCTTTTGCCAAATAGGGCATGGATATTTTGGGACCTTTTCCTGTGGTCGCTGGATAAAAGAAGTTTGTAGTTGTGGCTACTTTACTAAGTGGGCAGAAGCGGAGGCAGTGCGAGGCAAAACTACTAATGATGTCAAGAGTTTTATCTAGAAGAACATTATAACTTGGTTCGGCATACCGCAATCAATTGTCTTCGACAATAGTCCACAGTTTGAGACACCAAAGCTAAAAGATTGGTTATCCGAAAGAGAAACCAAAGCTTATTTTGCTGCAGTATCCCACCCATAAGTTAATGGGCAAGTAGAGTCTTTCAACAAGATCTTGTCAAACAGCATTTAAAGGAAGTTGGAAAATGCCAAAGGACTATGGTTTGAAGAACTACAGTTGGTTTTATGGTCAATTAGAACTTCACTAAGAATTCTACAAGCGAGACATCTTTCATGTTAGTCTATGGAACTGAGGCTGTCTTACCCATTGAGATTGAAGAGCCCACCCTAAGAGTCATGTTGTACATAAAAGAGGCTAACTGGGCCGCCTTGCGCACTACCTTGGATCAGTTACCAAAGGTAAGGGGCAATGCACTGCTAAGAATGCAATTGTACAAGCTTCGAATGAATCGTGACCTCTGAAAGTGGGAGATTTGGTTTTGAGGAAGATGGAAGCCGTAGGACGAGCCAAAGAACAGGGTAAGCTAACAACAAACTAGAAAGGTTCTTATCTGGTCCTGGAAGAAGTAAAAAGTGGAACATTCTGTCTACAAGATCTCGATGGACGACCCATGCAGCGCACTTTGAATTCAGACACTCTGAAGAAGTACCACTTCTGACTTAAATCCATATTCAATAATGGTAGTAGTTTGTAATCAGAAAAAGTATCACCGCACAAAAAAGAGAATTAGGAATGTATGCATGTACCTTGGTGGTTAGCCAAGCAAAATTCACATAATATTATTGATATCTTTTCTCCATATTCATGATTTTTTCTCTTTTTTACTTAAGTCATTCACTTTGGGGCATTTTTACCACTGGTTAACTAGTGGTCTTAAAGCGACATTAACTTAGCTAGAAATTGAAGAAACCAATAACGTCCAAAACGAATTAAGCTAAAGAGAACGAATCACCTCATTAAGGGATAATCATTTTTATGACGTACATTGCTTCCTAAAGGAGGCCGGCCAGACAGTAATAAACCTTATTAAAGGTAAATTACCTATACAAGTATGGTAAGCCAAATTGTAATATTCCCTAGCAAGGGAAACATTATTGTCTCCTAAAGGAAGCCGGCCTATAATAAGCATACCTTAGTAAAGGTATCTTACTTTCAAAAACAAGGTCGATCAAGTTGTAATAACCCTAGTAAGGGGACCATTACTACAAGACCAACACTACCTTCTAAAGGAAGCCATCAAGACAATGATAATATCATAAAAGCAATCATATTTAACAAGGTTGGCAAGTGAGACTATGACAATGGATAAACTATTTAAGGTCGTCCAGTTAAGAGTCATAAGAAGTTCGGCCTGCGTTGGCCGATTTCCTTCTTGGAACACAACTCGTCTGTAAAGTCAGGACGAGCCCAGTGCTAGGAAAAAAGGGGAACTAACCAAGCCTTAGAACTTCTATGACATACTCAGACCGGACGAGCTAATTATCGTTCAAATCTTAATCATCCAATATTAGACGAGTTCGTTTGCACTTGGGCATAGTTGTTCAAGATTCAATACTCGTCTAATGTTAGGTATGCGTCCTTGGACTAAGGAAATTAGTTAAAACCCTAATCATTCAAATTAGCATTTAGGACGAGCTCCTTTTGACTTGGGCATATTTGTTCAAGTTCAATAATCGTCTAGCTTGTAAGACGAGTTCTTTTTAACTTGGCAGATTTATTCAAGATCATTAATCGTCCATCGTCTCGGACGAGGGAAATTGCAATTGTTTAATGTTTAGTCTTAAGACGAGTATTGTTAGACGAATTATGTTGGACGAAAGCGATTCAATAACAAAATATCCTTTCATAAAATGAGGAATTCATTGCCAAAAATAAGGCGAGGTTACAAAACTAGCCTAAAAAACAAAAAACAAAGGGAAGTAAGAGTAAGCTTGGCTACAAGGATGGCAATCAGCAAAGACAAGTTATTCTATTCAGCTGGGGTCGTATTTTTGTCGTCTGCTTGGTCCTCAGGGACTTCTTGGCCATCCACCAGGCCCTCAGGATGCTCCTCATCATCTTGCTCTTCTTTGACATAATCGAAGAGGGTAGGGGGAGACAGACCAGCTATATGGGCCCTGTGCAAATCCTGCTGAAAAAGCACGCGACGCTCGAAGCGGCAAACTTCCTCAGGCTCCACCATCATTTCAAAGGCCTTTAGGGCCCAGCCTTTGGCGGTTTCGACGACATAGATCAGGGCCTCCTTTGCGACAGAGAAGGATTGGACTGCCTCCGCCCTCAAACAACCATTATCCTCGATTAGCTTAAGGTTTTCTCTTCTGAGATCGGCAGCAGACCAAAGTGCTGTGTTTCTCTCCCTCTTAAGATCTTTTGACACATTGTCCATGGCCAGCTTCCACACTTTCTTTTCTTTGAGCAACTCATTGATCTTAATGAGGTACTATTGGTTGCTAGACTCCATAGTGGCCAGACGAATCTCCCAACATCCTGGGATTGATGCTGAAGAGTTTGTGTCTCGCTATCCTGAATGGCCTTGTCCCCGACCGTTGTACCTTGGTGGACGAGGTGCTTATTTATGCTTCACCAGTCTTCAGTATTCATGCTGCGAGCAAAAAACTGCATTAACTAAGTATAAAAGAATAGTCAATGGACGATGTCAAAAATAATGAAAAGTACAAAGTAAAGAAATAGAACAGCAAAGCTAAGTAAGGGATTTACCTCGGCAGCAAGTTGGGACATATAGCCCACTTGCCTAGACGAGGCCCCCCTTAAGCCCTAGATGTAGTACTCAAGGTAGCAGTTGAAGAGCTCCTAATTGACCTTGTCCCTTTTAGCCTTAGACATCTTGGTGAAGGCTTAGGAGGACTCATCGTCTGAGTCGACAATAAGAGCAGCAGGCTCTATTGCCGGACCTTTGCCCTTATTTGAAAAGGTGGAAAGGTCAGTTCTCTTGATAGGAATAACGACTACAACTTTAATGGACGGACTCATTGGACGTCCACCAACTCACAGCGTCCGAACCATATTTGAGTAGTATGACTCACCAAAAGATAAAGACGCAGATCTATAAGCTGGGGGCATTTGAGCCACCAGCTGTGAAATTGGTTGGCCGATCCTTCCTTGTCAGCCACATCTGGCTGAATCTCTGTTGTTGCAGCCATCTCTGGCTGGTTCTCAATCTGATCAACCGCTTCCAATTGATCCGCTGGGAGGAAGGTGGAGACATGCTCTTCCTATCCCAAAAGACGAGAGAGGGTGGACGAAACATCCACCACCTTCAGAGATTTCTCCACCAGGGGTGGACGAGACCCGTCTCCCATCCTTTGACTGATGGGAGTAGCTTTTTTAACGGTCGAGCTTGTCCGTTCTATCTTCTTCTTGGCCATAAAGCCTTTGGATTTCTTGGGCGGGGGAGGATCCCAAGCTGTAGAAGGTCTCTTATTGGACGCATCGGATTTCCCAGCTAACGTCTTAGACGTTGGGGCATTCTTCTGCAAAAAGGAAGAAAAATTACAAGTTAGATGAAATCCGTCCAAAGAGAAAGTCGAAAAATATGATGCTTACAAAAATTTCTAGACGCACTCTTCTTGCTAAAGGAAGCCTGCCAGACTGGCTGTTACCTTCAGATGAAGAACAATACGTACTTGTGATCCAAATATGATACTGGACGAGGGGTGCATCCTTTCAAAACATTGGACGATGATCATTCACTGGAGAAGGTCCTCGTCTAGAAAATGTTAAACTAAGCCCCTAGATAAGGACGAAGATTATTCGCTAGTTTGCTCTTCACGTTCTTGCACATCCAACTTTATCATGAGCTTTTCAAACTCATGGATGTATATTTCAACACTCTTAGAACCTTGTTCTAAAGACGAGAGTTGATTGTAAAGATCAAGGGTATAGGTAGATGGTAAAAATCTCTCCCTCATAAGCTTTTTAAGCTTCTCCCAACTACAAACCTTACTTTTTATTTTTCGGTTTCTAAGGAGCATTACATTCTCCCACCATAGAGATGCATACCCTTTAAGCTTTACTACTGGCACCTTGAAAGACTTCTCATCATCATAGCCTTTCAACTCAAAATTCCTATTACACCTAGTAACCCAGTCCAAAATTGAATCTGGATTAAGGTTTTTGTCAAACTCCGGAACATCTAGCTTAAGATCTTTAAATTCATCTCTAGGCTTAGGTGTTCTTCTCCTCTCAAAGGCGCGTTCAAACTCCTCCCCCACTTGTGTCATAGCCTCCCGCCTCCTAGATCTTGCTCATCCTCGCTCCCTCCTTGGAATTCCACGTCTTTCCCCCCAATTGAAGATCTCTTAAGTGAGTTAGAACATGTCTAATCTGATATGTGAGTTGTTCTACTTTGTTCTCCACTCCAACCAACGTAGATTCTTCTAAAGTCATGTTTCTCCTAAATTTTGTGCCTTGTCCTTCCTCTATCTCAAAGAAACAACACAAAACTCACCGGAAATGTTGGATATTTAGAGGTTTAAAGGTTTGTAGGCGTTTTTGTAGCTATGTGTTTAGGAGGTGTTTAAGATGCTCTCAACCAACTTACAGTTGTGATACCAAATGATACATATGGATTAAGCACATGAGAGCATTAGTATAGAGGGATTAAAACACGGTTTTAAAAGGAACTAAACAAACTCACCCGATTTGTTCTAAGACAAATAACCACCACTTTCACAACCTAACAACCACCAAACAAGGCTAAGACAAGGTGAAACAACTTTCCTACAACCTAATTCACGATCTTAGCTCTAACCTCAATGGAAGACGAGAAAATAGTAAAGATTTTAGAGATATAAAACCAAACCAGGTTTTGGACTGAAAACACACCTATCTTCAAATTGAGAGAACTCTCACATTTTTCATTAATCCAATATGAAATTTTACAAGCAGGTAGCTAACTACTTATACTACAACATTTCAAAATATCTCAGCTAACAAAGATATAGAAATACTATTAAAATAAGCTAAAAGTTGACAGCGCTGTTGAAATCCGGTTTTTAAGGACCTTTCTCCATCTTTCTGCAAATATATCATGATTCGCTGATCAAACGTCCAAGAAACCAATGAGAGGGTTTTCTACACTTGAAGAGCTTTCCATACATAGGTCATACGTCCCAAAATGTGTAGGAATGGCTTCTGCCCATTAATTTCTTCTTTAGGCTTTTCACACGGTGCCCAACAACCTTTGTGGACTTTTCTTCTTTCTTCAAGATTAGGAAAGCTTTTGAGTGGCTCTTTAACAAGCAGTTGCCTCATGCTTTGTAATCAACTAGCTTAATCACATAGGTAACTAAGCACCTTGCAAAAATTCAGAAGAAAAGCTTAACAAAAATGTTACAAAAGTTGTTCTAAAAACCGGTTAAGTAACTAACATTGTTTAACTAACACTCTATGATACTTAGTGCTAATTAAACCTAAAAATTGAACTTCTAATGTATTGTTTTCGTTATTTACAAGAAGATTAACAATAGGACTAATGGAGCTAGATGCTCCTGCATTACATCCCGTCTGACTTTGTTGGCCAAATCCATAAAAAAAAGGATATACAAAACCGACCAGAATAGGCCCAACCCTAGAAAGCACCGAAGAAGAATAACTATCGGTTCTAGTGTAAAGGCAAACTCTTGGACGTCCGAGATTATTCGACGAAGAGGAAGAAAAGAATAAGGAATTATAAGGAAGAAAAAGGAGATACCTGACGAACGCTTGGATGATTGGTGAAGTAAGCAAGTCTGGCCGAGCACACTCTCACTCTAGAAAGTTAAAAAAAATTTGGAGTCTTTATCTCTAGAAAAATTAATCAGTGTGTTGAAATGATATAAGAAAGGATAAAACGAAGTACTTATAGGAGGGGTGAAAAACCTGCCCAACCTGTAAAAATGACCGGTATGTGGCCCTCCAAGGCTTAGACGTGTCAAGGTGCTTCTAAATTTGGTAACTTCTCATGGTAACAGGACATTAACCGGTTTTGCAACGGATAAATCCCTTTTTTGGGGCAAATGTTGTGACCTAAAAATGAAGGGTTGATAAGGCGACGAGGTGAACAAATCGGAGGATTCTACGTGTCCTTAAAATTGGAGGAAAACCTGGCCTTTTCTAGGGTTTCATTCCTCTAGTGTTTGAGGCCCACATTTGGACAGAAGGAATAAACAACGCCCAATTCACAAAAAATGGCTGCATATGATTGGTTGAAATTTAGCCCCTCAATCATTGCCAGCCACGTGTCAAATTCTAATTGCTTAGCTAATAAAATGCCCCCATTCTAGGGTGACATCAAATGACAAGCTTTCGATTCCAAACATATTGAAGAAAGAAGTTGCTTGAATTAGGTAAAAGGTAGATCATTGAATAATGTGTCATTATTCCGCTAAAATATTCTCCCTCTCTTTCTCTCTCTCTATCTCGCACCCGATTCCATACCTCAACCGAGTTAAGCTTCGAAGGGAGAACCACGACCCAAACCTCCGGGGTTGGTTTCCTTTGCTTGTAGGTTCGAAGTGCGGAGCAAAAGCCGATGCACAAGTCTCTCCAAGAACATATTGAAGAAAGAAGTTGCTTGACCTACAAGTAAACTAAACAATAGGCTTTTGATAAGAATTTGAACAAATTCCATAATTTCCAATTCTAAGCCATCCAAACAATACATTTCATGTCCCCTAAAAAAAAAAACAATACATTTCATCCAAATCCAGAATTTGAAATGAAATCTTACTATCCAAACATAGCATTAGGGTATATTCACACATTTTGTAAGGGGGACATCATCTTCCTCCCCCTTCACTTATATAATAGATATATAACAACTTCTTTAGTAAGGAGGAAAACATTAGCCAAAGCTTATGGGGGCTTTAACATTCTAAAACTTGACTATGTTGCATGCTAGAATTGGGAACACTCCCCAATTAGAGTGCTTACCATTGATGAATATTTATAATTATACATCCTAAGAATAGTCCTATACAGATTAGGAATCCTATCCAGATTAGAATACTAAGAACAAAATATATCCTAAATATATTATATTCTATCACACCCCCACAATCGGAGTGGGAGGAGGGCGAACGCTGAGACTTGACTTGAACTCCAAAAATAACTGTCGCGGAAGACCTTTAGTGAATATGTCTACAAACAGATATCTAGTAGGAACATGCAACACACGTAGCTGACCCGACGCAACCTTTTCCCGAACAAAATGAATATCAATCTTAACATGTTTGGTGCGTTGGTGTTGTACTGCGTTGCGAAATAAATAAAGGCACTGACATTGTCACAATAAACAATAGTAGCATGTCGGAGAGGGCAATGTAACTTCAAAAGAAGAATACGTAACCAAAAAGCTTCCGCGACAATATTGACGATGCCACGATATTCTGCCTCGGCACTTGATTTAGAAAGAGTAGGCTAACGGTTAGACTGCCAAGAAATTAAGTTATCACCAAGAAAACAACAATATCCAGAAGTAGAATGGCGAGTGTTAAGACACCCACCCCAATCAGCATCAGTATAAGTGATCAAGCACAACTGAGTAGTAGGATATAAATGTAAGCCATGATCAATGGTTCCCAGAATATATCGTAAGATGCATTTTAATGTATTATAATGAGTCTCCCGGGGGCCATACATAAAAAGGCATACTTGCTTGAACAACGAAAGCAATATCTAGACAAGTAAAAGTAAGGTACAACGAGACCACCCGCTAGGCGCAATAGTGAGTCGGATTTGCCACCTGGAGGGCCCGAAATTGCACCGAGCATAGAGTTAGTGTCGACAGGAGTCGCTGTAGGCTTACATATCCCCATGCTGCGCGCTCCAATATTTATTGAGCATACTTTTTCTGCGAAAGAAACATGTAGGAAGGTGTGCGAGTAACGGAATTATCTAAAAAATAATTGAACCCCCAAATCAAACATAGGAAATTCAGATATCAAATGAGCAATCATACGGTCCCGCAAACCATCAGAAGATGTGCATAAAATAATATCATCAACATAGAGAAGAAGATAAGCCATATCGTTACCCTAACGAAATGTGAATAAAGAGTTGTCACTCGGAGCAACAACTAAACCCATCCGAAGAAGAAAATGTGCAAAACGTTGATACCAAGCTCGGGGAGCTTTTTGAGACCATAAAGAGCCTTGCGAAGGCGACAAACATAATGAGGAAACCTCTTATCAACAAATCCGGAGGGATGATGCATATACATTGTCTTGTGTAAGTCATCATGTAAACAAGCATTTTTGACATCAAGTTGATGAATAGACCAGTTACGAGCCATAGCTAGCCCCAACACTGTATGAATGGTAGCCGGATGAACAACTGGACTAAAAGTTTCATCACAATCCACACCAACCTCCCCGAGACTCCGCCATCACAAACAAGACGAGCTTTGTGCCTTTGTATGTCACCTTTATCATTTTCTTTGTGAGTAAAAATCCACATGCAATTAACAATATTCACCCCCATAGGCCTAGGTATTAATTCCCATGTCCATGTATTAATTAAAGCATTATATTCATCATGCATCGCCGCATTCCAATTCGGGTCAGTCCAGGCTATTTTGTGAGATATAGGAATAGGAGAGCGATGGATAGGAGTGGGGGGAATGATTGAGAAACCAAACTTGGGGTTGGGCTTTACAATTCCAGATAGAGATCTAGTGCGCATGGGGTGAAGAGAAGGTGATGGAGGGCGTGTGGGCCTGATTTGGGGCAGCCCACGCAAGGGAGGGGGCTGTAACGGGGGTGGCCAAGGAGCTAGCCTGGGTCCGCAGATTTGAGTTTGGGGTTAGTGGGCCAGGCATGTTTTGCTGCTGGTGGTTATTACCCAAACACCTCCGAGTGCCAAAAAACCACTCAGACGAAAAACACTTAAAAAAAACCCTTGAGTTGGATGAAGAAAACTTCATGAGCAGTGTATGAATATAATTTATTTTAATTGTTTCTTATTCTTTCCTTGCACATACTATTTTGATAATGACCAAATTTGTGTTTGGTCATTACCATATGTTTTATGCTCTTATTTGTTGTTGTATTTTCTGAATGTTAGACGGGGTATATGACCCCCAAAGTTTTCAGGCCGTTATTTTCAAGCCATAGTTGTAACAGGTAAACAAATTTACATTGATTTTGGTAATGACCAAAGTTTTTAGGCCATTATTTTCTTGTATTGTGAATGTGTGAAGGGTTATATGACCTAAAGTTTTTGAGGCCGGAGTTGTAACAAGTAAACAAATGAGTTAGATACTCTTAATTGAGGTCATGATTTATGCCCGAGTTGTGTTTGGTCATTGACTTTTATGTTGATTGGGAAGGTTACTAACATCAACGCGTTTAAGGTAATGGATGTCATCTATGTATGTTTACTAACTTAACTTGACGTTATTTTATTTGTTATTTGTCTCCATGATGGTAGGTAAAAAGATCAACACTGCAAAAGGTTAAGATGTCAGAAAAGGTGGGATTGACACCGAAGAATCATCAGTATCAAATAAATTTTTCTCATGTTTGCCACATTATTTAGTATGCAAACTAATATAGTCCAACAAACCATGCCTCGAATTGTCGGAAAATGCTCAAGCGAAAGCGGTTGGGCAACAACTTCAATTACTAAATAAGTGCCTTGAAAATGAGATATCCAAGACGAATGAAGTTTTTGTCGATCGGTCATTTACCCAAACTCATGGTAATCCGCTTCCATTTTTCGAAACGTACTTACCCTCTTTGAACCCGATTGAAAGAAAAATTTATAAGAACATATTTAAAGGACCGTCATATGAAACTATTCACCGGCCAAAAGAGTCTTGGAGTTTTCTTTCTGCCTACGAATGTTTTTGCATGTACCCTGATCAATGGCTAAGCACTCAGGTATGTACGCCATCCATTTCATTTTTTTCCTTTGACACAAGTTTGGGGATCTTATTGTCTGACAGTGTTTGGTAATCACCAAACATGTTTTGGTAAATACCTAAATCTATTTAGAACACAAAATAGTGTCCTGATATTGTTTGGTAATTACCAATGATGGTTTGAATCATTACTCAAACTATTAGGTCACATGGTAGTTTTGTTTGACATGAGTTTGGGTAATAACCTCAGTGTTAAGGTAATGGCCCAAATGTATTTTGGTCATTACGTAACACTGTCAGAACACAAGTTTAAGATGTCAAAAAGTTTTGGTAATTGGTCTAATACTAATTAGTTTTGGACTTCAACAGTTCCTTGATGTGTATATGTATGATTTACAACTGACCTGGATTGAGGAAAAAAGCCAGAAATTAATACTTCCAAGTATCTTCATGGTGAGGTGACCCACTAAATTTTATTTTTATTATAGAATTGTTAGCACAGGCTAAATTTTTATTTTGTAGGCTGTTCTGTTACAACAAGATGAACGGAGTACGTTTAATGGTTGTCACAAAACCCTTTTGGACACCTTTTGCTTCTTGGTTGAATGTTTATCTCCCAACTGACATAAGTAGTATTGAAGAGGTTTGTAGTAAATATTGCTATGTATGCTTCTGTACGTGGTTTCATTTATATTTTACTAAACATTGCTTGTGACTTGTTTATAGGTGTATATTCCTCTGCTTGATGTGAAGCATCAGCATTGGTTCTTGACTATCCCTGACTTACGTAAGAAAAAGGTGTACATTATGGATTCTCTTTCCAAAGCAAACCATCGCCTTGTGACAGTCATGGACATGGTACTCAAATTTGTACTTATTACGGTTCCAGTTATTACCTAACTATCTTTGGGTTATTCTGAACACTAGACATGAGAGTGTTTAGGTACTTACCTTAATATATTTAGGTTATCACCAAACAAGACAGATCCCTATTAATGTTTGGTTAGTACTTGCTTTTGCCCTATTTTGCTATGCATCAGATGACTGCAACTTCGGAAAGGCTTGAAGGTCACCGTTTGGCGCCCTTACTCGTGGACATGAAAGATTTCACTTACGAATATCCACCGTGTGCACGACAACCGAATGCGTGCGTCACAGAAGATTTTGAACTCCCTTATTTTTTCACATTATATATAAGATAGACTTATGTATTTGTTCTTTTTTAGGCATGATTGTGGAATGTACATGATGAAGTACAACCACTACGGTGATGTGAACATCATCCCAACCATTTTTTACACTATACGAAGTGTAAATGTATATATTTGACTTTGTTGCATGATATTATTGCAGTAACTTGTGTAACTTTTTGTACAGACGGAAGCAATACGTTTGAACGTTTACGCGCTATAGCCAAAATTGTGAGACGCAAACATAACGAAATCGATATAGTTCAATATTGTCACGCTAAGTTTATTCGCAATGCCCGTAAATAGTTCAACGCCTTGGTATACTTTTGTCGTTCGAGTTGGTATACGTTTGTTTTTAGACATATCATAATGTAACTTAGTAGATCAAAGAATTCACTTCAAATGTAAAAGTTTAGGTAATAATCTCACTTAACTATGGTCATTACCTAAACTTATAATGCTCCATTCAGTCCCTTTTTTGTGTAAATAGGTCAATGTCCTTTAGTAGATCAAATTAAATAGTTTTAAGTAATTACCAACTTTGACTATAGTCATTACCTCAACATTGTATGCTACACATTGTCCCTTTTTGCTTAATTATTGATTGCCTTCTCCTCTAATTATTATGTGGCTTTTAATTCTCCATTGTACTAAAAAAACCCCAAATTAATCCCATATCATATGCTTTTGGGTAATTACCAAACATAGTTTGGGAATAACCAAACCTACTAAGTGGAGGATGCTCTCCCAATCACAATTCTCTCCCATTACTCATCAAAGCAATCCTATGGAATCATACCACTGGGTCCATTAGCCCCAATACCTCACCAAACCCCCATTGACTTGAGTTTTGGGCCCCCATTGTCCCTCCTTGTACTAAAAAGCCCAAATTAACCCAATATAATATGCTTTTAGGTAACTACCACAACATGTTTTGAGCATTACCAAACCTACTAAGTGGAGGATGTTCTCCCAATCACAATCCAATCTGATTACTCATCAAAGCAATCCTATCGGGATTGGACAATCATGCCACTGGGTCCATTAGGCCCAATACCTTTCCAAACCCCATTGACTTGAGTTTTAGGCCACCATTGTCCCTCCTTGTACTAAAAAGGCCAAATTAACCCCACATCATATGCTTTTGAGTAATCACCAAACATGGTTTGGGAATCACCAAACCTACTAAGTGGAGGATGTTCTCCCAATCAGAATCATTTCCCATTACTCATCAAAGGAATAATATGGGGATTGTACAATCACGCTACTGGGCTCATTAGGCTTAATACCTTACCAAACCCCATTGACTTGAGTTTTGGGCCCCCATTGTCCCCCTTACTAAAAAGACCAAATTAACCCCATATCATATGCGTTTAGATAATTACCAAACCTGCTTTGTGAATTACCAAACCTACTAAGTGGAAGATGTTCTCCAAATCATAATCCTTTCCCATTAGTCATCATAGCAATCCTGTGGGGATTGGACAATCATGTCACTTGTTCCATTAGGCTTAATACCTAACCAAACCCCATTGACTTGAGTTTTGGCTGCCCATTGTTCCTCCCTGTACTAAAAAGCCCAAATTAACCCCAGATCATACGCTTTTGGGTAATTACCAAACATGGTTTTGCAATTACCAAACATACAAAGTGGAGGATGTTCTTCCAATCACAATCCTTTTCCATTACTCATCAAGGCAATCCTATGGGGATTGGACAATCATGCCAATTGGTCCATTAAGCCCAATAACTCATCAAACCCCATTGACTTGACTTTTGGGCCCCTGTTGTCCCTCCGTATACTAAAAAGCCTAAATTAACCCCAAATCATATGCTTTTAGGTAATTACCAAACATGTTTTGGGCATTACTAAACCTACTAAGTGGAGGATGTTCTCCCAATCACAATCCATTGCCATTACTCATCCAAAAAAACCTATGGGAATTTGACAATCATGTCATTGGGTCCATTAGGCACAATACCTCACCGAACCACCATTGATTTGAGTTTTGGGCCTCCATTGTCCCTCCTTGTACTAAAAGCCCACATTAACCCCAGATCATATGCTTTTAGGTAATTACCAAACCTGTTTTGGGTGTTACCAAACCTACTAAGTGCAGGATGTTCTCATAATCAAAATTCATTCCCATTACTCATCAAAGCAATCCTATGGGGATTGGACAATCATGCCACTGGTTCTATTAGGCCCAATACTAAATTAACCCCAAATCATATGCTTTTAGGTAATTACCAAACATGTTTTGGGCATTACCAAGCCTACTAAGTGCAGGATGTTCTCCTAATCAAAATTCATTCCCATTACTCATCAAAGCAATCCTATGGGGATTGGAAAACCATGCCACTGGTTCTATTAGGCCCAATACCTCACGAAGCCCTATTGACTTGAGTTTTGGGCCCCTATTGTCCCTCCTTGTACTAAAAAGTCCAAATTAACCCCAATTTACACACTAGTGAAAAAAAGGCCAAGGGCTGCGGTCAAAAGAGCCCTACGGTTGTGTTTTTTGACCGCAACCCTTGGCCTAGCAGCCCTTGGGAATAATGGAAAGCCCTTGTGACCAAAAAAAATAATTTTTTTTTTGCATTTTTTTGTCTAAAATGATCCCCAAACATTACTTATACATAAATGTATCATTTTTCATTACAAATTATGTAATTTATACATATATACATGGAAAATCTGACACTGCAACATTTAAAGATCACATCCTACATTTCACTACTTAAGAATATAGAACCATGTGAGCATAACTGAAGCAGTAAAAGAAAATGTTCATAAGCTCATTGGAACCAGAAATAAGAGCAGTTAATTTCCTCACATCTTCCAAGCTGTTGAAGTTGATAAGACCCATGTAGACGCAGCAGCTGCAACCAACAATTAAAGAGATTTAATCAGGCCATTCTCATCAAAGGCATATTACACTGTTTCCCCCCATTTACATACCACAATATCTAACTAGCCAAGCGCTAGCGCTGACGACAAACAGTCCCAGTACTTTGGATCATTCTCAATTGCCTGCATAAAAAAAGTTCCTATAATTTTGAACCATCTGCACCATATTAGCAAAAACTTCAGGAGTTACCAACTTTCCAGGTGCAAATAAAGAAAGAAAACAACACAAAATACAACAATATAGAAAGAATATCCAATCTAAGCCAATAGGGGGGTGTGTGCGGGGGTTGTGGGAGGGGGATATGTGCGGGGGCCGTGGGAGGGGGTGCGTGTGCAACGGGGGGATCCGTGCGGGGGGTGGCGTGCGGGGTTGTTTAGGGGATGCGGGTGCTACAGCAGTAGGTGGGGACTGTAGAGCGGGGGTCCGTGCATGGTAGAGGGTGTGTGCGAGGGCAAGTGGGAGGAGGTGTTTGTGCGGGGCCGTGGGAGGGGTGTGTGTGTGTTGTGGTAGGGGGTGTGTGTGCAGGGGGCTGGGGGGGGGGGTGTGTTCTAGACATGTATTACATTGACGTTGGAAGGTGGGGATGTTTTCTTGATGTTTCTTGCGGAGTGTATATATCTATCTTATTTTACAATATACAGTTTATTATTGCCTACCAAAGAGTTAGGTCTCATGTTGTGAGGTGCGTAAATATATATTTTCTTCATTTGAATAACATTTAAACTTAGATATTTTCTCTGATATTGAATTAATTTGGCTGTAATTTTAACCTACATTAGGTACATAAGAGACTCATTGCATTACAGCAACTTCAGCTTGTTCTGTAGTCTGAAGCTATAAAATTATTGTGTACCTTAAGTATTCCAAATAGACAGACTTGCATGAGTTCACTTGCTTGGTCTAACGAATACTAATCATGTTAATACTAATAAGCTTAATGACATAATAAAAAGGACCACAAATCTCAAATTACATACTAATAAAAATCAGTTACTCCATCTATTTACCTATCTAATCATACAAATTGCATCTTACTTAGAGCAATCAATAGAAAACACGACAATTCGAACCATCATACAACATACATCAAGTCACAAATCCTTCCAATCTATCTCATATCCTAAGAAAAACATAGCATTGCCTAAGAAATGCAAATTCAAGACCTACATTACACACAAAAAAAATTCAAGGATGAAAAAGTACCCTTATAGTCATATCATTAACCTGCAATTGACAATAATAAGTAATGGATTGGAATGCTGAAATTCAATCTATACTTGACTAAATGGCAAGTAACTCGAACAACCACTGCTACCTTTCCCCATGAACTTTCCTAAATTCCATTCTAGTGTAGAACCAAGCTGCATGTTGAGTCATCGAAGGCGTTATAATGGGGGATGGACAAGCAGAAACTATAATTTTTAGCTTAGCAGCATGCAAAAAAGTAAAGAAAAACAGTCAAAGCACACCCTTAGTCTCAAATCACCCCCTTTTATCCAAATATGCTCTTCGAAGTCTTGTAAAAGCAAGAGATATGTTCCTATTCAACATACATATTAAACAAAAACAATTCTCTTTCTCTGGAAATTTCGGGCGCTACGAGCATGTTCCTCTACCTCATGTAAACATACAAGACCCTAAATAAGATTCAGGAAAATTTCAAAAATTTACAAAGTATTACCCTAAATGTATCGAAAGGTTAAGTGAAGCTATTTGCATGTCACAACTAAATGCTCATAATACATTAATCCAAGAAAATTTAAGCAGAGATGACGAGATAAAACATGTAATTTCACCATACAACTAAACCAAACGACATCATCCCAACACATGCCAACCAAATAACAAAACAACCCAATACTCAATATTACAAGAAGCATACTTTAACTTCAAAAGACGAATGATCAAGAGTTGTAAGCGCACACGGAATAATCAAAGCATACCTTTCACCAAAATGCGGATGCTCAACCTGCAACCACCAATACCACATTCATCAATTCTATTTAAACCTCAAATTACTATTGATATAATAGAAATTTCACTAAAAAGATTTCAAAAAGAAACCTGTGAGACAAATCATCTAAGCTGATAAGCAACAACAATGACGTAAGCAAGAGGAGTCCTAGCAGACACAGCAGATATTTCATCAACATGGGGGGGAGTGCAGTAGGGGGGAGGGTTGGCAGGGGCTGGGGAGGCTGGGCGGGATGGAGTGCAGCAGGGGGGAGCAATGGGGGGAGGGCTGGCGTGTGCAGGGGGCAGTATGTTTCTTCATTCAAGTAGAAAAACTCAGGTGTGTGCAACACGATAAGAGCATGTTCTTTCAAAATTTACCACCTCGAATGTTGAATTTAAGATAGCTAAAAAGAGGTGCGAGAATAAAGATACTATACAAAAATACTTCACAAAGCACCTATAACCTAATTCAGTGTTGAACATCCAGACCAGATAATGAAGAGACATAACAGAAACATTTGCGATAACATCAAGCTCGCAGCTCAGTGAAGACAACAGGTGATGCCAAGAACAGAAACCAAAACATGGCTTATCCAAGATCAGCATTAGATCTCATCAATCAACCATTCATCAAAAGAACATTTTTAAAATAGAAAGGATGCAGACCCCACCCAATCGCACTTTCATCAATTATAGCGATGTTAGGCACCTGAGAGTGTTCTATTTTCCATCAGAACCAATTTAATTGGAAAAAAAAAATATTAATGCTTACCATCCATATGATCGGGATGGTGATGCGTAACAAACACCACCAACTTTCTCCGTAAAGCCGCAATAATATCTGCAAGCTGATTAAACAATGAGATATGTCATGAGTATAATATTACAGGAGGAAATAATCAAAACTTCTTTCATTACATCTTCGGTTAAAGAATCAAACCATATTGAACTGCACTTATGGTTGTCTGCAGCATTCTGCTCCATCTAAGACAAACCAACTTTTAGAAAGAACTAACAAAATGACATGATTTCATGCAGTATATGTCGAGAATGGAACAACAATTATATTTGAGTAAGCATACATGCAAAAAGCGACCGGAGTGTGAATGCACATGCTTACAATTTAAGTATTTTGAAACCTCATTTTAATAGATGTCATCATGTAACATTCGCAAACAAATAAACATTCGCAAACTCAAATTCATTGCATAATGAAGAACAATTGTTGTAATTAAAAGTAAGTTTTGTAAGATCCTAAAGAAGATCCAAACCCTAAGTTCGACAAAATCAATCAAACAAACAACAAAAAATGCAAGAATGGGAGTAACTTAAATCAATAACAAAAGAAACTCAAACCATTGCAAGACTATAACAATTTCAAACCCTAGATCCACGAAAATCATCAAAAAAAAAAAGCAAAATCAGGTAAAAACTTAAAATCAAAAGAGAGGAGGGAGAATATACCTCAGCGGCGAGGTAGTCCAGAACGACGTCGAGGTAAATCGGAGCTCTGGAATCTCAACAGTAGTGGTCGCGCGACAAACAAAAGGAGGAGGTGAGTTTGTGTGAGATGACAGCGGCGGCGGCGAGCATAGGAGATGACAACGGCGGTGGCGAGTACCAAATCTACAAAGTGGAGGATGTTCTCCCAATCACAATCCATTCTCATTACTGGTAAAAGGTTTTTCGTGTGTCGTTAAGGCACCAAAAATCGCTTTTCAAACAATATTTGTAACACCTAACAATCAATTACTAAGAACGTAGTAAAGGCAAGTCAAGGGTTGATCCACAGGTAAATTAGGATTAATCAAAGTCTAAATTACCTAATTGAAGGATTTTTTGGGGTTTTTGACGATTTTGTAACAACTAAAAACAAACTATTATTAAAGAACTAGCAAATAGTATGAGATGAAATTATCAATAAGGAAGACACTAGAGTTAAAGTTACTATTATGAATCAAAGCGAAACAACGATCATTAATGCAATTGTGATTCAACGGCGACAATTACGCAAGTTTTAGTTTTCTCTAAAATACCGGAGTCCCCTCTCAAATGGTCCTCAAGAATAATTGCTTAATTAATCAATTAAATCCTCTCTCGAGTGATCTTTAATCAATTGATTAAGAGATCCAATAAATACAGAAAACCCCTAAATACAAGTATCCCCTTAATTTCTACCCAATATCTTAGCCTAGAAATTAAGTTGATTCAAGGGGATAATAAGAAAGTTTGAAATTCGATTAAGAACATTTGAAATCAAAATATCAAAGCACAAATGTGATCAATATCTATCCTAAGGTCTCAAAACACCAAGATCAATGCATACCCATCTTTAGATAATCACAATCACATTAACAATACATGAAAACCTTAATTCATACTTTCACCCTAACCCTAGATAGCAGACTACTCACTAATCACGAAATCTAAACATAAAAATATTAAGTTTATAACTAATCTAGGGCAAAACATGATTATGGAATGATAA
The DNA here is from genome assembly GCA_947646795.1 of Beta lomatogona. Classification (NCBI taxonomy): domain Eukaryota; kingdom Viridiplantae; phylum Streptophyta; class Magnoliopsida; order Caryophyllales; family Amaranthaceae; genus Beta; species Beta lomatogona. Next base: position 195,221 of record CANSNZ010000079.1, on the reverse strand, counting down.
ATAGACTAGAAATAAGCAATTATGAAACTATAATAAAGGAGATCTATATTATGAAAGAGGAGAGAATAACAATAGCAAAGACGAATAAAACTGAAAACTTGCAAATTAGATTAATAAAAAGTACCTTGAATGAGTAGAAATCAACACCTTTAATATCTAAATCTCAAATCTAAGAATAAGCAATGTATTTTTCTCAGTAGGAAGAACCCTAATAAACTCTCTCTAATCTAGACTAAAGCATAGTTCAAAAATGAAACATCCTTACTTTTTTAATTAGGCACGGGCCCTAACAATTTACTTCCGCAACATAAATGGTGCGGGCGCAGCGCACAAATATGTGCGGGCGCACCAAACACACTGATCTCGAACTGCAGCGGGCGCACCAACTATTCTACTCTAGTCGGACAATTCAACTTAAAACTCGCATAACTCTTTCGTTTAAGATCCAAATCAAGCTTATGACCAGTCGTTGGATAGCTATCGAAACAAGATTTCACCTCCAACTAGAATTACTTTCATTCTATTTGCGGTTTGAAAGTTATATCCAATTGAAGTTTCTTGTACAAGATTCTATTGTGCATCTGCTCCTTTGTGCTAGCGGACATGGGGCATGGTGTGAGCGCACTATTTATGAACGTGTGCTATATTTTCATTGCTTTCCTTGCCGACTATACAGCTCGTAGCCATCTTAGGTAGTCCCACCTATATTTAGAACATGGAAAAACAAGGTCAAAGCAAATGTACTAGAAATTTGGTCAAAAATGACTGAAAATTTAGCAAAATATCACTATGATTAAGAATGATCAAGTGAATGAAATAGAAGGGGAAAGGGAGAAAAAAGAGGGCAAAACACTAGTGGAAAAAACGCTATATGTCACAACACAACCGCTGTGGTCCTTAAGATAACTGAATCGGTAAATCCTCGAAAATTTTGGTGGGAAACTTGGGAACAAAAACCGCTGCGGATCATAGAGAACCGAATCGGTTAACAGAAAACTAATCCAGTTTTTTGTTAACCGTTTCGATTCTCCTAACTGCAGCGGTTAGTCTTCTTTTTTTTTTGTCTAACACCCGCAATTTGGTATTGAGCACTGGGCTGATTTGAGCCCCTCCTCACCATTTCCTCTCCTCTCTCCTCAAACTTCCCTCCTCTCTGATTTTCACACCATCTCCACCTTCACCTTGTCGTTGTCCCCCAAACACCACCCTTCGATCGTTGTTGATTCCATCTCGTCGTTGTTTTCACGAGTTCTCTTGCCGTTGTTTTCGTGAGTGCTCTCGCCATTGATTTCAAAACTCCGGCATGAATTTGCTCGCCGTTGTTTGGGATTTGAACTGAAGCGAAAAAAGCGAAGGTCGTTGATTTCTTGAATATGCGAAGGTTTTATTTCCCAAAGCCCCAATGACACCAACATCGCCGCCGTCTTCGTTGAACACCAACCAACATCGCCATCGTTGCTTAACCCAGATTTAGGGTTCATGATTATTAGATAGTTTGGGAGAAATTATCAGATCTCGTTTTTCATATAAAGGTGCGATTTTATGCTTAAACCCTAATCTTTTCCCTGAAATTTATGTTATGATGTTCTATAATTGGGAGGTTAATTGGGAGGTTTAATTGGGAGGTTTAATTGTTGTAGAACGGAAAAGTTATTGATTGAACGGTTATTTCACCAAATACCCCGGAACAAATCAAAAAATTCACCATATACCTCTAACTTTTCAAAACTGTGCACCAGATGCCCTTTTTCTAACTACAGTTAACTCACCATTACGATTTTGCCATTATTAACCCTAAATCCTAATTCTAATCCAACCCTTACTCTTACCCTAATCCTAAACCTAAACCCTTACCCTTACCCTTGCCCCACACCCTAACCCACCCAGCCCACCACCCCTCCATCCCCAGGCCCAACTCCCAACCCCCTCCCCCTTCCCCCCCCCCCCCCCCCCCTCCCTTCCACCGCCGCATCCCCCTCCCTTCCACCGCCGCATCCCCCCTCCCCTCCCCTCCTTCTCCCCTCCGCCGCAGCCCCTACCCCCTCCCACCCTCCCGCACCTCACAACCCCGTAGCCTATAAATTCGAAAGCCCCCCACCCCCTCCCCCTCCCTCGTAGCCCGAAATTCAAAAGCCCCCCCACCCCTCCCCCTTCGATGCCGAAAAAATGTAGACCAGGACGCATGAAATAGCATACCAAACACACGAAATTGCATACTCGAAAAAAAATCAAGGGGAGGCGTCTAATTGAGGCGAAGCGCGGCGAGGGATAAATCGTGGAGTAGATCGAACGAGAGAGAAGAACAAAGGAGGAGAGAGAAGCGGGGGGCGGCTGCGACGCGCGCGGGGCCGGGGTCGGTGGTGGTGTGATTCGACGGGGGGTGTCTGGGAAATCGTGGAGGAGTGGGTGGGGGGCTGCAGCAGAGGGGAGGTGGAGTGGGTGGGGGATGTGGCGGAGGGAGGGGGAGGGTGGTTGGGCTGGGCAGGGGAAAGGTTGCGGTGGAGGGGAGGGGTGGGGGGCTGGTGGAGGGAGGGGAGGGGTGGGTTAGGCTTTAGATTTTTAGAGTTAGGGTTTAGATTAGGGTTTAGGGTTAATAATGGCAAAATGATAAATAAAGCTAACGCTGAGTTAACGGAAGTTAGAAAAAGGGCATTTGGTGAACGTTTTCGAAAACTCAAGGGTATATGGTGAAATTTTGGAACATTGAGGGTATCTGGTGAATTTTTTAATTTGTCGGGGGTATTTGGCGAAATAACCATTGTTTAAATTGTTTAATTTTGATCGTTGAATTTGAAGTAGACGGAAGTTTAAGCTGAATAAAGTCTAAATATTTAGAGATTGTAGATTGTTGAGTCATATGGTCATATCCTTGCAAATTGTAGATTGTTAAGCTGCAAGACATGAATCATATCCTTGCAAGTAGACTACATAAGTTGCTATTTTCTTATTGAATATGTTCTTGAGTCCTATCTTCTCTTGACTGCAGGTGGGGTGTTGTTTCTGATTATGATCTACTGGCTTTGGATTCCATATCAGGTAAGTAATTTTTTGAGGGCACACACGAAATGTTGTCACTTGATGACATTATGGGAAAGCTATTTCTTAATGTCATCGAAGCTGAGTTAATATTATTGCTTTATTATTACATACTAGTGCAGAAATTTGTGTTATCTTCCCACAGCTAATTCTGTTAGCTAAATTATCTAATGTTTCTATCGGGAGTTATCAGATTTTAAAAAAAGTGTGACAAAGAAAAAATAAAGAACTGATTTATTTTTGTTGATTTTACTGTCATGTTTTATGACTATATTTAGGTTCTATTTTTTGTGTGTGTTGTTGTTGGTTGTAGAGGTATTATGACACTAATTTATAATGCTGGTAATGTTTAGGTACTGGAATGGCAGACACAAGCATGTTTCCTAAGGTTGGTAGTACTTGGAAAGTATGTGTAGATGTTCTATAAAGCTGTACTATTTTTGGTATCTATGTCATTTGATCCCTATTCTTATGTGATACTCCTCGACGACGTTGTAGGTATTTAATGAGCTCCAGAGTTTACTCAGTAAAACTAATGGTAAATTGGTATTTGATGTGATGACACAAGTCCCTGTTGTTGTTTACGAGACCACTAATCTTGAGGATGCTGCAAGGTTCTGTCACATTTTTCTGACTTTTTATCTGTGCAATACTGACTTACTATACAGTTAACATTTTTAGGTATATGTAATATTATGTTGGTTGGCCAAAATGTTCAATTATCGTGCTTTATTTAAATGACAGGTTACTGCTTGAGACAAGGTATCGTCGACTTCCTGTTGTAGATGTAAACGGGAAACTGGGAAGATTATTACCCTCTATGAAGCATTGATAGTTTTAGCTTTAGTTGAAAAATATTGATGTGTAAAGAGTTTCAATCTTCCACATTTTATATTTTCCAATCTGACAATATATAGAGTTCTTGAGTGCTTCCCTGGCAAAATCTTAATGAGAATCAGGCTTGACTTTTCAACCGTTTTATTTTGTCAACTCTCTCTTTGACATTTTGCTTGTTCTATTATAAATTCAACCTTTTTATTTTCTCAACACTCTCTATGATATTGTGCTTGTTCTATTATAAATAAACATTTAGTTCATGCCAACTGTCCCAGTGATGTTTTGTTGTTCCAAGTAGAATAGGACACTTACTAGTTACTATGTAGTTACTTTATTATGTTAAATTGTGTTAGTAGTTTTAGGCCATGTTTAGAAATCAGTTGTTCCCCCGTTCAGTTGACTTAACGATTATTGGTTGGTATATTAACAGTTTCTATTGGCTGTTTTTAGTGAGCTAGTGATATTAGCTATTTATGACAAAGATGTTTGGTAAAATTTTCTGACCGTTTTATTTTGTCAACTCTCTCTTTGACATTTTGCTTGTTCTATTATAAATTCAACCTTTTTATTTTCTCAACACTCTCTATGATATTGTGCTTGTTCTATTATAAATAAACATTTAGTTCATGCCAACTGTCCCAGTGATGTTTTGTTGTTCCAAGTAGAATAGGACACTTACTAGTTACTATGTAGTTACTTTATTATGTTAAATTGTGTTAGTAGTTTTAGGCCATGTTTAGAAATCAGTTGTTCCCCGGTTCAGTTGACTTAACGATTATTGGTTGGTATATTAACAGTTTCTATTGGCTGTTTTTAGTGAGCTAGTGATATTAGCTATTTATGACAAAGATGTTTGGTAAAATTTTCTGGTTGGTTGTTAGTTACATACTATGCCAAATAACCAAATTTTGGCAAATCATGCAAAAGGCGTTGAGAAAGTCACTTAAGCCAAATAGCCAATAGAAGAAAATGTTAGGTTTTAAGTGTTAAGTAGTTGTACTTCCAAACCAACTCTTCTAAATGTTATGTGGCATGTTGTTCCTGTCTCGTCCTATGTCGGTGTGTTGAGGTTTTTTATATGGAATCTGAATGATTTATCTGAAATGAGCTAGGGTGGTGGTGTCATTTATGAAGGAATATGTCCTTAGACATTCCGGCAATTACTAAATATAAATAGGAATGTTATTATGAAGATAATAAAGTTAATTATTTTAGTAATCGTATTTACTTGCTAGAGAATAAATATGATTAATAGGACAATATTGATTGTGCCTATAACTAAAATAGATTAATCCTATGAGGTCACACATTGTAGCACAAGTTGGACAAAGCAATCCAAATCCATTTAGGATTAGGATTGGGCCGGTCCAAAGGAGAATAGGAGGAGAATTAGTTCTCCTAACTAACCTATGACTCTTCTATTATATATAGGACATAATATTAGGGTTTAGGTGATCAATCCATTAGTTAGTTTCTTTTCACTAGAGAGAGAAAGAGAAACCCTAAATCTATTCTCCCTAAAACCGGCGCCTATACCATCAAAAGCAAGAGATTTTTTTCTCTTCCGTTCTAGCAAACGTTGGTGTTCAACTGGTGCTCGTGGACTGATTAGAGGAGCAACACTTGGGGCTCTCGGATCTTCAAAGCTTGCATACAACGGGGAAATCACGCTACAAAGGTTTGATATTTAATCCCTATTGAATGATTCATATGTTTGATTATGTTTGTGATCCTATGATAGATGTTAGGAAATTGTTTCCAGAAATTCCGCTATATGCATATATATATTCCTACAGTGGTATCAGTTTTGCCTAATTCATAATATTCATATGATCATGTATTTGTATGCAAAGTTATTATTTTTATTCAATTAAGGGAGGATTTATTTATGGCTTGAATTTGCAAAATTGATATTTGATATTAATTTATTGGAAATTGTAAATATTCGATTTAATTGTGATTTATGCTCAAATAATTTTATAAAGTTCCGATTTTTTTATATGAGGGACGAAATAAATTGTTTAATTCACTCTAAAATTTTCGGATTTTTATAAATATTTTTGTTAGATTTAAAATTATTTATGTTTAATTCGATTAATCATTGAAATAATTTGTTAACAATTAAAGATTTGATTTTTAATTTGTTAAATAAATCTAATGTTCATCACCCACATAGATCTAGAATAATATGATGGCTGAAAATAATTAGATTATTTTTCCCACTAATTTTCGAATTTTATCATATTATTTATGAATTTTGGTTGAATTTTATGATTAATTTGATTATTCATAGAATTTAAGGATAACAATTAAAATATTGGATTTTATTTGTTAAGATAATTCAGTAGATCACCCTAAAAGTTATTTTCGAATTTTTCAGAATTTAATTGTTAATTTTCTGAAATTTTGGATATAATTGAAGTTTTTGCCCTAATTTAGAATTCTTGTTTGATTTAATGTTTAATAGAGATTATTCATTCAAATCTAATTTCAACAAACCTAAAAATTTGTTTAAGATTTGTTGATGAATTCAAAAATTTTGCCATAATTTTCGGATGATTAAAACCCTAATTAAATCCTTAATCTTTAAACAATTGTTGAATAAAGATTAGTTTAATTTTAATGTTAAAAGTTACATAAATTAAAAACGGAAAGCCAACCATGGCTGGGTGGCCCACCGGTGACGGTGGAACCACGGTGGCTGGCGGAGAGGTACCGGAATAGGGCGGTGCTGGGGCGGCACTGGTGGGGATGGTTGGGCGGCCCGCGTGCGACGTGCGCAGCCCCTGCCTCCTCGCGCGAGACCTGGCGCACGATGGTGGCGCTGACTGACCGGCGGACTGAGGTCCGAGAGCCGGCGGTCCTGTCCTTGGCTGGTGGTTGTGGGTGGCAAGTTATTTTAGCGTGCAGTGTGTGCTGTGATGGCTGGTGTTTCCAGCGGTAATGTTAAGCGTGGGTTTTGGCTGTTGACTGGCAGCCTTGTGCTGCTGGTCAACAGTCAATGTTTCCTTTAAAAAAAAAAATGTTTTTTGGAAAATCTAATTTTCTAAAGTTGAGCATAAATCCAAAAGTTTCCTATTTTGCAAATTTGTGAATAATAATGATTATTGCCATGTTTAAATAAGTAATTGAATTAAAATAATAAAGTTTCCTAAATAATTTTTAGCTTAAATTTGTTAAGTTTTATAATTATTATGGAAAAGTTGATTTGCTTATTAATTGTTAATAAGTAAATAGTTTGTGTTTATTTTATTATGATATTATAAATGCGTGGATGTTTAATATAATATGAATGATTTTATACATTGCATGTTATGACTAGTATGGCCCAAATTAGGATAGTAATTACGATCTGCGAATCGTTATATTTGAATGTAAATTAAATACGATCTGCGAATCGTTTGTATTTTTTGTAACTTTAAATTTTCGTTATTTATTTTATTCAAATTATGTAATCAAGCATGATGATCCAAGGAGTTTCAAGGATGGTGATCCATGGAGACTCAAGGGAGGATTCATGAAGATCAGTAATTTTCCTAAGTATAGGGGCCATACTAGATCATTTAATTATTGCTTTTATAATTCTCTTGCATTTATTTTGTTTAAATGCTTGCTTCTAAGTTTGTTTTGTGGTTAATTGATTCATGTGTTCACTATTAATTGACCATATTAGTAAACTTAGGTCCCCAAAAAGTAATATTGAGTTTAACTGCTTTCCCAAACAACACTTATAAAGCCTTAGATCATGAGTAATAGGTTCTGCCAAAGCAGGGTGTTGCTCATAGTTCCGGGGATAGTAGGGTAGGTTTTTGAAACTTATATGTTAATGTTTGGTTTAACTCAACAAAATCATCAAAAGACAAAGTTTTAGGTTTTGAAGCTAAGAGATAGGAGTAAACAAGGAGTTGTTAACCTGTCTACTAAGAATTATAATTAGTTATAATTAGTAAAGTGTTTACTTACCTCAACTACTATAAATTGAAGGCAGGGCCAAAGTCCGTTTGATTGTAGTGGGAGGGGATCTTGGTTATTTCTTTATTCAATAGGGGACTTTCATTTTGAATAAAGGGTAGTAGTAATTAAAATTTGTTTAATTATTGCTTTATTGATAAACATTGATTGAATCTTGCTTTATTATTTGTTGTAGTAATTATGTCTAGCAACAACAATATCAACACCAACAATTCTACTTGTAATTTGCGCTCCGTCCCTTCGAAGGACAAATTGAATGCTGAACGTTTCATTGCAATTGAAAGGGATTTGGGAATCGTTACACCAAAACCAAAAGTTGCTGATGAGCACTATTGTTACATCTGTAACAAGGTTGGTCATTGGAAAAGTAATTGCCCAAAGTATCTGAAGGATCAAAAGAAAGGAGTTTCTAGTTCAAATATGTATGTTATAGAAATTAACTTAGCAACTTCTGCTTCTTGGGTATTTGATACCGCTTGTGGTTCGCACATTATTTGTAATATGCAAGGCCTCAAAACAAGTAGAACATTGGGAAAGGGAGAAGTAGATCTTCGCGTTGGCAATGGAGCACGAGTTGCTACATTGGCAGTGGGAGTATATAGTCTACTTTTACCTTCAGGATTAGTCTTAGAACTTAATAATTGTTATTATGTTCCTGCTATCACAAAGAACATTATTTCGATTCCTGTTTTGGATTCCGAAGGTTATTCATTTACAATAAAGAACAATTGTTGTTCTGCGTATTTGAATGATATGTTCTATGTCTCCGCTAAGTTATCAAATGGTTTATATGTGCTAGACTTAGAAACCCACATCTATAACATAGACAAAGAAGAAACATAAAACAAATGATTCAAACCCTACATACCTATGGCATTGTCGATTAGGCCACATAAGCTCAAAGCGCATTGAGAAACTTCATAAAGATGGAATTCTCAAATCATTTGATTTCGAATCATTTGATACTTGTGAGTTTTGCTTGATGGGGAAAATGACAAAGTCTCCTTTCACAGGTTCAAGTGAAAGAGCCAATGACCTTTTATCCCTCATACATACGGATGTGTGTGGACCTATTTGTACGTTGGCTAGGGGAGGGTACAGTTACTTCATTACTTTTACCGATGATGTGAGCAGATTTGGATATGTTTACCTCATGCGGCATAAGTCGGAATCCTTTGAAAAATTTAAGGAATTCCAAAATGAAGTACAAAACCAACTTGGGAAGAAAATTAAGGCATTACGATCCGATCGTTGGTGGTGAATATTTATCTCAAGAATTTGGTGATCATTTGAAGGATTGTGGAATACTTTCACAATGGACTCCGCCAGGAACACCACAGTTAAATGGCGTTTCTGAAAGAAGGAATCGAACTATACTTGATATGGTTCGATCCATGATGAGTCTTGCTGATCTTCCTATTTCATTCTGGGGATTTGCGCTTGAAACAGCGGCATTCACACTTAACAGAGCACCATCCAAAGTAGTGGAAAAGACACCATATGAAATGTGGACAGGAAACGTTCCAAAATTGTCTTTTCTAAGGATATGGGGTTGTGAAGCTTATGTAAAACGTTTACTTTCTGATAAGCTTTCACCTAAATCCGATAAATGTCTTTTTGTGGGTTACCCAAAAGAGACTAAGTGATACTACTTCTACAACCAAAGCGAAAACAAAGTGTTTGTTGCTCGTAATGGTGTCTTTCTGGAAAAGGAGTTTATTTCCAGAAAAACAAGTGGGAGAAATGTATATCTCGAAGAAGTTCGAGATGAGCAACAAATGGATGAGGTTAACACCTCATCAGAGGCGGCCCGTCATGAAAATGCTCAGGAGGTGGTGCATTCAATTCACGTACCTCCTACCGTCCCACTTGGAGATACTCCATGCAAAGTCACTCAACCTAGTGAGGTAGAAATTTCTTCTGTTGTTCCCCAACGTAGGTCTAGTAGGACCATCATTCCATCAAAGAGATATATTGATTTCCTTTTGACTGAAAGTTCTGAAATAACGATTTTAGAATCAGAAGAGCCTACTAGCTACAAAGATGCTTTGGATAGTCAAGACTCCGAAAGATGGCTTGAGGCCATGAAATCTGAAATGGATTCCATGTCTGAAAATCAAGTATGGGACTTGGTTGATTTGCCTGATGGGGTAAAACCCATTGGATGCAAGTGGATTTTCAAGTTGAAAACAGACAAGGATGGAAACATTAGTGTTTTCAAAGCAAGGTTGGTGGCGAAAGGTTTCAAACAAATTCATGGTATTGACTATGATGAAACCTTCTCACCAGTAGCCATGCTTGAAGTCCATTAGGATAATCCTTGCGATTGCTTTGCCTTTCATGACTATGAAATATGGCGAGATGGATGTCAAAACCGCTTTCTTGAATGGGTTCTTGAAAGAGGATGTGTACATGACACAACCTCAAGGTTTTAAAGATCTACAAAATCCAGGGGAGGGTATGCAAGCTTAAGAAGTCCATTTATGGACTAAAGCAAGCATCAAGGAGTTGGAACCTCGGGTTTGATGAGGCGGTCAAGAAATTTGGCTTTCTCGAAAATGAAGAGGAATCTTGTGTATACAAGAAGTTAAGTGGGAGTAGTATTACTTTTCTGGTCTTGTATGTGGATGACATACTTCTCATAGGAAATGATAAGACCATGCTTGAGTCGATCAAGGAATGGCTTAAAAATTGTTTCTCTATGAAAGACCTAGGAGAGGCTGAGTACATATTGGGAATAAAGATCTATAGAGATAGGTCGAAAAGGCTGATTGGACTTAGTCAAGAGACTTATATTGATAAGGTTCTTGCAAGGTTCAAGCTGGAAAACTCCAAGAGAGGTTTCATTCCCATGCAACATGGCATAACACTTGGCAAGACTCAGTGTCCTTCGAGTCCTGATGAGATCAAGCGTATGAGTAATGTTCCCTATGCTTCTGCAGTAGGATCCATTATGTATGCCATGATATGCACTCGACCGGATGTTGCATATGCTTTGAGTATATGCAGCAGATACCGATCAAATCCGGGAGATGCGCACTGGATTGCAGCGAAAAATATCCTTAAGTACTTGCGAAGGACTAAGGATAATTTTTTGGTATATGGTGGAGATGATGAGTTGGTTGTTACTGGATACACCGATGCAAGCTTCCAGAGTGACAAAGATGATTTCCGATCGCAATCTGGTTTCATATTTTGTCTCAATGGAGGAGCCGTGAGTCGGAAGAGCTCTAAGCGCAGTACCATCGCGGATTCTACAACGGAGGCCGAGTATATTGCAGCGGGCGATGCAGCAAAGGAAGCCGTTTGGATCAAAAAGTTCATTGGTGAGCTTGATGTAGTTCCTAGCATTGAGAATGGCATTGAGTTGTATTGTGACAACAATGGTGCCATTGCTCAGTCTAAGGAACCCAGATCGCATCAAAGGTCTAAACATGTGCTCAGGAAATTCCATCTCATTCGAGAAATCGTTGGTAGAGAGGATGTGAAAGTAAGCAAGGTTCATACTGAGGATAACGTAGCAGATCCTCTGACTAAACCGCTTGCTCAACCTAAGCATGAGTGTCATACTAGGTCTATGGGGCTTAAGCATATGGGAGAATGGCTTTAGGTTGTTTACTTCATGTTTACAATTGTAAAGACATTTATTATGCTTTCAATGTTTATCAATAAAATTTCGTTCTTATTTAATTGCTTGGTTTAGTATTAAATAAAATGTCCAAATAATTTGTGTTTTCAAATAGGATTATCGAAAACGTTTTGATAATGGAACCCTATAAAGTGAACTGAAAATCACAATTTATTTAAAGTCCCTAGTCTAAATCACTAAATTGGACATAAGTGATTTATTTAAAAGACTAGTATATAATTAATTGATAGCGCAGTTCCACGGGCTATGGAGACATAGAGATGTCTAATTGATTATATGGATGTATAGTTGATACATTGAGACTTGACCTAATTAGATTCTAAAAGTAGAATCAAACTACTATATTTAGTGGATTCCTTAGACATGAGTATGTCTTAATAACCACAATATAATTAGTTTAACTTTGACACTGTTAAACGCCGCGCCGTAAAAGGAGGCTATAAAGGCAGTGATCAGGTGGGCTAAGAATTGAGTGGGAGTTATGGTCATACAAGAGTGGATAAGTCCTCCTATTAAATAGGAATGGTGTCTGGGCCTCTTGATGAGCGAGAACAGGAAAATTGCATGGCCATGCGGAATAGGATTAAGGAGTTAATCTTTATTTGAGCAGTTCGAACTCAGCGATCAAGGAACAAAATTTGAGAATAACGTTGTGTTATCAAATTTGACATTAAGTGACTTAAGGAATTTAACATTGCACTCTTGTCTTCGGACAAGTGGGAGATTGAAGGAATATGTCCTTAGACATTCCGGCAATTACTAAATATAAATAGGAATGTTATTATGAAGATAATAAAGTTAATTATTTTAGTAATCGTATTTATTTGCTAGAGAATAAATATGATTAATAGGACAATATTGATTGGGCCTATAACTAAAATAGATTAATCCTATGAGGTCACACATTGTAGCACAAGTTGGACAAAGCAATCCAAATCCATTTAGGATTAGGATTGGGCCGGTCCAAAGGAGAATAGGAGGAGAATTAGTTCTCCTAACTAACCTATGACTTTTTTATTATATATAGGATATAATATTAGGGTTTAGGTGATCAATCCATTAGTCAGTTTCTTTTCACTAGAGAGAGAAAGAGAAACCCTAAATCTATTCTCCCTAAAACCGGCGCCTATACCATCAAAAGCAAGAGATTTTCTTCTCTTTCGTTCTAGCAAACGTTGGTGTTCAACTGGTGCTCGTGGACTGATTAGAGGAGCAACACTTGGGGCTCTCGGATCTTCAAAGCTTGCATACAACGGGGAAATCACGCTACAAAGGTTTGATATTTAATCCCTATTGAATGATTCATATGTTTGATTATGTTTGTGATCCTATGATAGATGTTAGGAAATTGTTTCCTGAAATTCCGCTATATGCATATATATATTCCTACAATTTATGTATCATATCTATGCTCATTGTTAGACATAGTTGCAGTTAGCTAATTTTATGCTTCATGGTCCCTGTAGTAAATTTTGTATTCTTTTGGTGCTGCAACTATGCTTTTGTTAGATTAATCTCTAGTGTTTGGGGCTGGTCTTTTCGACTAAAAAGAGTTAGGAATGGACTTGTGTAAACTTTTATATGGACTACATGTTTGGATTGCTTTTTTCTATGTAAGACATGTGAATTTGTCTTAGGCAACTTGGTTGTGTGGCTGTTGATAAAACTAAAAGAGCAAACTAACATGTAGATTTGATTATTTTCTCTAGAACAGATGGTCAAACTAGATGCTCTTTGGTGGTTCTTTGATTGTCAAGGCATCAAGTTGATTCCTGTGTGTCAAAATTCTTTGTTATATTTCCAAGTGTGCTTGTTTCAACTTTTTGTCTCCCTATTGACAGCCTGACAGGTTTTAGTTTTTCCAAGTTACTTGTTTGTGGTGGATCTACTGTTTACTCATCCTAAAATCATGGCCATCTAAAGAGGAATGACTTGCTGATGTGAGGCTATAGATTGAATGGTGGAGCCAATCCACATGGTTGCTATAGCATGTTGCTAGAAGGTGCATAGGGAACTTGAGGAAGAGAAGAAGGATTAGTAGTTGCCTAGCCGAGGAACTTAAGGCCGAGTACTAGATGACATAGAGCATTCTTATGTATGTAATTATATTATGAGTATGATGATAAATATAGTTGATAATATTTTTATGTATCTAATTATTTATTCTTATGCTTCAATTAAAATGATTATTGATATATACTATTGATTTTGTATCGATTAATAATGAAAAAATGAAAAAAAAAATTATTTTTTTTGGTTTTTGGGGTGGTCAACCGCTAGGTTTTGACCCAAAACCACAGAGATAAATGTTTAACTGATCCGGTTTAGGACCGGATCAGTTAATATTTGGGGACTGCTGCGAGTCCAACCGATTTGGCCCAAAACCGGAGCGGTAAGCGTAGTGGAAAGAGGATCAAAATGAGCTAAAAGGAGTCCACAAAGTGCTTTAGAAACGCACTTATCAAACTCCCCCAAGCTTAGCATTTTACTTGTCCTCAAGTAAACCAAGAATGAGACAGAAGAGAGAAAAGAGGAGAAAAAGATGAAAAAGAAAATCCATGCAACACACTAGCCTAAATGCTCTAAATTCAAAGCTACAAACATGACATGCAAGCTAAATGAGTTCATAACAAGATTTGGAAGACCAACCAAACACAAGAGGAAAGATGACTAGGTAGCATTAGAGTGACTTAAGAGATCCAATCCACCGATCAACCGAGTCTTCATGAAAATTAGGCTTTTTAGGAGTGATTTCTCACTCCTCTCCACTTCCAAGTCCCGAGTTTAAAACCCCCTAGGGCTCAACCATATTAGCACGCCTCTACCACATTTTGATGACCCTCATCATGGCGTGCACAAAATTTCACCCCCCACTACTAAATTGACCAAGACTAATCTATAAGTCAAAAGGAACTTTATTGAGGTTGTAACGGGGCTAAGTTAGGGGTGAGGATATCAATTTGGGAATGTGCTGCAAAAAGGGTAAAGCGGAGTACAAACTAGGGAAAAAAGACTCCCCCAAGCTAGTCCTAACACGAATTAAATTTGATAACTCAAACACAACCATTTTTTTTCTTTTTCACTTCGATTTTCACTTTTTGAACATAATCTTCGTTTTGCTCATCAATTTGCTCTCTCTTTCTTTTCTTTTAATAGAAATCCAAATGAAACAAAGAGAGCTTTCTTTCTTTTCTTTCCTTTTGAACTCCTAATTCTAGTAAAATTAAACGCCCTAAATCATTCTTCTATTAGCTCAGTCATATGCAATCTTGGGGAGCTAATAAAATACAAGTCACAAGTTAGGCAATCAATAGTGCGGGTTGTAAATGAGTCTTACGAGGTTCGTGGCCCTTCTTCGGGGTTCATCACCCAAGGGACAAGGCAATCCAATCAACCAACTCGCCTAATTTCAAAAAGACTCGACCAAAAGTTATCGATCTCAAAGAGCACCTAAAGTCACAACAAGGCTTCCAAAACCATCATGTCAAATGCAAGGAAGGTCTTCCAATCAAGTTATGAACACTCTTAGCAACATATCATGCATGCAACCAAGCTTCCCTAAATGCAGAAAAGAATAAAGAAAGAAAAGAAAATATGTTTGTGCTTTTTTTATGCAAACCTAACAAGCAAAAGCACTAAAAAGAACCTAATTACAAAGAGAAGAAAGAAAATGTCGAGATGGAGGGAACATATGCTAACTCCCCCAAGCTTAATACAAACTCCGTCCTCGGACTGTACAAGCAAAGAGAAAGTAAGGGAGGATGTACGGGCACAAAATCAAGAAAAAATCCTAACCAAGTAAGATAAGGAGAAGGGCCACAGAATACCTGCCAAAAAACGCTCTTATAGGATCATTAGCTAGACCATACCACTAAATAGTTTGATAAAGATTTCAATAGTTTGTCATGAGCATTAGCACACATCTCACAATGAATCAAATAGGTATGACATAAACAAAGAGCATGCACAAATTTCAATGCGTATGTATGCTTACCAAGTGATGAGTGCCGAAAAAAATGAAATTTCGGAGAGAATCCTGGAAAGTATGAAGAACAACATCAAAATTCAAATAAAAGGAAGAAAAGAATGAGCTCTCTTTTGATGGTCCTTGCAAAATTTAAGCTTGATCCTGTCCTCGATGACTTCCATTTGAGTCTTGTGAAGGTTTAAAGAGGCCAAAGGCTCTTCCAATGGTGAAACATTATAGAGAGGGAATAAGATAGGGAAAGAAGGAACTAAGTCGAGTTTTCTTTAAAAGGGAATATGAAGAGGACGAGTAGAAACAAAAATCTGATCAACTACTTTTTCAACATCATTAGACTCTATAGTGTAAGCTTTCTCAACAAATGATTCCTCTACTATGGGGTTCTCATCCATATCCCAATTATCATCTTCATTGATTATAGTCATGCAAGAGTGATTTTCATTATTGATAACTCGACCCAATGTTTCGATTGATCTATTGCTAGATTCAACAATGTTTTCCATCATAGAATCACACATCTTTAACAAGGACATATTTTCTTTGAGTGAATTAAGAATTTCAGAACAGATATGTAGTTCACAGCTAGAGACATTTTCTAAATTTGATAAGGTAGTAATTCCATGGTCCCACTCATAAGTGTCTCTGGATAACCACCCAAAGAAACTTCATGCTTCATCAAAGTGCGGGGATCGAACACTAGTAGAATAAATGCTTATTGCTGCGCTGGTATTGCTGCGGTTTTACCCATACGCAGCAATATATCACGTAAAAAGAAAGATAAAATATAAAATAAAGATATTGCTGCGGTTTCGGCCTAAAACCGCAGCAATATAATATCAACATAAAAAAATTTGAAAAATATTGAATATCTGACCATACATATTGCTGCGGTTTTTGTCAATAACCGCAGCAATATATTAAAATAATATTAAAAAATAATATTTTAATATATTGCTGCGGTTCTTGCTAAAAACCGCAGCAATATCATTAAAAAAGAATATAAAACCCATCTGTTAGGGTTTTTTTCCCACTATCCCTCTCTCAACCTCACACGCCTCTCTCTCTCTCATCCATCACCTCCCACCTCTAACCTCAGCCGTTTTTCAAACCTCCTCTCTCCTCTCACCTCTAACCTCTCTAAGTTTCAGATTCTCTCTCACCCTCTCTCCTCTTCGACCCTCTCATCTCATTCGTTCTTCTCTCTTTCAGCGTTCTTCATCTTCATCATCATTTTCTCTTTTTTTTTTTTTTTTAAATCTGGAAATTCTGTTAGGGTTGGTCGTTCGTTGCTCCTCAACCGGCGAACGGAACATTCTTTCTCTCCTCGTCGCTCGCTCGTCCTTCGCCGGCCATCGTTGGTCTCCTTCGTCCTTCGCCGCACATCGAGAACCAGTTCGTTGGTCTCTTTGTCGGCCTCCGTTGGTCTCCTTCGTCGGCCTCCGTTCGTCTCCTTCGTCGGCGCCGTTCACCAGATCTGCACCAACATATTTTTTATTTTCTTTTTTTTTTTTTTTTTTTTTTCAGTTTAGATCATGTTTAGGATTTCTATTTTTTTTGTTTTTACTTTTTTTTAATGAATTATTTTAGAGTTTCTATTTTAGTTTAATTTCCATTTTGATTTTGTAATGAATATGATATTTTAGTTTTTGGTATTGGTTATATTTTTCAGATTTGGTGTGTTTCATAGTTTCATTTCTTATAATATCAAATGTAAATACGGTAGTTATGGGCTTTATTAATTCATTTGATGTTTGAATGAATTTCAAAAATCTGGTTGTGCGGTTTTCTTTGTGAAAATGTTGCATGGGTGAAGTATGACATTAGAAATATATGAATTTTTAAAAAAAAAAAATAAACATCCTATTGCTGCTGTTGTTTGGTAAAAACAGCAGCAATAGGTTACCTATTGCTGCTGTTTTTACCAAAAAACAGCAGCAATAGGTTGCTTTTTTTTTATTATTATTATTATTAACACTACCTATTGCTGCGGTTTTGGGTAGGAACCGCAGCAATAGGTTGCCCTATTGCTGCGGTTTAAAACCGCAGCAATATATAATTTACCTATTGCTGCGCCCTTTATTGCTGCGCGGCGAAAACCGTCGCAATAGGCCACTTAATGACCGCAGCAATAAGCATTTATTCTACTAGTGGAAATTCACCATTAAATATAGACTCCACCACTTCTCTTGTATGCATATTCAAACCCTCATACATGACCTCACATATCTCCCAAATCTGAAGCATATACTTAGTATACATGACTCCACCACAAATTCCTAGACTCATATAAACAACACTTTCCACATAACATAAAACAAGATAAAAAAAAAACCGATAAAGAAAAGTAAAAAAAAAAAAAATCAATTAAGCAATTTCAAAGTTTTAAAAAAAAAACTTCAATCAATAGCACAATCTCCCAGGCAACGGCACCATTTTGATAAGAGGTTTTTAGTGTGTCGTTAAGGCACCAAAAATCGCTTTTCAAACAATATTTGTAACACCTAACAAGCAATTACTAAGAACAAGTAAAGGTAAGTCAAGGGTCGATCCACAGGGAAATTGGGATTGATCAAAGTCTAACAAGTCTAAATTACCTAATTGAAGGATTTTTGGGGGTTTTGATGATTTTGTAACAACTAATAACTAACTATTATCAAAGAACTAGCAAATAATACAGATATGGATCCGACGAGAAGATTCAAGATAACTGAATTAGTGGATCTTATGAATTATTGGGTTTGGATCATCTTACAATTCAAGGTTGTGAATAGTGTTTTAATGTTAGTTTATTTGTTAAGGGTCGGAATTATCTTAGTTATTTAATTCTAGTTGAATAAGAAATTCAAATCCTAGTTGGATTAGGATTCTTAATTAGAGTAGAATTCTAGTTTAGTTAGAATTCTAGTGGTAGTAGAAGTCTTTTGCTTAAAATGTTAACACTATCCTACTTGTGATAGGTTTTACTTGTTTTAAGCTAGTTAGGAGTCCAAATTAGTTTATATGTTAGTTTCTTAGTTATCTTTTATATTTTCTAGTCCTAGTATGATTAGGTATTTGTAATGCATATATAAGGCACCTTCGATCATTAATAAAACAGATTAAGAGAGTTTATGAAAGTTTATTTCGTGAGTTTTGAAACTTGCATGTGAGTTAATTACTTACAAACCATTAAGTTCAATTCAGGAGTGTTTTGAAGTAAGTGCTTGATTAATTAGGCTAGGAATGACTTAATTGAATCAAAACCCTATTTGAGAGTTCAGGAGTGTTCAATCAAATAGTATTATCCTTTTGCTCGAGTATGTTCCATTGAAATTCAACCAAGAAACAATCAAGATCCAATCTTTCTTTCAAGATTATTGGGAAATTTAAAACTTCACTAAAGGGTGGAATCACATCCACATCAAATACGAGATGAAAATATCAATAAGGAAGACACTAAAGTTAAAGTTACTAGCATGAATCAAAGCAAAACAACGATCATTAAAGCAATTCTGATTCAAAGGCGACAATTACGCAAGGTTTAGTTTTCCTCTAAAATACCCGATTCCTCTCTCGAATGGTCCTCAAGAATAATCGCTTAATTAATCAACTAAATCCTCTTTCGAATGTTCTTTAGTCAATTGATTAAGAGATCCAATAAATATGGAAAACCCCTAATACAAGGATCCCCTTAATTTCTACCCAATATCTTGGCCTAGAAATTAAGTTGATTCATGGGGATGATAAAAGAGTTCAAAATTTGATTAAGATCATTTGAAATCAAAATAACAAAGCACAAATTTTTCAATATCTATCCTAAGATCGCAAAAAACCAAGATCAATGCATAACCATCTTTAGATCATCACAATCACATTAACAATACATGAAAATCTTAATTCATACTTTCACCCTTACCCTCGATAGGATACTACTCACTAATCATGGAATCTAAACATAAAAATATGAAATTTATAACTAATCTAGGGCTAAACTTGATTAAGGGATGATTAATAGACTAAAAATAAGCAATTATATATGAAACTATAATAAAAGAGATCTATACTATGAAAGAGGAGAGAATAACAATAGCAAACACGAATAAAACTGAGAACTTGCAAATTAGATTAATAAAAAGTACCTTGAATGAGTAGAAATCAACAGCTTTAACATCTAAATCTCAAATCTAAGAATAAGCAATGTGTTTTTCTGTCAAGGAAGAAGCCTAATAAACTCTCTCTCTAATCTGAAATAAAGCATAGTTCAAAAATAAAGCATCCTCAATATTTTAATTAGGCACGAGGCTTGACAATTTTGTTCCGCAACATAAATGGTGCGGGCGCACCAAACACACTGATCTCGAACTGTCGACAGGTGCAACAATCTGTCAAAAGGTGCGGGTGCACCTCAGTAAGTGGTGCGGGCGCACCAACTGTTCTGCTATGGTCAGACAGTTCAACTTAAAAAGCGCATAACTCTTTTGTTTTAGATCCACATCAAGCTTATGACCAGTCATTGGAAATCTATCGAAACAAGCTTTCACCTCCAACTAGAATTACCTTTATCCGATTTGTGGTTTGAAAGTTATATCAATATGAAATTCCTTGTACAAGATTCTATTGTGCAATGTGCTCCTTTGTGATAGCGGACATGGGGCATGGTGTGAGCACACCATTTCTCAACGTCAGCTATATTTTCAATGCTTTCTTTTCCGACTCTACAGCTCGTAGCCGTCTTAGGTAGTCCCACCTATATTTAGAAAATGGCAAAATAGTGTGAAAGCAAATGTACTAGAACTTTGGTAAAAAATGACTGAAAATCTAGCAAAATATCACTATGATCAAGAATGATCAAGTGAATGAAATAGAATGGGAAAGGGAGAAAAAAGAGGGAATAAAGGGGAGGAAGAGGATCAAAATGAGCTAAAAGGAGTCCATAAAGTGCGTTAGAAATGCACTTATCAATTACTCATCAAAGCAATCCTATGGGGATTGGACAATCATGCCACTGGGTCCATTAAGCCCAATACTTCACCAAACCCCATTGACTTGAGTTTAAGGCCCCTATTGTCCCTCCTTGTACTAAAAATCCCAAATTAAACCCAGATCATATGCTTTTAGGTAATTACCAAATATATTTTGGGCATTACCAAACCTACTAAATAGAGGATGTTCTCCAAATCACAATTCAATCCCATTACTCATCAAAGCAATCCTATGGGGATTGGACAATCATGCCACTGGGTCTAATATGCTCAATACCTCACCAAACCCCATTGACTTAATTTTTGGGCCCCCATTGTCCCTCCTTGTACTAAAAGGCCTAAATTAACCCTATATCATATGCTTTTGGGTAATTACCAAACATGCACTAGTGGAAAAAACTACTTTTGCTACTTTTCAAATGCTCCGGTTGACTAATCAACCCGAGCATTTGTGAAAATTTTAATATAAAAATTCAGAATTGCTCGGGTTGATTAATCAACCCGAGCATTTGATGTCAAATGCTCCGGTTGACAACCCGAGCATTTGAACCCTCTCTCAATTCTTGAAACTTGCACTGTACGTACTAAAATAATATTCGACCCTCCTCAATCCGCATCAGTCCTTTCCTCTATTATTTTCCCTCGTTATCTCAATTGGACCCTCTCTCAAATGAAACCTCGCACTGTACTCCCCCCCTCATCCATCCCTCTGTTGCAGTTCAATTGGTTGAATCAATCAACCTCGCTGCTCCCTCCTTCAGCGTCGACCTCGCTGTTTCTTCAATCAACAACTCATTCAGGTTTTATTTTCTGAACTACTCGAATTAATTCTAGGGTTTAATCTAATTGACCAATTGAAGAGAGAGAAAACATTGACCAATCGAAGAAATCGAAGCATGAAACCCTAGATCTGATAAGAAAATCAAGAGCACGAAGCATGAAACCCTAGATTCTAGAAGAAAATGAAGACCAATAAAAAGACGGATAAAGAAGGGGAAAAGGAGAAGAAGAGACTCTGAATTAGTTGAGCCTATTGTTGATTTGAAGCCTAAAAAGCCAATGGATGAGGCAGAGGAACAGGATGAAGCGGAAAATTCTATTTCACTTTTGAATTTTCGTATTTCGAAACCGTTTAAAGATACTTTGATTTCGAACGAGATTCAGGCGTTGTTTAATATTCAAGCTATGATCTTTGATATTGATATTGATGGTTGCGATTTATTCGCTCTTGCGCGAACTAGCCAGGTTTGTTTTCATTGTTCTTCATATCGGTGTTTGATTTTTCTGTCTGTTTGCGAAATTTAGTTTTTTTTTTCTTCACAAAGTTAGTAGGATTAGTTTTGGTTGAGTGATCCTAACTTAGGGTTCAGTATATGCAGAACTTCTGGGACTACATTGCAAACATTTTGAGTTGTAGATTGTTGGGATATTTTGTTTTATTAAATGGATTTGTAAATGAATCTATGTATAATTGTTCACTTGAGATCCCTCGTAATACGGATGCATGATTGCATGTAGGCCTTTCTATGATTCTTAGTAGTAGCATTAACTGTGGCGTTTCATTCAAGCTTTTCTGTTGACTTACAACAAGTAGTTCTTTTTTCCTTTTTGATTTTTTTCTCCTAGACTGGTTTAATGGAACTACATGGTTAAATATTTCTTGTTCTTCTTATTCGTCTGATGCTCCTGCTGGCTGCACAATTATGGTGTTCAAAATGTAGAAATTAAAAAGAAGTTTCGACTCAGTTTATGACTTTATGTTATCCACCGAATTTTTTTTCTTTTTATGCATTCCAGAGCATAACTTATATGGAAATGAATATACCCTGCAAGTCCCTCCCTTCCCCTCCCATGAACCAAAAAAATTGAAAATATGATTTTTTTTTTTTCAGTTGTATGAAATCAAAATAAACAAAAAGCTGTAAAGATTTGAAAAAAAAGAACTAAAATCCTTTGAACTCAATGAAAGATCCCTTAGTTCTCACTCTGAGCCTCTTTGCCGCTTTCCCTCAACAAGCATTCAAGAAGCTCGGATATTAGATCCCCTGTTGGCCAACCCAAGTTAATGAGCATATAGCATAGGAATTTTTCTAGCATTCCTGCTGCATACACTTCGCTCTCTAAAGGCATTGATGTACAGTGTTTGATTTTTCTCTCATTGAGAGAGGACACCGAGTGGATAAAGAGAGGGAACATAGCTCGTTCCCAACTCCTGAAACATCATTTTGGCCTCTTGTTAAAGGGCAACCTCGCTACAAGTCTTCATCAACAACCAAAGTTGTAAGCAACTGTCGTGGAGCAAATGATCTATACGCTGTAAGAGATATGCTTCTTGATATCGCTCTGCGATAGTAAGAACTGACACCATCATTACAATTTTCACTAATTCTTTTCCACTCTTGAAGTTCGTAGGATATCAAAACCTTACACAGCGTAATCAACAGTTGTATGACCTTATATTGCACTAGTTGTATCCCTTTACCTTTTATTCTGATTTCGATCTTTGCAAACACTTTGATTTATGTTGATTGGTGCACATGTTACAAATGTGGAGGGAACCAAGCTTGTGCAGTTCACTGGGATCCACCCCTTAAGAGTGCTCACTCGGATCCTTTTTGGTAGTTATCAGGTTTGTGCTTTTTCATCTGCATGCTTTCGTCTATTGTTTTTCTGAGATAGCAAATGGCTCCTTTGGACGCTTAATGTTACATTTTGTTTGGTCAGAACAAATCGATGGCTTTCTTGCTGTTCATGGTGTTACCGGGGAAAATTTCTCGCCAAAATCTTGAAACTTTCATTTTCTGCTACCAGTGTAGATGGACATCACTACTTACTCTACTATGCATCTATAGAACTTCTAGATAATATGCTTCCAATGGTAGTTATGGCCACAAGAATAATTCTTATCAATAATGATGTAGGATTTATCAAAAATCGACTCCATATTCCCATGGAAGGACGGATACAAGTTGTGTTGCTCCTTTGGACTTTTTTCTCATCTGTGAAAACTTTTATTACAAGTTTGCACTGTGCTTATATAGAATACGAAATATTTGTTCTTTTCCTATTATTTTTTTGCCTTTACAGTTTGTTTAGCAGCTATGCGATTTGGATTTTTCCGAAGATTATTGGTGTAAAAATTGATTATGACAGGTGGATGTACTTGTCTATACATCAGATATTTATGTTAAACCTTCAGAGATCAGATAGCTAACCAAGGTCTAGCGGCGGTCGAAAACAAGAATATGGATCTGTCATAGTTGTACCACCAGAAGATTTCAGCTGGTGCTGCCTTTAATTGCAATTATTTGGTCTTATTGCTTGTTACATGGTTGACTTCATAAATCGGACCTAGTTGATACTTCAATTTTGGCAGATTGACAAGGCAATGATGGATGAGTTAAAAGAACGTGAAACGAACAACAAATCCTATTGAAATTTTGCTAGGTGTAGATGTAATGACGGGTCAAGAAGCTGCAAGTGTGAAAATATATGTTGCTTGCTTTATCTATACAATCAATTTTCAATTATTTGCAGCATATATATGAACTAGAGTTACAATCTAACTCAATTGTGATACAATATTCATCACCAGGTTTTCTCAGCATGCATTTTTAAAATTTTAATGATCCAAATTGTAATTGATAGACTTTGTTTTGTCGTTATTTTTGAGTCATATTGTTGAGGGAGCAACTTGTTACGACTTTCGGGCTCATAAGCAATGACATAGCTGCTCATTGAACCATGAAGTATATATTGAATTGTATTTGTTTGTGGGCTATGATGTTGATGAGCTAGTATTACTCTAGTATCAAATTAATGTGCCTATTCAAGTTCCTCTTTTACTAATTTGAGCTGGTCGGTCATGATTTTTGCAGATATGTAGTCATGCTCAAAAGTATTTTCTTAAGGTTCAGAAGAATGGGATGAACGTGTGTTTATACATATCCTTTTTAAATATTTGCAAGGATTGAATTTGGTCATGTGATGTTATGTATAAGGGAGCCAAGGCCGGCTATTAGCCTGTGCAAATAGGTGGTGGGACGCGGTCGTACGCGCTACCAAAGATAAAAGTTTATTTTCCTTCTTTCCAATACAAATAAATGTAAGTGGCAAGTAGGGTCGAATCCACAGAGACTTGGGGACTAACTCGTGCTTATAATAGATTAAATGGGGGTTTTGAGATTAAAGAATTGAATAACTAAATACGAAGAACTAAAGTATAATAAAGAAGTGATATAATCAAGAAGAGAAGAATCTTGAGTTCGGTTAATGGCCACTTCAATTCAAACTATTGATCATTGGTTTCTCAAACATGTAACTTACTCTTAATTACTCAAAGCTGGAAATCAAATTCCTTTCCCTCAAAAGTATCGTTAAACAATCACAATCAGATGATCATAAAACTTGAACTAATGATTAATCTAATCTAATCTAATCAGAGATTAAATTCAAATCACAAGAACATCAACGAACTAGGAAACAATGAGCCAATTAACAAATTGCTAGCACAACACATTCAAATTGGAACTTGTGACTTCTCTAGTGATTAATCAAGAATAATCAGATTCATTAATCAAACCCTAGATTGCTACTCATGAAAGAAGAACAGATGAATCGGCATCAATTCTAAATCCTAGCAAATGATAAATCGAATGTATAAACTAGTAGTACTCCTAGCAATACATACCACAATCATAGATTTAAATCAAGAAATCACAATTATAATTAAGAACAAGTTAACAAAGAGAAACCTCACAATAGTAGACCGAAGCTTGATTAACCGTTCTCAAGACTAGATTTAGGCTACAATCGACATAGCATCCATCAAGCAAATCTTCAAACTCATGATTAGAAACTCAAAAAGGGAGAAAAAGGGATTAGGGTCCTTCTCTCTATCCTCTCTAATTTAGTTCAGCAATTCCAAGATATCCCAAAAACAAAACGTTTTTCTCATTAATAAAACCTAAGGAAAGCTGAGAATTGCCGAAGAATCGCAGCCGCGTCGAAGTGCGCGAGTCGGGCGATGATGGTACGCGAGCCGGGCTTTGGCTGCTGCCCAAATCATCCAACCTTCGCTCAGCGCGCGAGTCGCGCAGGTCTAGCGCGCGACTCGGGCCTTTGCTGCTGCCAAGCTTCAGCTTCCGCTCGCAGTGCGCGGATCGTGCGTGAGTAGTGCGCGAGCCGGGCCTTCGCCACTTCTCATGATTCTCTTCTTCAAAAACGCCCGAGGTGGGCTCTTCAACGCCCATGGAGCCACAAAAAGATGAACTTGGATGACAACCACATAAATCTAGACTTCAAGGAACTTTGTGAGTTTAATCCACCTGTAAATGATCAAAAGCATATGGAACCACCAAATATCCTTAAATATCCTCTAATACTGCAAATTCATCATAACTCCTTCTTCTCCCCACTAAGGTTTAGATGAGTCAAACTCTCCTTCTTAAACCTTAAACCTTAGTGAAATGGACTTCTCAACACTCTATAATAGCACATAACTTGGTCACATCAAATACCCCCACACTTGAACTTTACTCGACCTCGAGTAAACTCAAAATAAAAGTCAAAGAGGCATCCCTTCCAAGTCATTGCTCACCTTTCACTACTCCCCTTATCTCTCCATCCTAGTGAATGATAAAAGCTTGCTATTTCCCCCGATTCGCTTAAAGCCAAGCCTAAGGGTAAGAGTCACCCCCACACTTGAACTAAAAGCTCTCCTGAAATAATGTAAATAGCACTCTCATACTATACTTAACACCAAGATAATAAAAACACATGACTTTGAACCCCGAAAGATCTCAAAGGATTCAAAGCCATTCCAATTTGCACAACACCACAACCATCCTCATGTTATGAAATGACAAAAGCAAATTCGAATCCTGACAAATCTCAAAGGACTCGAACTTGGACCATCTAAACACACTCACAACCACCAAACTCCTTATTCCTCCAATGATGAGCGAGCTCTAACCTATTCACCTCTAACTCCGAACATCAAGATGAAAAACCTACCCAAGACATTCCTTATATCACCAATCCTCCTTATGACACCAACTCCGACAAATGATTTCAAATTTTCTCTCTTTTATCTCTCATTTTGCCTAGGAGCCCTTTCGGGTTTTCATCCTAGCTTCACACATTTTTTTTCATTTATGAGCTCACTATCTCACCCGCTCCAATTAGCCACTTTTTTGCATAGATTGCCCTTTCGGGTTTTCAACCTATCCGGGCCCCCATTTTTGCCTGAGTTGCCCGCCCTTGCGGGTTTTCAACTCAGCGGGTTTTCGTAATTTTTTTTTTTTTTTTTTTCAAAGATAAGCAAAAATAAAACAAAATATATACAAGAAAATAAGCTATCCCTCCCCCACACTTGAAACAAACATTGCCCTCAATGGAAGAAAGGACAAACAATAAACAAAAGGGAAAGGGAAAAACTTACAATCTAGGACCTCGAAGGTCCTCCGGGATGTCGGCTAGACGATCCCCTCGCAGCTCTCCTACGAGTCAACTCAGCATCGATCTCAACAGTGGGGTCAACATACCCCGTCCCATCAACAGTAGATGGATATTGGGACACAAAGAAATTATTCATGGCAGACATCATAGAGTGCATCGAATAGACATTGTCATCTAAGGTGTGGTATTGTTGCCTCAACTCGTAAAGCTCATGACCATAGTAGTCTAACCGACTGGTCACTCTAGCCTCAAAGGAAAGAGGTATCTCGGCCTCACCCATCTCCTGATGCTCACTCTCAGCCTCTCGATTCTCTTCGCGGGCTGGTGCTGGGGCCGCGCCTCTAATTTGGTTGAACTCTTCTTCCACCCCCGAACGATAGATGTCATCAGGTGGGATAAAAAGATCAGCTTGTGAAGTATGCTCAGTGATGGCGAGACGGTTTTGTGGCAAGGACATGTACCTTACCAAGTTAGAACCGTAGAGCCACACAAAATGGTCCTTAGAGGGAATAAACCACAGCATGTAGGCTTTATGCAATTGAGTAAGAGAGTATTTGTGTGTAAAATCACTTCGGCGAGTTTTAAAATAGTTTAGAGGGCGCAAAATATCTTCTCCTTCCTCATCCACAGGTACTTCCTCCCCAACATATTGTGCTAGTTGAGTCACCATACCCCCCATACTGAGTTTACCATTCTCCTTGCGACGCACCTCAAAACAACCATTCAACCAGATATCTAACCAGTCCGGGCATCCGACACCTCCCGGTGTCATAGTCCATAAACACTTGAGATCAAGCTTGGGAATAGCAGTAGGTTCCCCATGGCAGAATACCGTCATAGCTAGCAGACGGTGGACATATCTAAGAGCGGGGTGAGGAATTTGGCTACTTTTGCACCTATGACCCCAAATGAGTCCATGTGTGATGTCTGACCAGAAAAGAGCCTCATTACATACACCGGCTGCCATAAACCGATCATCTGGCTCATAGTTCCAACCAAAAGCAAGTTTTACCTCCTCATAAGTCAATTGAAAATTCTTGCCATTAAGGGTGAAAATGATGGTGGGGCCCTTTGGACTATCCCGTTTCTCTAGTGTAGAGAGAAACTCCAATGTGTATCTCTCATAAGTCGGCATTCTTATCTCCATGAATCCATCTAAACCCACCTTGGCTAAGAGGAACTTAACCGGTTCAAAGAGTCCTAGTTGGCGTAAGGTGTCGCGGCACACAAACTTGGTCTCTTGAATTGTTCTTCCCGGTTTGGTCAATGTTTTCCACCTTTTCAGTTGAGTTGCATTAAGGTGAGTGAGACCCAAACAATCATTCCGAGCTCTCTTAGGTGCCATAGCAAGAGTAGGGAAGCAAAGCAAGTTATCACCAAAACAACCAATCTCACCAATCAAATATAACCCAAACCTGAAATATCACCACACCTTCTTTAACCTCCACCACAACACTATCCTATCATACACCACACAATGCATACACCTCAACTCCACCAAAGCACAAAACCACACCAATTCACCAACAACCAACAAAAACAAGCAATCACACCAAGAACATATATAATCACAACAAGCAATCCAAAGATTAAGCTAGAATTGAAATTCAAGCAAAACCAAGAGGGATGGATTGAAAGTTTACCAAATCCGGAGTTTCAAGTGTGGCTTTCATCAATGCAACCCCAAATAAATCTTCCATGATACTCCAAAAGTCTTCTTATGTCTTCAATTGGTGCAAATTGAGGAAGGTGAAAGAAACCCCAAAAGTTAGGGTTTTTCGAAAATAAAGATAAATTTCAGATTTTTGTGGAGAAAGAGAAAGATGGAGGATGAAGATGACTAGTTATGGGTGTGAGAGGGAGAAAAGAGTGTTGAGAATGATGAGAGAGTGGAATGGAGATTTGGGGGTGGTGAGACTTAGGGAAAGAGAGAGAGTTGAGAAGGATGAGGGTAATGGGGTGAAAGAATGAAGAGAAAAGAAATCAAAGGGGGTTACGACTTTCGGTCTTGCACCGCACGAAACGCGCGACCCGCGCGATTCACTTGCCCGAGCCGGGCGTACGCTACTGGAATCAGATCTTGGACTGCTCGAGGTGCGCGAGTCGTGTGTGCTTAGGGCGCGAGCCGCGCCTGAGCTTCTGCAACTTTCCTCTACTCAGTGTTACGATTCCTTTTTTTTTTTTTTTTTTTTTTTTTTTTTTTTTTTTTTTACCTCCTTGTATGTGCTAAGGATACCTGCAAACATGAAGCAAAGTACACCAAGCATAAAATCCTAATAAAGAGAAGAGAAAAATAAAATAAAAACAAAAGAAAGTCAGTAGAAACAATACAAGGCACGGGTTGCCTCCCGAGTAGCGCTAGTTTAAAGTCGTTAGCTCGACCTTTCGCTCATCAATGGTCACTCATAGACCGGGTCCTCCAACTCTAGATCCTCGGTTCCATCCGGTGTAAAACCTCCATGGTAGGGCTTCAAACGTTGCCCATTAACTTTGAAAATTTTAGAGGTTTCCTCACTTTGAATTTCCACCGCACCATGAGGGAATACCTTCACTACCATGAATGGACCAAGCCATCGAGAACGTAACTTTCCAGGGAACAAACGAAGACGTGATTGATAGAGTAGAACACATTGTCCGATCACAAACTCCTTCCGAATTATCAACTTATCATGCCATGCCTTTGTTTTTGCTTTATAAATCTCGGCATTCTCATATGACTCATTCCTTATCTCCTCAAGCTCTTGGAGTTGCAACTTCCGATGCAACCCGGCTCCGTCCATGTTCATGTTGAAATTCTTCACTGCCCAATACGCCTTATGTTCCAGCTCTACGGGCAAATGACAGGGTTTACCGAACACCAACCGGTATGGGGACATACCAATGGGTGTTTTATAAGCTGTCCTATATGCCCACAAAGCATCGTCTAACCGCTTACTCCAATCCTTCCTATTAGGATTCACAGTTTTCTCAAGGATGGATTTGATTTCTCTATTGGAAACCTCGGCTTGACCATTGGTTTGTGGGTGGTAAGCAGTGGATGTTTTGTGGTTGACTTGATATTTCCTTAACAACGCTCCCACTGTTCTATTGCAGAAATGAGTCCCCTTATCACTGATTAAAGCTCTTGGGATGCCGAACCTGCAAAATATGTTAGTTTTCACAAAATCTACTACAACTTGCGAATCATCAGTTCTAGTGGCTTTTGCTTCCACCCATTTAGAAACATAATCCACAGCTAGCAAGATATAAGTGAAACCAAAAGAATTTGGAAATGGTCCCATGAAGTCTATGCCCCATACATCAAAAATTTCAACATAGATCATAAAATTTTGGGGCATTTCATTCTTTTGAGATATGTTCCCGACTCTTTGGCACTTATCGCAAGATTTACAGAATTGAAAACTATCTTTGTTCAAACTAGGCCAAAAAAATCCACAGTCAAGAACTTTTCTAGCAGTTCGTCTGGCTCCAAAGTGACCTCCACAAGCATGTGCATGACAAAAAGTAAGTATAGAAGTTACCTCATCATTGGAAATGCATCTCCTAATAACTTGGTCGGCACAATGCTTCCACAGATACGGTTCATCCCACACATAATGTTTTGCATCACTCGTGAGTTTGTCTCGTTGAGCCTTAGAGAACCCAGGGGGGTGCTCATTAGAGACAAGAAGGTTCACAATGTCGGTATACCACGGAAGTACGGTACTAATAGCAAGCAACCACTCATCTGGAAACTCTGCTTGAATGCCCTCAGAATGCTGCTTCTCCACACTGGATTCTATCCTACTCAAATGATCTGCTACCAAGTTTTCTGTACCTTTCTTGTCTTTGACCTCAATGTCAAACTCACTTAGTAGCAAAATCCACCGAATTAATCTTGGTTTGGCTTCCTTCTTTGTCATTAGATGACGAAGAGCTGCATGATCGGTGAATACTATCACTTTGGTGCCTAACAAATATGAGCGGAACTTCTCCAATGCAAAGACCACTGCTAACAACTCCTTTTCAGTGGTGGAGTAGTTACGCTGAGCCTCGTTGAGAGTCATGGAGGCATAGTATATGACATGAGGCACTCGCCCCTCCCTTTGACCCAAGACGGCTCCGACGGCGTAATCACTAGCATCGCACATGATCTCAAAAGGTTGAGACCAATCTGGGGGTCGGATGATAGGTGCGGAAACAAGCATTTCCTTCAACACATCAAATGCCCGCCGACAATCTTCACTAAGCTTGAAGTCAACATCTTTTTGCAAGAGAGTACACAAAGGTGCAGAGATTTTGGAGAAGTCTTTGATGAACCTGCGATAGAAACCTGCATGACCAAGAAAAGAACGGACTTCCCGAACATTAGTGGGGTAAGGCAAAGATTGGATAGTATGAATTTTCGCTCTATCAACTTCGATACCTTGGGCAGAGACCACATGGCCCAAAACAATACCATGTTCCACCATGAAATGACATTTCTCGGAGTTAAGAACTAAGTTAGTATCAACACATCTTTTAAGCACTAAAGTAAGATGAGCTAAACAATTATCGAAAGAATTTCCATGAACTGTAAAGTCATCCATAAAAACCTCAACAAAATTCTCCACAAACTCAGAGAAAATACTTACCATGCACCTTTGAAAGGTGGCCGGGGCATTACATAGCCCGAAAGGCATGCGCCTATAGGCAAACGTACCAAAGGGGCACGTGAAGGTAGTCTTCTCTTGATCCTCTAGCGCTATGGCCACCTGAAAATAACCCGAGTAGCCATCTAGAAAACAGTAAAAGGCATGACTAGCAAGCCTTTCCAGCATTTGGTCAATAAATGGCAAGGGAAAATGATCTTTTCTAGTTACCGCATTCAATCTACGATAATCTATACAAACGCGCCACCCATTCTGGACGCGGGTGGGCACTAAATCACCATCCTTGTTAGCTATAACAGTTACCCCAGTCTTTTTCGGTACAACCTGAGTAGGACTAACCCACTTACTATCAGAGATGGGATAAATCATACCTGCCTGGAGAAGTTTTAAGATTTCCTTTATGACCACCTCCATCATGGGTGGGTTCAACCTTCTCTTAGGTTGCCTAACTGGCTTAGCATCATCCTCCAACAGTATGCGATGCATGCATGTGGTGGGACTAATGCCTTTAATGTCGGCAATAGTCCAACCTATGGCTTCCTTGTGCTCTTGGAGGACCTCAAGCAACCTCCCTTCCTGGTCCTTGGTGAGTTTATTTGATATTATGACCGGAAGGGTATTGTCCGCACCAAGAAAAGAGTATTTCAGATTGTCAAGTTGGGGCTTCAACTCTACCTTCGGTGCCTGCAAAACAGAAGGTAACAACTTTTCTCCAGGGACGGTCAAAGGGATAGGTCCCATATGAGATGGGGTAACGGGTAAACGTTTGGGCCCCTGGAGATACTGAACCATTTCCTGCAAGTTAGTGCTCAACACATATGCTACATTATCTAGTTCAAAACCGTGCTGTAAAGCTACTTGCAAAGCATCATTTCCATCAAGATCAAAAACATCTTGTGTCACAGAATCAATGATATCAATAGCATAGCATGTGTGTTCTTCAGTCGGAAATTTCATGGAATCATAGATATTGTATTCTATCTTGGTTCCATCAAATTCCATAGCGAGTGATCCATTGTGAACATCAATTTTAGTCCTGGCAGTTTTCAAAAAGGGACGTCCTAAAAGGATAGGAGCGGCATGCTTATCATGGTCCATGTCTAAAACATAAAAATCAGCAGGAAAAATTAATTCATCAACTTTAACCAACACATCTTCTACTATACCTCTAGGATAAGCAGAAGATCTATCAGCTAATTGGATCACCACTCCAGTTTCAATTAACGTTCCTAATTTAAGAGACTCATACAATGAAAATGGAATCACATTGATAGAAGCGCCTAAATCAAGCATAGCCTTTTGAAACGTAATCTCCCCAATAACGCAAGGGATAGTAAACATGCCCGGATCGCTACACTTAGGTGGCAATTTACCTCCAAAGACGGCCGAGACATGTTCACTAACCTGTACTTTTTGGGCCCCCCTCAATCTTTGTTGTCTTTTAGCAGTACACATCTCTTTTAAAAATTTTGCATACCTTGGAATTTGTTTAACAACATCAAGAAGAGGGATATTTACCTCGCATTTACGAAAGGTTTCGTAAATGTCCTTGTCGACCTCCTTTTTGCGGTTATCTCTCAACGCCGCAGGAAATGGAGGAGATGGTTTGCTAAGAGGCACAGATGGAGTTTTCACACTTGCTTCTTGGCTCGGTGGCAATAGTCCGGTCTCAGACACCGGTTCTTCATGAAAAATTGCACTCCCACCCGTATTATTGCGCTCTACTATCAACTCCTTCCCACTTCTCAAAGTGATGGCACTAGCATTAGCTCTCGGGTTGGGCTCGGTTTGTGATGGCAGTTTTACTGAATCCCGAGCCTCTAATCTATTCACGGCACTTGAAACCTGGCTCATCTGCTTCTCCAGATTTTTGATACTAGAGCGGGTCTCCTCTTGAAACTGAACCATGTTACCTTGCATGCTGGTCACATTCTTGGTTAAGGCATTGATCATATCTTCAGTAGACATTGTAGAATTTTGCCTCATCCCCGAATTCTGACCCTGATTAGCAGTTTGCATAGGAGGTGGGCGCACATAAGGTTGTGCTTGATGGTATTGCTGTGATGGATGGGTGTCGTGATCATTACCATTACCATACCTCAACCTCGGATTATCTCTCCAACCGGGATTGTAGGTGTTGGAATAAGGGTCATACCTCCTTTGATTCCCTGAACCTTGAAATCCTAGAGCTTTCACTTCCTCACTTTGTTCCTCTTGCAGTTGAGGACAATAATCAGTAGGGTGGTCCGAAGCACAAATACCACATGCCTTCACCTGCTGTGGGCTGTTCTTAACGACAAGATCCCTTACCAATGAAGTGAGAGCTTGAACTTGCTCCTCTAGTCTAGAACTTTGAGCACTAGAGCTGCTCACATTTGCCTTCCGGTTGGTGGATCTCTTACTAAAATGACGGGAGCCTTCAGACAACTCCTCTATCAAGGCCCAAGCGTTGTCCGGAGTTTTATTGATAATGGATCCACCACTGGCAGCATTTACCATTCTGACATCCTCATCCGAGAGCCCATTATAAAAGTATAAAATGAGGTCTTGTTCATTGTACCCATGATAAGGACAACTGGCACACAGCCGTTTGAACCGTTCCCAATACTCGTAGAGAGGCTCATCATATTTCTGCTCAGTGTTGCTTATTTCCTTCTTCAAAGTAGATGATTTAGAAGCGGGAAAATATTTGTCCAGGAACCGCTTTTTCATTTCAGACCAACTGGTGATACATCCTGGTGGGAGATAATAAAGCCAGTCTTTAGCCGTATCCTTTAGAGAAAAAGGAAACGCTCTCATCTTAACCTGCTCCTCCGTGACATTACTCGGTTTCATGCTTGAGCACACAACATGAAACTCAGATAAGAACTTATTAGGGTCTTCACCACTGAGCCCATGAAAAGATGGTAACAGATGAATGAGCCCTGATTTGAGCTCAAATGTAGTACCTTCCGCCAGTGTTGGGAAAGTGATACATAATGGTTGCTGATCAATATTAGGAGCGGTGAGCTCCCTCAAAGTACGATTTTCCACTCGCGGTGGCATCTCTTCCTCAAAGTGTAAAGCGAATGGAAGTGCTCGAAAATTAGCTCGCAATTCTCTCCTTGACCTGAAAAAATTCAATTCAAGTTCTGGATCGTACTGCAAGTGATTTTGATTAGTGGTACGAGTATCAACCATGTACTAAGAAAAATAATAAGAAGTGTAAAGAACTATCTAAAATAAACACGTTTTAGTAATTGCCAAGTCCTCGGCAACGGCGCCAAAATTTGGTGGGACGCGGTCGTACGCGCTACCAAAGATAAAAGTTTATTTTCCTTCTTTCCAATACAAATAAATGTAAGTGGCAAGTATGGTCGAATCCACAGAGACTTGGGGACTAACTCGTGCTTATAATAGATTAAATGGGGGTTTTGAGATTAAAGAATTGAATAACTAAATACGAAGAACTAAAGTATAATAAAGAAGTGATATAATCAAGAAGAGAAGAATCTTGACTTCGGTTAATGGCCACTTCGATTCAAACTATTGATCATTGGTTTCTCAAACATGTAACTTACTCTTAATTACTCAAAGCTGGAAATCAAATTCCTTTCCCTCAAAAGTATCGTTAAACAATCACAATCAGATGATCATAAAACTTGAACTAATGATTAATCTAATCTAATCAGAGATTAAATTCAAATCACAAGAACATCAACGAACTAGGAAACAATGAGCCAATTAACAAATTGCTAGCACAACACATTCAAATTGGAACTTGTGACTTCTCTAGTGATTAATCAAGAATAATCAGATTCATTAATCAAACCCTAGATTGCTACTCATGAAAGAAGAACAGATGAATCGGCATCAATTCTAAATCCTAGCAAATGATAAATCGAATGTATAAACTAGTAGTACTCCTAGCAAT
Source organism: Beta lomatogona (assembly GCA_947646795.1). Classification (NCBI taxonomy): domain Eukaryota; kingdom Viridiplantae; phylum Streptophyta; class Magnoliopsida; order Caryophyllales; family Amaranthaceae; genus Beta; species Beta lomatogona. Next base: position 159,778 of record CANSNZ010000079.1, on the reverse strand, counting down.
ACATACCACAATCATAGATTTAAATCAAGAAATCACAATTATAATTAAGAACAAGTTAACAAAGAGAAACCTCACAATAGTAGACCGAAGCTTGATTAACCGTTCTCAAGACTAGATTTAGGCTACAATCGACATAGCATCCATCAAGCAAATCTTCAAACTCATGATTAGAAACTCAAAAAGGGAGAAAAAGGGATTAGGGTCCTTCTCTCTATCCTCTCTAATTTAGTTCAGCAATTTCAAGATATCCCAAAAACAAAACGTTTTTCTCATTAATAAAACCTAAGGAAAGCTGAGAATTGCCGAAGAATCGCAGCCGCGTCGAAATGCGCGAGTCGGGTGATGATGGTGCGCGAGCAGGGCTTTGGCTGCTGCCCAAATCATCCAACCTTCGCTCAGCGCGCGAGTCGCGCAGGTCTAGCGCGCGACTCGGGCCTTTGCTGCTGCCAAGCTTCAGCTTCCGCTCGCAGTGCGCGGATCGTGCGTGAGTAGTGCGCGAGCCGGGCCTTCGCCACTGCTCATGATTCTCTTCTTCAAAAACGCCCGAGGTGGGCTCTTCAACGCCCATGGAGCCACAAAAAGATGAACTTGGATGACAACCACATAAATCTAGACTTCAAGGAACTTTGTGAGTTTAATCCACCTGTAAATGATCAAAAGCATATGGAACCACCAAATATCCTTAAATATCCTCTAATACTGCAAATTCATCATAACTCCTTCTTCTCCCCACTAAGGTTTAGATGAGTCAAACTCTCCTTCTTAAACCTTAAACCTTAGTGAAATGGACTTCTCAACACTCTATAATAGCACATAACTTGGTCACATCAATAGGCCAACAGCACAGGGCCACGTAATTCTAAGGGCCTCCAACATATGAAACTTTGAAGCCCAACTCACTGTTTTTTGCTTGTTTCAAACACCCCGGCTCTCTCTCATTGGTGATTCTGAAAATTTTACATGCATCTCTCTACTTCAATAATCAATGCCCTTAATTTGGTTGACCTTTGTAATATAGCTAGGCCCCAATATTGGGAACCGAATTGCTTTAATTATGGTGATTAATCTAACTTATTGATTAATTTATCTTACTTTTCATCTACTCGTCTCTCCCCTATGTTACTATATCTCTTTTAATTTCTTCTTTTACAAAACAGATTTTTAAGTTTGCGTTGAAAAAAACAGATTTATATTCTTTCTCTTATAAATTTCACTGATTATGATTTCTGGATGGTTAGTTATTAATATTTAATTGATGATTTTTCTGTCAATAATGTAAAGGAATGTAAAGATTACATAATTAGTTGTAGTAGGGTGTATATGTTGAAAAAAATTAGTTGTTTGTTGTATTAGATATTTATCAATTAAAAAAGTTATTTAGTTCAAGAATTGTTCATCGTCAATTAATCGAGTTACAGTAAACACATAAAAACATATTATAATTTATTTTATTTGATCAACTTTTTTAAGGGCCTTATTTTATAATTTGTACAGGGCCTCCAAAATATTTGAGACGGCCCTGAAGGGAGCCTGTTGGTTTGTATGCTTGTGCTACGAAGTGTCCAAAATATTTTCTTGTCTGGCATTTTGACAGAAGATATTCCATTCTTCTGGCTTTTGTAAGCTGCATTTTATCAGTCTAGATTTATGTGGACTTTTTTTAATTGTGATGCTTAAGAAATAAATAGATTCCTGTCTCCTTTTTCTTTCAGTGCATTAGTTGTAACCCCTAATTTTCCAAAGTAAATCACCAGTTTTTTCTATAACTATTGTGTTGAGTATTTATGGAAGTATTTGTTTTGCATTTTTCTTTGAACTTCTGTACATGTTTCAGATGGTTTAATGTTTTGAAATTCAGGTTTGCAGTGCTTTGCTACCCATTTTTGATATGGTTTAGTTGATTCGAGGAAAGCTTGCTCTTTTATTTTTCAAGGTCCTAATTCAGGTATGGTTTTTGAATTCGATATGGGTTTCGATTTTTAGTAATTTTATAGATAAATTGGAAGTATTTGTGAAAGCGAGGTTTTGTAATTGTTGGACTTTTTTCAATTTGATCTGAATTTTGAATTATTTTTGAGAATTTAAAATTTAGGATATTGATGTTGTATTGTATTCTTATATGTTTGCTTTTGTTGTTACATTACTTATGCGTTGCATTACTTATTGGTAAAGTTGTATAATTTTTCTAATTTTATGGACTTTGGTGGTGGTTGTTATGTGGTGTTTTTGGAAATTGGGAAGTATTGTTATGTATACACGAAAATGAACTTGGTAATTTGGTGCCTAGTGATTGGAGTCTTTCTTTACTTCAGTTGTTTTCTTCGTTTAGTGAGATAGAAATTGCGAGTGCGATTGTGGTCTTTTTTACTCTTGGACTTTGTGGTAGTTATTACTCTAAACTTTGATCATGTGGAGTTTTCGGGCGTAGCTTCCTAGAAAATACAATGATAAGGAGATTGGAGAGTTGGGATATGATATTGTATTTTGAGTTTCTTTTAGGATTTGAGGATGAAAAATAGATTACCCTTTCATATGTCAATGTGAGGTAGTTTCTTAATGAACTCTTATTGACAATAGAGTCTACAATCAGTAGAAATATTCTCGAATGTTTGTGTTGCTTGAACTGATTTCTATGGCATTGCTTTCCTGCAGCATCCTGAACAATTATTCATTTATCTCTTCGGTTATCACAGTGCCGGGAAGGCGTGGTTATCCAAGTTACATGTACACCAATCTGGCCAGAAATCTTATTCTAAATGTTAGTTTCTATGTGGTTGGTTTTTGGAGTTCTCAGATTTGGGGAAAGTTCAAATATTGTCTAGAGTGTAATTTATGTTTGCTAAATTTATTTTTACTAAAATTGTTATAGAGGAGTTATAATTATTTTGATGTATTTGTTGTTGAATATCATTTAATGAGTCATTTGTTTTATGTGTTTTAACTATGTTGAAATATGAGGGTTCTGCTGTGTGATGCACTGCTTGTTGTTGTGCTGTTGTTGTACAACTTTGGGATTCAGCAAGCTGTAGATTTTTTTTAATAAAAAAAAAATTCACAAATGCTCCGGTTGTTAAGGGAAGACCGCAGCATTTGTGTACAAATGCTCCGGTTTTCACTTAACGACCGAAGCATTTGGTTTTCAAATGCTCCGGTTTTTAAAACAACCGGAGCATTAGAGCTAATAAATGCTCTGGTTGAAAACCGGAGCATTTGCAAATGCTCAAATACTCGTATGACGTCTGCTACGAGTGAAATACGAAGCATTTGCGGCCTTTTTAACCGGAGCATTTGAGTATTTTTCTACTAGTGATGGTTTGGGAATTACCAAACCTACGAAGTGGAGGATGTTCTCCCAATCAAAATCCTTTCTCATTACTCATTAAATCAATCCTATGAGGATTGGACAATCATGCCACTAGGTCCACTAGGTCCACTAGGTCCACTAGGCCCAATACCTCACCAAACCCCATTGAGTTTTGGGCCCCCATTGTCCCTCCTTGTACTAAAAAGCACAAATTAACCCTACATCATATGCTATTAGGTAATTACCAAATATGTTTTGGGAATTACCAAACCTACTAAGTGGAGGATGTTCTCCTAATCACAATTTATTCCCATTACTCATCAAAGCAATCCTATGGGATTGGACAATCGTGCCACTGGGTCTAATAGGCCCAATACCTCACCAAACCCTATTGACTTGATTTTTGGCCCCCCATTGTCCCTCCTTGTACTAAAAAATTCAAACTAACCCCATATCATATGCTTTTGGGTAATTACCAAACATGGTTTGGGAATTACCAAACCTACTAAGTGGAGGATGTTCTCCCAATCAAAATCCTTTCTCATTACTCATCAAAGCAATCCTATGGGGATTGGATAATCATGCCACTAGGTCCATTAGGCCCAATGCCTCACCAAAACCCCATTGACTTGCGTTTTGGGCCCCATTATTCCTCCTTGTACTAAAAAGCCCAAATTAACCTAAGATCATATTCTTTTAGGTAATTACCAAACATATTGTGGGCGTTACCAAACCTACTAAGTGGATGATGTTCTCTCAATCACAATTCATTCGCATTCCTCATCAAAGCAATCCTATGGGGATTGGACAATCATGCCAATGGTTCCATTAGGCCCAATACATCACGAAACCCCATCGACTTGAGTTTTGGGCCCACATTGTCCATCCTTGTACTGAAAAGCCCAAATTAATCATAGATCATATGCTTTTAGGTAATTACAAAACATGTTTTGGGCATTACCAAACCTACTAAGTGGAAGATGTTCTCCCAGTCAAAATTTGTTTCCATTATTCATCAAAGCAATCATATGGGGATTTGACAATCATGCCACAGCATCCATTTGGCCCAATACCTCACCAAACCCCATTGTCTTGAGTTTTGGGCCCCCATTGTCCCTCCTTGTACTAAAAAGCCAAAATTAACCCCCATACCATATGCTTTTAGGTAATTACCAAACATGTTTTGGGCATAACAAAACCTACTAAAACATTTTTATCTCTTATATGTTGTGACTTTATAACTCTATTCGGCTTATTTGGATTAACACATTTATATCTTATTGATTAATTTGTACTTAGGATTGTTTATTTCAATGGTTTATTTTCAATACACTTTGGAAATGGAGGTTTTGAAACTGCTCTTAGTTTCTGTCAGGTTTTGGTAATTACCGGAACCCATTTTAGCAATTACCTTAAGTGTCCGTTCAGTTATCTTCTTCCAACTTCATCTTCAACCTTTCCGATTTTTTATCTCTCCTCTAAAATTCTTCATCTAGTGTGACAATGGTCATCAATACTAAAAAAACGCACAAAGTGGTCCCAAATCACCGGTTTCCCAACATCTTACAACAATCCAAACCATGTTTTTGGTATAATCATAATGACCTAGAATTTTGATTTTGAGTTCCATCATTTTAAAACTCATACTTTAATTACCATGGAAATTCGGGCGTTCAAGGTCTACATACGATCATCAATTTTATGTTTGTTCATCTATTTCATGAATTTACAAAGATGATGATGCATGATGCGTGCAAAGAGTATTTCATCAACTATCGTCATTTGCTTTCTAGGTTGTTGCATGGTTTTACTTTACTCTTAAAGTGAAGGTTTTACATGTAATCAAAAATATGTCTTTTATTGTTATGTTAGTCAAAGTAGTTGAGTTGTTTTTATTTATATTAGTTGCATAGGGGTTCGAAAATTGAGTTGTAATAAGGAAGTCTTAGGCGTGTGGTTTTTGCAAGATTTATGGAAAGTTTTGCAAAGCTTTCCTAAATCAAATGTTTCCTTAAGTTGTGCTAGATTCTGGACTAGTTTTAAGGGGAATGTTTCCTTAAGTTATGCTAGATTCTAGGGGGAAACTTTTCTATTGTTTGCCTTGTGAAAGCCGGCCATGATATGTTACTTGGGGGGGGGCAAGGATTTCTTGTTGCTCCTATAAATAATAGTACACGCCTAGTCCTTAGAGGCCAAAGAGTGAATTTTGATTAAAAGTATTCGAATGCTTGTTGCATTGTATTTTGGTGGTCATACCAAAAACACATAAATTGAGGTTTGTGTGCATCTCCTAATTGAGGTTAGTGAGAGATCCTTTAGTTCTCGAGGGAACACGAGTACTATCCTTGTTACTTTGTCAGGACTTTCTCAGTTTAGTTCACAAAACTTTCGAACTTTGTTAACTTGGACGTTCATAGCAACCAGCATTCTGTTGAGTTAAGGAGGATAAAAACTATAGTAGTAGATGGGAGGTAAAAACAATAAAAACCCTTGGATCTAATCCAACAATGGATGCCAATGGATGCATTACAAAAATAGATTAATTGATCGTCATCTTTTTTCTTGTGTCTGAAAATCCACATAGACCGAATAACATTAACATCAGGAGGACGGGGCACTCAATCCCACGTCTTATTTTTAATTAGAGCATTAAATTGTGGTCCAGTACTTTCTTAACACCACCCACCACTTTGAAAGAATATCTAACATAAACAAACTATAAGATAATTAGCAGCTAATCCTTACTTCTAGGAACCCATAAACAATACTAACAAAAATTTAACTTTGAAAGAATATCTCAACACACCCCCTTCTTTCAATGTTTGGAAGTTCAATACTTGACTTTTCCATCTTGCCAAAAACTCTAATTATGCCTACAATACTTAACATGCAACAACAATCTTAACACTTAGACGTTAATCTGGAAGAGTTTGCTTACTTCCCCAAACACATTTGACAATACTTGGCATAAACGTTACACACACACACTGCCACAACCACTATACTAACATACACATAGTTTAGAAGAGCTTGCTCTCTTCTTCTTCAACCTTTTGAGCAAAGTTGTTTTGTTCACCTTGCTCATCTCTTTGTTTATCCCAACACTTACCTTCAACATGCCCATACCTCTTGCAATAGTAACACTGAATTATTTTTCCAAACTCACGACTCTCACTACGACCATCACAAACGCTTGCATAACTGCGACCTCGACCACGACCAAAACCACCTCGACCTTGACCACGACCAAAACCACCTCGACCTTGACCACGACCACCATTCTCATACTTCCTTTCACTTGACTCATTCTCACTATAAGATTTCTCCTGCACTTGAAAAGCATTTTCTTCCTCTTTTTCATAGGACCTTGAAATCCTATCTTCATGGGCTAAAAGGGAACCCATCAACTCATCAAACCCATAAGAGGACATATCTTTGGACTCCTCTATTGCGGCAACCACATGAGCAAACTTATTAGTGAGACTCCTTAACACTTTACGCACGACGGTTGAGTCACTAATAACTTCACCAAACGAGCTCATTTGATTCACTATGCTAGACACCCTTGACAAATACTCTTGCACCGATTCTTTCTTTTCCATAGAAAGAGACTCAAAATTACCACGTAAAGTTTGCAACTTAACAGAAATTACCTTATTGTCGCCCCTATACTCCTTCTTCAATATGTCCCATGCTTGTTTGGACGACAACACTGCCGAAATCCGAGGAAAAATGTCATCATCCAATGCGGATTGGATGAGGAACAAAGCTTTTGCATCCAATTTTCGATTCTAACGTAACTTTTTATCGGGTGCCTCCGATGGCTCCTCTGGTTCGTCATACCCGCTCTCAACAATATCCCATAACTCTTGGGATCTGAACAAAGTTTGCATTTTGATGCTCCAAAGATGGTATTTTTCCCCTTTGAAAATTGGAACAGTAGGTTGAGATGAAGAGTTCACACTAGTATTTGCCATAATGTCTCTCACTGTGTTTACACTCAAGGCTCTTCCTCTCACACACACGCTACTAAAAAAACACTTAAAACTTTTTTTCTTAGAATAAGAATGGATCGAAACCCAAAGCTCTTGATACCATGTTGAGTTAAGGAGGATAAAACTATAATAGCAGAAGGAAGCTAAAACAATGGAAAACAACTCACTGGATACTTTGTTTCATTGAATAAAAATGATGGCAAACTTGCCAATTATATAGGCTACATACTAAGCAACAAAAGCAACGTTAACTCCTAATAATAAGCAAATAAATAACTGGGATAGTGGTAATAGTGGTCCACCACTTTCTTAACGCCACCCACCACTAACAACAAACTAGAATATAATTACCAACTAATCCTAACTTCTAGGAATCCATAAGCAATACTAACAGAAATTTAAGTTTGAAAGAATATCTCAACACATTCATATCAAGTGGTATCAGAGTAAAGGAATCTAAGTCCCCTTGGTACTTAGACGTTCTTGGAGAAGAACAAAGAAGAAGAAGAAAATCGCCCGCAATAGACAGATTTTTGAGGTAACTTTGAACAACTTGTTATCCGACCTCCGATCGAATATTTGAGTGATTCTTTATTATAAATTGGACTACTACTTGTGTAGTTTATTGTCTTAAAATTTCGTAAGATTTGAAGTTGATTTACTATATATTCGAGACTGATTTTTCGAAGTGGTCTAAAATCGGGTAAATTTTGCAAAGCTTTCCTAAATCAAATGTTTCCTTAAGTCTTAGGCATGTGGTTTTTGTAAGATTTATGGAAAGTTTTGCAAAGCTTTCCTAAATCAAATGTTTCCTTAATTTGTGCTAGATTGTAGGCTAGTTTTAAGGGGAATGTTTCCTTAAGTTATGCTAGATTCTAGGAGGAAACTTTCCTATTGTTTACCTTGTGATATCCGGCCATGATGTTACTTAAGGGCAAGGATTTCTTGTTGTTCCTATAAATAATAGTACACGCCTAGTCCTTAGAGGCCAGAGAGTGAATTTTGGTTAAAAGTATTCGAATGCTTGTTGCATTGAATGTTGGTGGTCGTACCAAAAACACATAAATTGAGGTCTGTGTGCATCTCCTAATTGAGGTTAGTGAGAGATCCTCTAGTTCTCGAGGGAACAAGAGTACTATCCTTGTTACTTTGTCACGACTTTGTTAGTTTAGTTCACAAAACTTTCGAACTTTGTTAACTTGCACGTTCATAGCAACCAGCATTCATATCAGATGAAACAGAGGAAAATGAAAAAAAAATCCCCACAATTTTCCCCCAAAATTTTCCTCTAAATCTAAAATTATAATTTCGATTTCATAACTTCTCCATCACAAATTCATGATTTTTGCATGAATTCTTACCATTTCATTGAAAGAGAAGGGTCCAAGGAAGAGAGCTACTGAAAATGCGAGAAGAACTGAAGATCCATCAAAGATTTGAGGGAGGAAGGGGTAGAGGATAGGAGAGAGAAAATCTGGGTATAAAAAAATTCCCAACTTTTTTTTTGGCCGAAATTATTTTTAGGATTTTTCATATTTTTTTCAGATTTTTTTTTATTTTGTATTTTTCGAAATTATTTAAAACATTTTCATAAATGATTTTGGTATTTTCTAAAATAATTTCAAAGTCAAAACGAAAAGGGAAAAGAAATTAGAGGACACTGCCGGTACTTTTTGTGCGCCACCGCCGTGCGGTCTTGTGGTGATCTTGCCTTCTCCTTCCTCCTCGTGTTGATGCTCCTGTTTGGTACTAACCTTCTTTTCCTCCTTGTTTCGATCTTGTTCTTTTCAATTTTGGATGGAGATTAGTTAGTTTGTGGAGTGTGGATTTTGGTTGTCAGTTGAATGATATCGATGATGATGCTGAAATTATTGTTAATTCTGAATTGAATTTGTTGTGTTAGTTGACTGAATAAATGTGGTATTGTTGAATTGTTGTTGTTCATTAGAGGAAGTAGTTGGTGTTTTGGTAAATATTCTAGTTAGGAGTTGTTAAATCAGTCTGATAGAAATTTGTTAGATTGATGTGATTTATGGTTGCTTTACTAACGGAGTTCATGAATGATTAATGAATAATTAATTGTTAATTAATTGGTTAATGAGTTTCTTCTGATGAGTTAATGTGGAGGATGTTAATATCGATATAGTTTAATGTTTACTAAATTTAACAATAATACTTGGAGTTCTGCTTGTAGTTATGTTAGCTTCTTAATAGAATCAGTTTAAGAACTTCTAAAGAGTGATTAGTTTGATTACAAGAATGTTGTTGTTATCTTGTTAATTAAGTATGGAATGAATAAATATTTTAATCTTTCCTTACTTTGATTTTCTACTATGTTTTGGAAATAGTTCTTAGTTGACGAGTCTATAAAGCATTATATTTTTTTTATAGATTATATAGTAAAGTAAGATTAATGGTTATGCTTACTAAGATAAGTTAATAAGTGAATTTCAATCATTAAGTTAGATATATCTTTGCAATTTCTTTAAAAGAGGTCTCAATCACATTAGTAGATGTTAATTGGATTGTAAAAAGTTAGACTTGTTATATATATAGTTATAAATATGGAATTACAATGGAAAGATGTATTAATATAGCTAGTATGAATTATGTTTTTGTTCCTTATCTATACTAATATATTACAGGAAAAATTGATAACAGTGGTCCCAACTATGCTGGTCCGCTGTAAAAGGTCCCAACTTTTAATTATTGCACACCAATCCCAACTTTGGGGGGTGCTTTACAATAACAGTCCAAGTGGACAGACTGCCGGTTTAAACGGTAATTTTTTAAACACCACACCCTTAATTCACGAACTCCACCCAACCACAACCACAACCACCGACACCCGACCACCACAACCACCTCGAAACCTCCACCAAACCCCAAAACACCACCACCCTGAAACACACCATTCTGAAACACCACCAACCCGAAATCAGCCACCTCGAGACACCACCACCCACTCCCAACCATCACCAACCACCCCCGAAAACACCACCAGCCATCCCCAAAACACCACCTTCCATCCCGAAACGCCCCTAACCACCCCACCCGTCCACAACAAGTCAGAAATCCACCAACACACGCCGGTGCCCACAACACAGCAGTGATAATGGCGAAGCAAGGAGGAGAGAGAAAATGCGAGCAACAATCACACAACCTCGAAAGCAGAGCAACACCACTCTATGGCTGAACCAAACACTAGGCAATACGCATAGCATGCAGCGGAGGTAGCGCCAGAAAGGGGCATAACGCAACCGGAAGTACCACCGAAGGAGAGCCGCAACATCAACATAACAGACCTGAAGAGAGAGAAATTGGGCAAGAGACAGGGGACGTGAGAGTGAGAGGAGAAAATTGGGGTTTTCAGCTTTCCTAAACTAATCAAAAAATTAAGGAGGAAATCTCCATTTATAGAGTTTAGAAAAATTGGAAAACAAAAATTGGAGGCTTTGCTCCTATTGACATGATTAGAGGACTGATGATTTGTCTTCCAAAATAACTGACACGAGGAAGGAAGGGGATTGACAGGCTAAAGTCGTATCACCTTATCAAAAATAACCTAAGGTCCACTAACAAGTAGTCAGAGAAGTTAGGATTGAATCCACATGGAGAAAGTTATACTATTGTATCTGAATTCTAATATTATACTCCCTCCGATCTTTATTAGTTTACCCCTTTCTGTGGGGCACATTTGCTGATACACTAATTTGAACCTTAATATCTCTAATTATCAATAAGCAAAAATTACAAAAATTTGATATTTGGATACTACACATTGAGATGAATCTAACAAGATCTCACATGACTATATTTTTCCTTAAGTACAAATCACAAGAGATAGTCAAAGTCATGTATGTGAATAGTGTCAAAAGTCAAAAGGGGTAAACTAATAAAGACCGGAGGTAGTACTAACTAAATCAGATGAAAATGGGTGTGTGACTAAACTAAGCAAATGACAGAACTAAATACGAAGGTAAGAATCAATTAATAAAGAACTAGAACTATGGATCACTATGCATACAATTCGGGAAATCAGAGACGAATAATAACCACCCAATAAGTCAATTTATCTAGGGCACATGTAATTTCTCTCGAACATTACCTCCCTCAAAGATCACATAGCCGCTCTCGCATGGTCAAGGATCACTATGCCTAATGATTGAAAGCCTATACGAAATCTCTCCTCTCGAAGCAGACTCAATATTGTGATAATAGAAATACAAATCAGGCCTAATTTATAAATCTAGCATGAATGATTCAATCACAGGAAACAATTGAAATAAAGGGTAATTATACTAATCTATCAATCCCCCATTGCATACATAGATCCCCACAATCCTAGAAATAAAACTACTCACTCATGCTTGAGAAAACAATAACAAAATCCATGTATAAATTCATACTTTGAACTATTTCAAATAACTAAGAAATTAATCTAATCAATAATAGAGGAAGCAATAAAGAAGATTTCCAATACTGAAGAACTATATTGAAACTTGCGAATAATCCAAAGATTTGATCTTGGATTCCAAATGAAAAGTAGTAAAACTAGGGTTCTTGAGAGAAACTATTAGAAAATAAGGGCTAAAAACTAAGATGAATAAAATATTCTGATTTTGCTATTTATACTAATCCTAAAACAACTAGGAAAAGTCCTCTAAAAAATAGCCCGAAAATCATTAAATGCGCGTGTCTGATAAGTCGCCCGATCGGGCCAAGTATGCCCGATGAAATCGGGCTCATTGCAGCAGCAGAGCTCAAAAAACGACATCGCCCGATGTAATCGAGCCGACACGCCCGATACAATCGGGCGGCCCACCAGTGCTCAGCATTGACACCAACCCATCGCTCAATCACGCCCGATGAAATCGGGCCGGACCGCCCGATCGGGCTTCTCAACGAACTAACGACCGGGCGATAGCGCCCGATCGGGCCCGCAACAAAACAGGTTAACTCCCTTGTGAGCGCCCGATCGGGCGTGTGCATCCCGATGAAATCGGGCTCAGGTCCATTACTTCCTTCTTGGCTCTAAACGCCAAGTTTCAATTCTTCTTTGCTCAAGGGTCCCGGAAAGTATCCTCGGACTTTGAAACTCCGCATAAAACCTCTCCAGTCCAGCGTAGTGGTCAAATAATAGTAGAAAATAGGGAGATAACTCCCTAAAACCTGCAATTTGACACAGAACAGAAAACCACAACTAGATGGAGAAAGTTAGCACAAAATGACTCATAAGAGCACCATTGACATCCTTTTTAGCTTATAAGTAGGGAGAAAAACTCTATATAAAACCATAACATCAGGGATTGAGAGAGATCAGAAGCCACCAGAGAAATGGGGTCTTGGGGTAATTTTTGGGTTACACTGGCCGACAGCAGGCAGGCGGGAGACTGGAGGAGTTACGATGGCAGGGGAGGGGGTGGCAGTGCAGGGGAAAGGGTGGTAGAGGTGGCAATGGTGGTGGTTTCAAAGGGTTACCTGTTGTAGCTGGTTAGGTGACCTGCTAGGATCGTTATTGTGAATCACCCAAAGTTGGGACTGGTGTGGAATAATCGAAAGTTGGGATCTTTTATGGAAGGACAGCCAGAGTTGGGACCGCCCTTGTCAATTTTTCCTATATTAAAAGGCGTGCCTAAATCAGGAACGGTGCCACGTGGCACTCTCCCTGATAGAGTTTTACTCCATGTAATCCACAACAATAAAAAAAAAAACTAAAAATTGCATAGCATAGGGTTTGATCCCGAGACCTCAAGAACATAACTAAACTCTTAACCACTAGGCCAAATAACATTTAGTGTTATCATCTTAAAGCATAATATTAATAAATGAAAAATTTTCTTACCCGGGGCGTAGCCCTAATAACTAGTTTTTAATATTAAAGTATTGTAGGCAAAGTGGTCAGATGATAATGACTTCATTATGAAGGTCGATGTGTGTTGATTGTTTGTTGAACCCTTAATTTGGAGTCATGTCGCTTCATGGTTATAAGTGATTTTTGTTAGTATTTATAGATGACTTAAATATAAGACAAATTAATGTAGTAATGTGTCATAATTATGGTTTATTGAGTTAAGGAAAGGTAGTATACGTAATATATAATAACAATGCTAATTTTGAGTTGTTGGGTTGTGAAAGCTTGTTATAACAAAAATTGAATCGTGTGATAATGTTCCAAGTAAAACTAAAACGATTTCTTAAATTGGTTGATACACTTCTAAGAGGATTAATTAGATGGAACTCGACAACAACGTGTATTCATGAGCTCAAAGAATTAGTTTCTAAAAAGAGTATATTATTCGATTAAAATTGTCGGATATGGGATTGAGTAAGAATTATTCGACTAGGGTCTAAAGTGAACTATCTTAATTAGTCTTTTCATTTAAAGTTGGAAAAATGATTAACTAATCATTGCTAATAGTATGAAGATCGTTGGTTATAGTTTATTTAATTATGGACTAGTCACTAGATTATTGAGGTCGTATTTAACATGGGATTTCAATGTATAAGTAAGATGGATTAATTAGTATTCTATTACAAGTAGTCATGAGTATGAACACGTAAGTGTAAGTTCATAATTACGTTAATGAAGCCTCTATTATAAGTTTGCGTAGTTTCCTATTAGACATGAGCTCGATTCACTCTATGTAATTATCAGTTTGGTTCGCTAATGGTTTATTATTGATTATGTGAACTAGAATCCAACCAATGATATAATATGAACTATATTTAGTTACCTTGAATTAATCTTTGTGTAATGAGCCTTAAGTTATAGAATTCGAGTTAACTCTCGCTAGTTAATTCTAACTGATAGACCTATTGTGAGTTTTTTGGTTGTTTTATAACCACTATTAGTATTGTTATTGAGATGAATCTAGATTGATATTCATGAAGTGCAAAAGAGTATAACTATTTATATGCAAGAGTATGAATTGTACGTAACTAGTTTAGTAACTCTTGTTAGTTAATTCTAACGGAGAGACCTGTTGTCACTATGGTTGGTACTTTACGAAATATGATTGTTTACTCGTTGTGGTAAGTATGTTTAATAGTTGTAATTGAGTTGAATCTAAATGCGTAATTATATTGGCCTTTAAATACTTAAGCGATTATAGCTCTCTAAGAAGAAGTCTTCTGATGGGATTGCTTTATGGGGCGATAATCAGGAGATATATCAGGTCATGCGAAACCTGTTGATTGCTGATTTGATCAGCGGAAAATGAACTCCGGACTAGTCTCGGTTATTGGCCAAAAGTAAAGCGAATGATTGGGTGATGACCTCCAACTGTCGGAGTGTAAGTTGTCTCCTCTGCCGCGCTCTCTTTTCCCCTGGTTAAAAGAACGTTATCTCGAATTATAAAAGTTATTTCGATATTGGATTCCAGATAAGGAATTGTATCATGGTAAGTTTCGTTATTGGATTCCCGATAAGAAATCATATCAGGTAATGTAATGAATATTTATTCAATATTTGAATATGAATATTGATATTGGTCTCCTGATAAGGAAGCATATCAAAGGTCTGTGTCTCACAACTTTGAGTTTGTGGGATCAATCTCCACTAGGGGCACTTTGAGGTGGGGATTTTCGAAGACAAAACCTCAACAATCATTTAACAAATATTAAGAAATCGTTCATACGTTCCATTTTTTAAAATTTTGTTATCGTCCGATTGTTTTCGAATAGTTCCATTTACATCCAAGGGTTACCAATGAGCTGAATCGGATTAACCCGTGCGAGGTTCCAGTCTAGTAGGCCACTTCTCTTTACCAATAAATAAATTCTAACATGAACCCATAAATGCCACTAGCCACCAACAAATTTACTTGAGAGTTAAGACTTAAATATACACACTTCTATATACGGTGCAACACGTTATATGATAAATCGATCTAACAGCCAGAATCACCCAGCTACAAGGCTCAGTTGGTCATAATGTCCGTTATTGAAATAAATCAGCAACTCAGAGGTATCAATATTAAACTAGTAATGCTTTTCAAAGCGTTTCCCTGCGAAATCTTCAAGAGTCAAATTTAAGGAATCAAACGAACCTTTTTTCACCTCCTCTCCACTTGCAGCAAGAAAGTCCTCAACGCTACCTGGCTCCCCAAACCATCCAAGTCGATCCGCAATGAGATGTTGACTCTTACATTCACCACAGCGTACAACAACAACACCCTTCTCGTATGATTCACGGCAGCAAGTCTTCATCGATCTTGTCTCACAGACTTTGCAAGTGAAAATCAGGGCAAGATCATGTCGTGAGGACAATTTCAAATTAGATATTATATTGTTGTTGACTGCATTTTCAGCATCAACCTTCAAGTCAGACGGTGCTTCTGTTCTGCAACTACTGTACTCAGAGTTACAATCTGCCACACTTACTATAAATTTTGTCCCTTGGATGCTTGCTTCTGAATGCATCTGAACTCCTTGGATAAAATTTGGGTATCTTTCAAAGATTGCATTGGTCATAGGAAGAGAGTAGCAAGATGCTTCTGTAAGAGTGCATAATAGAAACATAGACAGGTAAGATATCTCGTAGTATCAATTTCCAGGAAACATGCACATGTCCTCCTAGGGAATACAAGCTAAAAACCACATCACCAAGAGCGTGTGTTCACTAACTATTTAGATTTCTCAACCCTAATCCACAAACATTGTGCAAATTGTTGGATCAGTTCATGACATTGGCATATCTTGCTTTTTCTTTTTAACTCACAGATAAAGATCATATAAATAGTAAAGACACAAGAATTCTGGTCAAAGGATGTGAGCAGCTGAGGACTCGATCAAAGGAGTTTCGTCCCCGGACGAAATGGTAGAAGTATTTATAAACAACATAAAAAGCTATATGATAGAAGTATGGTCATAATTTTATTATTTTAATTTTCTAACACCCAAGTTATCCCAAAAGTAAAAAGTACATAGGTCTCATACGCGATTTCTTTAAATAACAATACTCAGGTTTCTATCTCATTCAATAAAAAGTACTCCACTAGCTCCTATCACATTTTTTTTTTTTTAATAAAATAACATTTGATAATCACACAACTTATCACCTCAAAATACGTGGCAAACCACGTATTCAGATTATTCTGGGACGGAAGTAGTTCGAATAGTAAAGAGCCAAACTCAAACTCAATGGTGTTTCGCTCGAAAGCTCGTGATCTCATTTAACATAAGAAATACAATACAGTTCATAGAAGTTATTATATAATTGTTACACCAAGGCTCAATGATCAATTGAATGACAAAGATAGGATATTTTCAACACAGTGTGTCCAAGCTGAACGCTAAAATAGAGTCAATTACCAAAAACATCTAAATGCTATAGTACTTATTGGCACATGTTTTAACTAATGACGCTCGAAACTCGGACTATTCTTATTAAACAAGCTTGGGCATGATTCGTAATATCAAGGTGAGCTGGAGTTTGAGTTCAGACTCCGTAAAATTAATAAAATCCAAGCCGAGCCATGTTAGAGTTGAGCTCGACCTACTGATATACGGTCACAAAGCACATGCATTGATTGCGGAAATAAATCTGCACCTATTATTGCTCACGAACCGCATAAGATATTTAAAACTGCAATACGTCGATAACAAGTGCTAATTTCAAAAAACCAACTAAACCAAAAACTCAATCACAAGAGGCCCACCTCTAAACCTCAAGGTATAAAATTCTCATACCATTGGGGAGAGATAATGATAATGCTGATAAAGATTAATTCTTTCCTCGCCATGAAAGGGTGGCAGGAGCGGAAGGCGAGAATAGAGGAAATCCAGGAGGCTGGAGAGGCAAAGCAGGTCAGCTATAAGAGGAAGAAGCGAAAAAAACAGAGTATCGAGTTGAATATATCAACCAAACACAAGGTATTAGGTTTTTGTTTATAAAGTCACTCATTCTGAACCCGTGAAATTGATACCAAGCCCCATACCCCATGTGTTAGACTTCTCATCTGGTAGATAATGATTGTCAAACTTCTACATGCAATTACTTTATTGTTTCAACTATAATGGCTAGCATAACTTATATTAGCTACACCCTTCAAAAATCCTCAATTTATCACGCTCCGGTTTATGTTGAAATGCCATTGCATGGCTATATTCATATATTGTAAAGATGGGAGTATACCAGTATGGGACAATATCTCTTTCATCCTCGACTGTCAAATTAGCTAAATCACCTTCCAGAATTTATATACTAACCAGTGGGCCTTTTAGGAAGTCAAAGAGGGTTTGGGAGGCAGTGGGCAGGAGAAAGCTATTGGGATTTGGGAACTTGCCACAAAGAAGTGGTTAATACGTGAAAGACACCACACATGTTTCGGGGAAAAATTGTCCACCAAACAAAGAAGAAATTCATATTACTACTGCATCATATAGAATTTAGCTTTCATTTTCCAATTGGAAATATGTTCAATCTATATAGCCTATAAGATACCAACCAAATGTGGACTCCAAGTTGGCAGAAAAATATACATTTAAAATTCATAGTTAAAATTCCACATTTGGCCTGTCTCCTATAATACTTAGGCATTCCACTATGGTCTGAAATTTTGGGGAGTAAAATTTGACAGTGAAGTCTGAAATATGATGTAATAAAATTTCATTAGACAATGAGTAGCTTATTCTGTACAGATAAATTATATAAAAAGAATGGAAGCCAAATTCCTTTTAGCAAGTAATTACTGTAGACACCTAATGTCATCCTCCTTTCTACGCTTGTATCTATGAGAATGTCAATGGGGCGGCGCGGCTGCAAGGTATGGTTCCCCATATTTATATCCACGTACAAATTCTATGCAACTCGCTACCGACCAACCAAAACAGGTACAAAATACAGCAGCCATACCCATCTCCAAGATTATAAAAGTAAAATCATACCAACCACCCACCTGAATACCCATTACCCCCTAACTACCCACTTCCAATACCCACCAAGTATTATTATGATCACCTAAAAGAAAATATGAAAACATTGACTATAATGATAAGCAGCAAGCCACGGAGGCATACAGTTGGTTATACAATTTTTTTTCAAGGATTAGCAGATGATGTTTACAAGAGCGCAGATGTGATAGAACATAATTTGATTACAGGGGTTCTTTATTATTTTTAAGACATAATTTATCTGGGTGAGAAGGGAAACGTTAAATCTCAAGTTCATACTCGTCCCACTACCCATGATGAGTAAAAATTTTGTCCCTACACCTGTCCCACAACACACCAAATCATTACCCATACCGCCCACCTCACATCTCTACGGCCAACGGTTACAATTAAAAAGCCTTGACTACATCTTAAATTTTAAAGGGGCAAGGAGCGCTGACATGCAACTGGTCCCTAGAGCCTAGGCGCGAGGGGTAAAGTGAAGGCATACGCATCCGGTAGGCGAAGCACACTTTTACATTTGACTGCATTTATTTTTTCTGCTTATGTGGTATAAAATTTCCAATAGATAAGCCCCATATTCAAGTGATATTGGTGCACAAAGAAAAGCCTTGAAGAAGAGAGAGAGAGAGAGTCACATGAAAGCCAAATTACTGAAGGAGCCAGTAGTGGAGTAAGCATGCCTTCGACTTCTCTATCACAACTCACTGTTCATCAAAAAAGGAGGGACATGAAAATTGTGTAGAAGTCAAAAGGCCCTCCAATATCTTTATTGTACGCATCAAGCAAAGTGGGCAAGCAAAAGATGAAGGCGCTCGCATCTCGTAGGCAAAGCACATTTTTACTCATTTTGCGTTTTATGGAGCTCTGGTGTCCCAAAAAAGATGAAGAGAGAAAAAAGAAAAGGGTGACATGTATGGACCATGAAGAGAAAGAAAGAGATGTGGGGAGAAAAAGCGCAACAGGGGACAAGTTCGAAAATTAAGAAGGAGAAAACTGACTCGGCAATGCTGGACCGTCAACGACCTCTAAAGGCTATGGTGCTAGAGCGCCGAAGATTGCTGAAAGATGGCTTGCTTTACCTAGCAAATCAACGACCATCAATTGCAGCAATGCAGTACAACTGAGTACAAGGGTTGTTTTCCATATCAGAGCTTCTAATCAAGGTTAAAGCTGAAGAATCAAATTACCTCAGGGCAATTGCTTCAAGTGGAATCTTCTAGCCCAAAAAAGATTACATTTCAGAAACTTTTGGACATTTTTTCACATATCAACTTAGGAAAAGCACATGTCATAGGGCCAGTGAGCCAAGTCTAAAGAGATTTCTTCTTTGTACTGTCTAGGTGCGCCTCTCTACGCACTTTTCAAAACTAAGCCTTAAACTTACAATAATAAGAATATTTAATATCACAATCACATAAATGAAATTATGGCAAATATAGATTGTAAAGATAAGTTTACTATTCTAACATGTTTACAAAATAAAGTTATTGAGTATAATATGAGCATAAAAATGTTTGAGTAAATATTTCTTGTTATAATTCTTAAATCCAACTTTTTCTTGTCTCCCTTCAATTATAAATCTGTGAATCATGATGTTGCCAACGTGATTTATTTGATTCTTATTAATTATCATATGTTGATATCCCTTTTCTCACACCTATAATCATTAAAATATTAATGTGAACTATATATATATATCACATAATAAGACTCAACACGCATATTCCTCAGAGTAAAATATTGGAAAGCACCTCTTAAAAGGTTGATTTAATTCTTAGTTTTTCATGAGAACTTATATTAAAACCTCTCCACTAATATATTAGAGTGACAAGTCTTATTGCTTGGCAAATTAATTACTTTTTCCGTTGTTTGGAGGAGCTAGCAAAGGTAATAGAGGATATTTTACAGTTTACACACAAGTTTTAGTGATTTTGTCATACTTGTACTCTTGTCCCCAAGTCCATTCAAAATACAAGACCAAGCACATTATTCCCTGAGGATGCATGGAGAGTGCGGTAAACCTATGAATATGGATCTACCAATGTTTGATTGTCCTTTTCATATTCCAATTTAGATCACGGAGTACGATTATCCCTAAAAACTCATCGACATTCCTATGAGGAAAATCCCATTTTAGTGAAATCTCATCACACTACCATCCCTTTAACGAGCGCATTAAAGCAAACCTCACGGGGAGCTAGACTGTTACAATGTTAAAAATAAAGGTCAAATAATGATTAGTCATATGCGCAACAATAATAACTACAGGCACAAAAATGTCAGCCGTTTCTAAAGATTTTCTTAATCAAGTTATGATAATAAACTAAGGCCAAATTATTTTCCAAAGAAAAGTGATCATGATCACACAACACATGAAAGCAAGGCTATGTTACTCCGACACCTTCATTTACCTCAAAAATCGGGTGTCGCGTCGATACTTCACCTGGATACTTCATTTTAAACTAAAAACTTGACTTCTACAAAACAGCAGAGTCGGACGCTTAGGCACCCGTATCCGAGTAGACACTTAATCCGTGAGTGAGTAACATAGAGACAAGGTACGAAAATGTCACCACATAGACAAAGTAATAATCTATTTTTTGGCTTCAACTAGGTGAGTGTAAGGCCTAAATGTCTATGTATTCCATAGTAAAATTAGGAAGTGAGCCCTCAAATTAAGCATAGAAGTGCATTTAACACATCATTCCTTCAAATATATGTTCTCACTTGAACTTACTATAGGTTCTCACTTACGATTGAAGAATATTCATAACATTTATACTGATAAATCAGATTAGAACCCATAACACAAAGTTTTAATCTATTCTTCACAAGATTATGCAATTAAGCTCTCTACTTCTAAAACTGTGACACCACATTATAAACAGAGCAAAGCTTACACTGAATCCACCCTATAACCTGTTATCAGATAGTATATAAATTACTACCCCACTAAAAGAAAGGCTTCAGTCAAAATTGAACTTAGCTAGCTAGAACTAAACCCAAACTATGATATAACCTAATCTAATCGAATAAGCTACGTATACATGGGACATAAGCCAAACTGCTTGACCACTCAGATTTTTCCACCTTCAATTTATTGGACCATTCAAATCAAATCCAAACACCATCTATTGCACAAACCTACTATGGGTGCATTCCCTTCACCTATGTTCTCCTAAACTTATCTCAACTTATTGAAACTGAATTAAGTTCATTTTATAAGGTGTTAGAACTTATCTGAACTAATTTGAACTTATTAAACCTGAAACTTAGTTTTTTAAGGTGACGGGAATGCACCCTTAGTTGCTTTCTCAGTTCTCACTTTAAAACTTAAACCAGAAAATAGGCATGCAATCCGCAACAGAACAATTAAA
This sequence comes from Beta lomatogona, assembly GCA_947646795.1. Taxonomy (NCBI): domain Eukaryota; kingdom Viridiplantae; phylum Streptophyta; class Magnoliopsida; order Caryophyllales; family Amaranthaceae; genus Beta; species Beta lomatogona. The sequence continues at coordinate 138,203 of CANSNZ010000079.1, read as the reverse complement.
ATCAAATCAACAGAATTGAGAAATTGGAAAGTTGAACAAAGAACCCCAAATAGGGCTAGAATGCAACCATTCTTGGGTTCAGTCAAAAATCAGATAGAAATTGATTGTTTTCATGCTTTCAATATCCATATTAAAACTAAGATGTAAATTGAACACATAATAAATGACAAGACACGAACAAGGAAAACGGAAGTCATACGTTGGGGTCTTAGAAGTCGCCACCAAGAAGCTCCGCCTGTGATTGCCTTCTTCATAGTTGAGTCCCTTGCTTCCTCCACGTAGAAAAAGCGAAAGAATGTAAACGGCAGTTGCAAAATGCACTCAAAATTTTGTTTTCCCAAAACTGAGAAATGGCAAAAATTCCCCTTTCTCCCTTTACTACCCTTTTTTCTTTTTAGAAAAATGCCTAAATCAGAACCCCTTACAATATTTTAGTTCGAAACAATTATTGGTAGTATATTCAACGGTTTTTTCACCAAATACCCCCATTTTTTTCAAAATTCACTAGATACCTCTAACCTTCAAAAAAATTCACCAAATACCCCTGACCATTAAAAAAATTACCCAAAATGCCCTTAATGACTAACGGCGGTTAACTCCGTTAGTCATTAACCCTTAAAAACTCTAATTAACCCTAAAAACCCTAAAAAATATTAAGTCAACCAATTAATCTAAGTCAACCCAACTCTCTCTCTCCCTAACCCACCCCCAACCCCACCAGCCCCCCCACCCCCCAACCCCCCTCCTCCCCCTCCCCCTCCCCCTCCCACGCAGCCCCCCACGCAGCCTCCCCCTCCCCCGCCGCCGCGCTCCCCCTTCCCACCCCCGGAACCGAGTTGCCTCCCCCCTCCCCACCACCTTCCCACCACCCCCATCCCGCATCCCCCCTTTCCCCACGAACTCGGTTGCCCCCCCTCCCCGCGAACTCGGTCGTTCCCCCTCCCCTCCCCCGCGAACCGAGTCGCCCCCCCCCCCCGAGAAACCGGCCGGCTCCCCTTCCCCCGCCCCGTCAACTCATTCGCTCCCCAATGGCTCGGATTTCTTCGACAATAATGGCGGCCCGAAGTTTCGAAGGGGCGCCGCCCGGGGCGGGCTAAAATTTCGACGAGGAGGGGAGATCGGTTCCGTATTTTTTCGAAGGGGAGGGGGGATGCGGGGGGGGGTGGTGGGAAGGGGAGGCGCGGCGGCCGGTGGTGGTGGGGGAGGCGCGGCGACGGGGAGGGGGAGGGGCTGGAGTTTTTGGGAGGGAGGGTGGTGGGGTTGGTTTGGGGGTGGGTTAGGGAGAGAGTTAGGTTGACTTAGGGTTAATTAGGTTGACTTAGGGCTAATTAGGTTGACTTAGGGCAAACTTGTAAATAAAACGCTAACGGAGGACTAATGTCCGTCAACAAAAGGGTATCTGGAGAATTTTTTTAAAGGTCAGGGGTATTTGGTGAGTTTTGAAAAAAGTGGGGGTATTTGGTGAATAAATTTTTTTGTCAGAGGTATTTGGTGAAAAAACCGTATATTCAATAAGAATACTAGTATATATATTATAAATAATATTATATTTTATAAATAAAAATTGTATGCAAGAACCAAACATATGAACTTATTATAAGTATATTATAACAGTATGATTTTGGTTTCAATATGAAAAAAACTACGTTATTCACTAATTTTACTACATTATTTTTATTATATATCCTACGTTTTTCAATGATCTAAACTAAAAATGTTTTGAACAGATTTGAATTAGGCAAAACTCTTTTAACAACGAACCAGTTGTTGGTTACGGCGATGCTCGATCATTGTATATAATTTAATACTTCCGTTGTTTCTTAATACGTGCAACATTTTCCCCCCTTTCGGGAACTGTAGCCGTGATTTTATTTGCCTACGCGGTATGAGCGTGTATTTGACTACCCCATTGTTAAGGTTTTATTAAAAAAACGTTTTGAATTCGCTAACGAGTTTTTAAAGGAAGACTCATAAACCTAATTGGATACTAGAAAATCGTAGGGACACTTACGGACTTATCCAATGTAGATTTCCCCGTCATGACTCTATAGTTGGTCAGGAACCAAAAGTTGGGTTCGGGGTGAGGGTACGAACACGGTCATGAACCATGTTCGCCCATTGTTGGCCTCTACTTAATACGATACATAGCAAGTTTTATGCAAAAGAACAACCACATAATATTTTTAAGCACCCTAAAAAGATTAGTCTAGGTTGGTTCATGAAACACATAAAAGATTACTTTTTTTTAGTGACACATTATTAAGCAATCAATATTGCTGGGCTCCTAATAGGTTGTCCAAATTATCTGATTAGACGTTAGAACAATTTCTTAGGTCTTGATTTGCAATAATAACATGATGGTGATGAAAACATAAGCAGGATAATCATAAAAATTTATAAGAAAATAAGAAGGAAGGAGTAGAGATTTGAATGTACAAAAGAAAGATATTTTTTATTAAAGATCGATATCATGAAAGAAATCGTTAGTAACTTCAATAAAATAAATAAGAAAGCTTTAAGGACCCTCGGAAATTACCGATGTGGTTTAGGTCTGTGGGAATAACAACCTTTGGGAGGAGTAATCGTGAAGCCTTTCTACGAAAACTTATGAAGATCAGTCAAAGTCAAAGTATGTGTTTATAGGTTTGTATGAGTAGGAAAGTACGAAAGTATGAGAGTATAATCGCCTTGAGAGATCGCAAGTATTCGGATGTAAAGCATGTTTTATTAGTGTTTTTTAGATCCAGAAAATCAATAGCTTATTTATAGAGAAAATATTAAAAAAAAAAAGATATGAATGTGCAGTGCGCTCTGCGGAAAAAGATTGTGCTGGAAGCACACGGTTGTGCGTGACGCGCAAAGCCACGTGCCACGTGCAAAGTGGTGCACTGAGCGTAATCCAGACTGTGCACCGAGCGCATCACTAATCTGGCCAACCTTTTTTGTTTAACGCGGTTTTCTAAAGATTCTTTCTATCTTTTATCTTTATATCGGGAAACCAACTATTTTACGAGCTAAAATCTGATTTCAACTTAAAATCCTTTACTTTAAAATATCTCTGAATATATTTTATTTATTTCTGAAAATATTTATTAAAATAATAAATAAATACAATTAATTACCATGAATAATTAATCGGGCTTTTCAAGGGATTGAGCTCAAAATATTATATTTGTGTGCTCAAAATACAATTAATTATCAAGAATAATTAATTGGGCTTTAAAATTGGATTTTGGGTCATTGATGCAAATAAATAAGCTTGCTTTAACATGGTTTTGGGCCTGGCTCTGATGCATGAGAAATTGTGGATCCTTGTTCTTGGATACTCATGGAAGAATCATGGTGATTTTCAAAGCTTCTTGAAGGTTTTCATAGAGTTCAAGTTCTATGATGACTCTTCGTAGTTTTCTAGTTTTATTAGGATTCTTGTGTTGTAATCCTAGTCCTAGTAGGAATAGGATTTATGATATCCAAGTTCTAATAGGATTAGAACTCCTAGTCATACACTAGTGGAAAAAACCTTATATGACACAACAAAACTGATCCGGTTCTCTCAAAACTGGAGCAGTAAATCCACCAAATTATGGGCGCTTAATTTTGGGTCAATTAACTAATCCGGTTGGGAGGAAAACCAGATTAGTTTTCATTAACTGATCTGGTTCGTCCCAACCGAATCAATTACGGCCCAATATGACAGGCCGAATTTTAGGAAAATGATTTTATGTGGTTTAAATATGATTTTAAAGGAAAAATATTTGATGGAAAAGATTTTATCTTTATTCCAAAATAAAATCATTTTCGAATTTAAAAGAAAATCCTTTAAAGATATTATTTGATAAAAAGATTTAATTTTGGTTTTATTAATTAGAATAGTTTTTAATTAAAAACCAAATTAAAAATATTATTGCATCAGTGTTGTTCCTCAAGCTAAGGAACAACATGAGTTAATGCTTTAAACCACTAACTTATGATTAATCCCACGTTCATTCTAAATGACTGCTATAAATATATAAGTTCAATTAAGTTTCAAATTGTCTGACTGGTGTCATTCCATAAGGTCTGGCTTTTGCAATAATGTTATAAAAGAATTATATTTTTCTATTCCTCGTTTTGAGTCAGTTCCTATGAGTTTCAAGTTCCTACGAGTGTCATGTTCCTTTACAGTTCTTCAGTTTCTATATACTAGAGTTTAACCAAATTATCAAGCGTCTGTATTGGAGTTTGGGGTTAAAGGGTTTGAGTGAACCCTTGTAATGGGAACTTGGTGAAGAGTTTGAGTGAATTTTTATATCAAGTTCGAGTTAGGAACCTGAGTAAGTTCTTGTTGTTTATGTGTAGACTTGGGGTGAAGTCTATCCATGGGTGAAGGGTTTGAGTAAACCTGTTGTAAAGAGTTGTGGGAACTTTTAAGGGACTTAGTGTTATGTGTAGAGAGTTAGAGTTTCTAGTGGAACTTGTGAGAGAGTTGGAGTTCCGAGTGGAACTTGGGTATGTAATAGGTTGTAACAGAGGAGGTTTCCTATTATAGTGAAGAGTTTAAATCCTAAGGAGATCGTGGTTTTTCTTCTTGTATTGAGACAAGAAGTTTCCACGTAAAAATATCTCTTGCACTTTCAGTTCCTTATTACTTATGATTTAAATTTCGCATTATTTGGGCAATAAGTTCCACACTACAATTCACCCCCCCTCTTGTAGTGTTCCTTCCGAGTTAACAGTAAGCATGTAAATACTCTTTATAGGGTCAACCATAGTTTTACCTATGGAACATACATTGCTTACGTGCGCACCTGCACTTTGGCTTTATGCCCAAATTTTAGGAACCTATACGTGACTGCAATTCTGGCCTTATAAAGCATTTTGATGTTAGGTTTTACATAAGTCACACATTGTGCTAATGTTATCTACAACTTGGTTGATAGGGATGATTTAGATGGAAAAGAAAAAATAAAGCAATTAAATGAGTATATTTGGTGCTTTTAAAGAAGTTGATAGAATGTTCACTGTCCAATTCAGGAGCACAGATAAATTATAAATTTGTCAACACTTGCTTCTTCTCTCCCCTTCCCCAACTTGCATTGTTAAAGCTAAGTTAACCAAACATCGATTTCTTTTAATTTTTTCCATTAAACCAAACAACGGAAGATATATTAAAATTTAATTTTTTTCCCCTCTCTTTCCTTAAATGAAAAAATACCAATAAAGTTGTTAGTGGCAAATAAGGTAGCTTCCTCTCTTGTGCCACATAATAGTATTATAGAATGTTGTACATTCATTGTGTTAACAAACAAATCATAGTCATAAATGATTAGAAAGACAAGTTACTCATCTTTTCTCTTGTCAATGAAACCGAGGACATTACAATTCAATGAACTTGATTAATTTCCAAGGATTTATCTTCTAAATAAGTTCTTCTGTGTTGAAGTAGATATCTGAAAATAATCTTTTAGAGGTACAAAGTCCTGAAATCATGAATCTAGGCCGAGCTGGCTACAAAACAATGCTTCTCTACAAGGACTCTTAATGGACTTTCTGGTTTCTATTATTATGACATAATAATTGACAAATTCCACCATTTATGGCATGGAGATCAAATTTTGCTTTTCGCTAGCACTATATGGTAGTGATATGCATAATCTTTGTATTAAAAATCCCCCCAGCTTATGTTTGATACACCTTATGTGTTTGTATGAGATTGACCTTGGGTTGTTTGTTATTCAATAGTTGGTTTGGAAACATTGTAACTTGATGAGGAGCTTCAGAAGGTGGATGGAAAGTTAAAAGCTACTGAAGCTGTTCTGGAAAGCAAGGTACCAAGCGTAAATATTGTAGCCTTTTTTTTAGAGAACTAACCATAGAATTTGATTTTTGGATGCTATAACGAAGTGGTGTTATTCTTGATTTTGCGGAACCTTGAAATTAAAATGATAAATGAAGAGAATAAAGCAGCCCTTGCTGCATAATTTACGGTAGAGGCCACACATAGACGGGTACAGGCTGCTCAAAAGGATGATGATATTGCCCCCTATAGAGCCATAGAGGCCATCCTTGCACCACTAGAGGCAGAGCTAAAGCTGGCAAAGTAGTAGATATATCTTCTTCATTAAGCTTCATTTGGTATTGCATCAACCATAACTTACTTTCTGCTTCAAAATCAAATATCTGTTTCGTGGTTGAGAATTAATCATTGGTGGTTGGAGTTTTTGAGTAACTGGTCTATATCTCTATTTTCAGATTGCAAAATTACAGGATGACATTAGGGCATTAGATCGTCTCACAAAATCCAAGGAGGTTGCACTTTTGGAAGCGGAGAAGACCATTGACATGGCTATGGCGAAAGCATCCTTGGTTGATGATTTGCAAAACAAGAATCAGGAGTTGATGAAGCAGATTGAGATCTGCCAGGTACACGATTTTGCTTACTCAAGTCATCGTGTGGCAATATGGTCTTTTTCAGCTGCTTATTGAAATTATTTGGATTCAGTCAGGAGGAGAACAAAAGTGTGGACAAGATGCACCATCAAAAGGTAGCTGAAGTTGAAAAGTTAAACGAGATTAAAAGTTTTAGAAGAAAGATTAAGAGCACCTACAAGTGTCAACCCTTCCCGTGTCACCCCAGAAAGAAGAAGCATATGGAGTGGTAGATCAAGGCGCCAATATATTGGAGGAGTGGAGAATTTCTCAAGGTTGGCTTCTAATGGAACATCTAAGAGAACAACAAATTCACCATCGGGGACCCTGCGATCTAACGGTGCTGTTGCATTACTAAAGAATGCCAAGAATTCTTCACTGTCGTTTGATGGTGGTGATAAGCAATGGAACTTGATGGCCAGTATAGCCTGTGCTTATGGAACTTGATGCTTGTGCAAGATTATAGTTGTTAATATCTTTTTGTATCTAATTATTTATGCTTATGCTTCAATTGAGCATAATATGCTTAATAAAATGATTATTGATATATACTATTGATTTTGTATCGATTAATAATGAAAAAATACAATTTTTTTTTGGTTTTTAGGGGTGTCAACTGATCCGGTTTTCACCCAAAACCGGATCAGTTAGTGCCCGTTCGTTATCGTTTTTTGTTTTCAGTTTTCAGTTTTTTAGAAAACTAAAAACAAAAATCAGGAAACCAGAAAAAGTGGTTTTCATTTTTGAGTTGCCAGTTTTCAAAATCATCATGTTTCTAATAAGTTTGACTAATTTTTTATCCATCATATGACTTTTAAATACAAAAAACCAAAAAACTCAAAACCACAATGATACGGAACAAGCCCTTAGTGATAAACTGATCTGGTTTTGAACCGGATCAATTTGTCGCTCAGAGCTACTGCGAGCCCACCCGATCCAGACTAAAACCGGATTGGTAAGCTCGGTTTTGACCGGATCGGATGTGCTTTTTTCCACTAGTGATATTAGGAGTATAAATTGTAATCATAGTTCTAGTTTGATTAGTAATCCAAATCCTAGTTGGATTAGGATTCCTAATCGGATTAGAATTCCTAATCGGATTAGAATTATAGTTTAGTTAGAATTCCAGTAGTAGTAGAAGTCTTTTGCTTACAGGGTTTTACTATCCTGATTGGGATAGGTTTTACTTGTTTTAAGTTAGTTAGGAGTCTTAGTTAGTTTATCTTTTAGTTTATTAGTTTTTTTTTTTTTTTTTTGGGCAATTCAAAATTATTATTGATAACCAAAAAAATAAGATGAGATACAACCTATACTAGACAAAAATCACTAGAAAAACCAAGCCAAACAAAGGCTGCCTAAAGCAAACTAAACAACACCAAACAATTACTGAATTAGCAAAGCTCTTTTATTAGCTTTGCAATTACAAGCAACACTAAAAGCCACCTCTTTAACAATCCTAAGAGTAGGAAGACATGAGCCATTAAACATTTTGTTGTTTCTTTGTAACCAAATGGCATATAAGGCTTCAGTGAAAACCATTACATACACCCGAGCTCTAAGAGTTCTGCTGTGAGCCTTAATCTGAGCTCGCCTACACTCTTCAGCAAAAGGAAGGCATTGATAACTAAAACCCAGAATGCTAAGTAACTCTTTCCAGATTTCAGCTGCAAAAGTACACTGAAAGAACAAGTGCTGAGCACTATCAATCCCATTGTTGCTAAGGCAAAAACAATATTACAAGCAGGATTCCATTTACTTATTTTATCCATGGTAGCAAGTCTATCTTGAATAGCCATCCATAGGATAAATTTACTCTTTGGGCTAGCTTTGTTATTACAAACTAGCCTTCTCCAATCGACTCTATGAAAATCTTCAGCAAGAATGTTGTATGCTTTTTTATACTGAACTTGCCAGCTTGCACAACATTTTCGCAGCCTCCTATAGTCTCAAATAGCTCTCTTGTTTCAATAATTTTCCTTAGTAGCCAAGAAGTGTTACTACTAATAGTAACACTAAAGATATCTTGTCTTATTATGTAATAGGCATTGATCCACTGAACCCAAAGCTTATCTTCATTAAAAGCAATAGCCCAAAGAAGTTTCAAGAGAGCAGCTTTGTTCCAAACTGCCATATTAACTAAACTCCAGCCACCTGCAACTTTTGGATTATAGAAAGAAGCCCAAGAAATGGGAGATTTCCTTGAGTCCAAAGTACTACCAGTCCAAAGAAATCTCCTACACACTGCTTCAACAGCTTTGATGAGTTTCTTAGAGAGGGGAAAAATATGAGCCCAGTAGTTTTGCATACTACTAAGGATACTCCTAATTAGTTGCAACCTACTAGCATAACTAAGCAATTTTGCAACCTATCCCTAAGCTCTCTCAGTAATTTTATCCACCAGAATCTTGCATTGGGAGAAAGATAACTTCTTGGAAGATAATGGAACACCTAGATATCTAAAAGGTAAATTGCCAATAGGAATATGAGCAGCATTAGCAATAAAAGCAGCTTCATCAGAAGAAATCCCACCAAAATAAATGTTGCTTTTTCCAGCACTTGCTTCAAGACCAGACTCTGGAAAATTTATGGAATGCAGCCATGATTTCAGTCACAGAGCTAAGATGTGTTAGCTGAATTCGTTCACATTTAGGATGAAAGTTAAAATCAGGATTAGCACTTAGTTCAGCTAGACATCTACTTAGATACTCCATACTCAAGGCAAATAAAAAAGATGAGAGAGGATCTCCCTGTCTCAAACCTTTTTTTGCCTGAAAAGGAATGGAAGGAACTCCATTCAGCAAAATGGAATAAGAAACACTTTTCACACATGCCATAATCCAGTTGACAAACAAGACAGGGAAACCAAGCTCTAATAACACACTTTCCAAGTAAGGCCACTCCACATAATCATAGGCCTTTTTAATATCAACCCTGATCACACATCTTGGAGAAATGCGAGCTCTAGTATAACCTCTGATGAGTTCACTAGCCAGCAGAACATTGTCAGCAATGAATCTCTCAGGAATAAAGCCTGCTTGGGCAGGATGCACAACTTCATGAATCACCTTCTGCATCCTTTGATTAAGAATTTTAGAGACAATTTTGTATAAAACTGTACAACATGCAATAGGCCTAAATTTCTTAGGATGAGTAACTTGCTCCACCTTTCGAACCAAAGTAATCACAGTAGCATTGACAGGTATATGAAGAAAAGAATTTTGAAAAAATTCAAACACACCCTCATAAACATCCTATTTAATCACAGTCCAACTTTTCTTAAAAAAGACTACATTAAAACCATCAATTCCAGGAGCCTTAGAGTCTTCAATAGCATACAAAAATCTGTCAATTTCTTCTATAGTAATTGGTTGAATAAGAGACTGCCTAGCACCACTACTAAGAATATTACCAGCCCTCATAGTAGCCAAGTCAATAGCAGGGAGGGAATGAGCACATTCACCTAACAATTGTTGGTAAAAATCAACCATGACTTTCTGAATCTCCTCAGGATCATTGATTAGGACCCCTTGAGTGTCTTGAATGACAAAAATTCTGTTTCTAGCTTTTCTTATCTTTTATGTTTTCTAGTTCTAGTATAATTAGATCTTTGTAACGCCTATTTAAAGGCTATTTTCAATCATTAATAATGGAGACTAATATAGAGTGATTATTTTGAGTACATTGAGTATTCATCCAAATCTGATTGTTGGTGGCTTAGCCTTTATGCATTCAAACCCTTAGTGTGTTTTTCGTGGCGGCGTTGCCTTTATCGTGATTCACTTAAGCACTATCCAGTTTTGTTTTGTTAAGATATATTTAATCTTCCAAGAAGACTAAATTAGGTGCGGAAATCAAAAGAAATAAAGGATAGTACACTAGTGGAAAAAAACGATCCGATCTGGTCAAAACCGGGCTTACAGATCCGGTTTTGATCCGAAACGGGTGGGCCCGGAGCGGCTGGCAAAAAACAATTGATCCGATTGAAAACCGGATCAGTTACTTATTAACTAATCCAGTTTTCACGAAAACCGGACTAGTTACTAAATAAACTGACTAGTTAGGTCACATATTTAATAATTTTTTTTTTTGCAGGCCCCCAACATTGACTTGAACGAAATTCACAAAATATATTTCACAAAATATCAACAATCCTTAGCCACATATAACGAAATATAACAAAGATTAACATATTATCAAGATGAATAATCTGTTACAAACATTACAAAATAAAAATCACCAACACACAAAATCACCAAAAAAAATCAACACATACACCAGATATGTTGAACAAAAGACAAATGCATGCACCAGATATTTTGAACTAAAAACAAACGCACACACCAGATATCTTGAACAAAAGGCGAAATTACAAACTAAAAATATTTTTAAAAAAACTAAATGTCGAAAAAAAATATCGAAAAAACTAAACTGGAACCCTATATCTTGAACGATGGCGATGACGAAGACATATAACCTGGAATGTTGGCTGAGAGAGGAGAGACGACGACCTAGTGGTGTGGTTTTCTGGTCACGACGGAGTTTGTTTGTTGCAACGACGAGAGGCGATGACGAGAGGAGAAAGGATGATTGCGACGAAGTCTTCGAGGAGCGAGTGGGCTAGTTGCTTGGTTGCGATAAGCAACAGAGTAGGGGTTAACAGAGTGGTGATAGAGGAGTGGGGAAGATGAGGGGATGTAGGCTGAGGAGAGAGGTGAATCTCGATCGAAGTGGGAAGTGGCTTTATTAGGGTTAGGGAACTGGGAATTGGGAAGAGGGAATGAGGGAAGTGTTAGGGTTTCTAAGAGGGGTGGGGTGAGAGGAAAGTGTTAGAGTTGGTGGGGTTTCAGCGTGAAAATTGGGTTATTAAAGGGGAGGGAGGTTGTGTCTGTTATTGGGCCCAGAGGTAGAGGGAAGTAGGGGTGACTCGGTGAGAGAGGGGAGTGTTATTGGCCCCAGTTATTAGGGATATTTAAGGACGCGTGAAATGAGCTTCAAAAATCGATGGTTAACTGATCCGTTTGGCAGAACCGGATCAGTTAACAAAAATTGATCTGGTCCCCCTCCCAACCGGATCAGTTAATTGGCCCAATATTCTGTACCCAAAAAAATTGAATTTACTGATCCGGTTTTGGGAGAACCGGATCAGTTTTGTTGTGACATCTAACGTTTTTTCCACTAGTGGTACTTAGTTGATTTCCGATGAGAATTTTATCACCACGAATCTCAATATAAGGGTTGGATAGGCTTTTATGTGGATTCTATAAAGAATTTAATCTCCAAGAATAACATAAAAGGTTCGAATTGTTTGATTAGCATAAAGGCAAAGCCACTAACAAAACAAAACAAAACAAAACTGGTAGTGCTTAGGTGAATCACGATAAAGGCAACGCCACCACAAAAAACATACTAAGGGTTTGAATACGTAAAGGCTAAGACACCAACAATCAGATTTGGATTAATACTAAATGTACTCAAAATAATCACTCTATATTAGTCTCCATTATTAATGATCGAAAATAGCATTTAAATAGGTGTTACAAAGACCTAATTATACTAGAACTAGAAAACATAAAAGATAACTAATAAACTAAAAGATAAACTTACTATGACCCCTAACTAGCTTAAAACAAGTAAAACCTATCCCAATCAAGATAGTAAAACCCTGTAAGCAAAAGACTTCTGCTACTACTACAATTCTAGCTAAACTATAATTCTAATCCAATTAGGAATCCTAATCCAACTAGGATTTCGACTACTAATCCAACTAGAACTAAGATAACAATTTATATTCCTAATATGACTAGGAGTTCTAATCCTACTAGAATTAGGATATCATAAATCCTATTCATTCTAGGACTAGGATTACAACACAAGAATCCTAATAGAACTAGAAAACTACGAAGAGTCATAATGCAACTTGAACTCCATGAAAACCTTCAAGAAGCTTCGAAAATCACCATGATTCTTCCATGAGTATCTAAGAAAAAGGATCCGTACATTTTCTCATGCATCAGGCTCTTCGGACTACTCTGCCCTTGGGTCGGAGCAATTAAGACCGCGGTATGTTTCATCATTAAACCATTAAAAGGGGAGACACAATTATGTGTCTACGGAAGCCCCCACTTTGACTGAGGTTTGTAAAACCGAAAGTCAAAGTATATGTGTTAGGATGGAGAATGATTCCAGATGCTCTGGAATCTAAAACCACTCTTTTAACATCGGTAGTTGCAAAACAAGCATAAGTTTGCAGAAACAAATATTTATGAAAAACATTTTCAAAACAAGCATAAGTTTGCAAAATGAAAGGATATGCAAAAAGGAAATCATGAGCTATGTTCGGCTCATGTCGGTGTAGAGCTATGTCCCGCTCCAGGTGTAACTTATAACTATGTCCGGCTCATGACATTATAGAGCCATGTCCCGCTCTAGGGTGATACCTGTAGTTGCCTTCGACCTTATTTACGAGCTACGTCTGGCTCATGACGGTATAGAGCTACGTCCCGCTCCAGGGTGATGCTTGGTTGAAGATTAGCGCTCGCTGTAGTTGCCTTCGACCCTATGTAGGAGCTATGTCCGACTCATGATGGTATAGAGCTATGTCCCGCTCCAGAGTAATACTTGGCTGAAGACTAGCGCTCGCTGTAGCCTGTAGTTGCCTTCAACCCTTTTTACGAGCTATGTCCGGCTCATGACTGTATGAAGACTAGTGCTCGTTGTTGTTGCCTTCTGAATACGAACCCTATTAATGCCCGTTGTCACGATACGTAGATATTATGAGCTATATCCGGCTCATGACGGTATGAAGACTAGCGCTTGTTGTTTTTGCCTTCGGCATACTAACCATATTAACACCCGTTTTCTCGATCTGCATATATTATGAGCTATATATGGCTCATGACGGTATGAAGACTAGCCCTTGTTGTTTTTGCCTTCGGCATACAAACCATATTAACGCCCACTGTCTCGATCTGTAGATATTATGAGCTACATCTGGCTCATGACGGTATGAAGACTAGCGGTCGCTGTTGTTGCCTTCAGAAGTATGTCGATACCTTTAAAATGTAAAGAACAAAATATGCACATAAACTACTATGGAACATGCATATACCCCGTGTATGGATATGAAATGATTTGACCTATAAAAGGGTGATCTCTAATACTCTAGACATTGAGGTGCTTGCATGTGTGCATGGGTGTGTCCCTATGGGTGTTTGTGACTCCATGACTAATGCTAAGATCCTATGACCAAGGATGAAGGATGTATGGAATGTTGGACGTTGTGTTTGTATGATGTGAAATGCAGATATGTAATGCAAATGCAGAGATATGACACTAATGCAAAGATAAGATATGATGCTAATGCAGCTATACAGTGCTTTTTCTTTACTTTAGAAGCTCAATTTCTTTCAGCAAATAGCTTTCGAAAGAGAAGAAACGAGAAGCCCCCAAGGATGATCTATGTAGGGGTTATGGCTGATACAAAATGTGTTATAAAACACTCCTGCATTTTAGTTTGCTACGGGCTTAAGCAAGCCCATAAAATAGTTAGCATCCCGTATTCTTTAATTTTCCCGTATGGGTCTTGAGCCCACAATCTTCTTGTTAGGACTCGTAATGAAGCCCTTATCTGCAACACCCCGACAATTCTCTAGTTTATAAAATACCGTTTCCCCACAAAACATAGAGAATCACCAAAGTATTATCGCCCTTGTGATAACGTATCGGCTTACTCAGAATTTTACAGCGGAAATGAATAAAGAACTTGAAAACATAATTAAACTTAGTCAACCACAAAGTCAACTCCAAAAACCAAACCAAAGTTAAACCATCATAAAAGTGAACCAAAGTAAAAACTATAACTAAACCAAAATTATAAAAGTATTATGAAAAGGTTAAAGACAAGCTCTCCAACTGATTTCCAGAAACCCAATGAATGCATCATCTTCGAACCTGGAATGGTCGATGCTTTATTGATCCTAAATGACTGCTCACAAAATAGGTCATTACAGGATCAATAAGGCACAACCATGATCGACACACAAAAAAGCACGTAATTAGCAAAGCTGGGTACTTACATAATAAATAAAACACATAACCTAACATGACACTAATATGCGTTAAATCAGAGATAGATAATTACATAATAAAATATTAGACTCACTGTACAGTACTTGACTCCACAAAACCAATAGATTATCTTATTAATATATAAATGGAATAGTCAATGGATAGAGTTGTCCAACCAAAACTTGTCTTCAATATAGAAGACGAAATACGGGCGCGACTCCGTACTCCCGCGACCAACGATATCGAGGTATTAATTAAATAAAAATTTGACACGGTGATGAATCCGGTGCCAAGAAAAGTCATGGGCTACCACCATGTACTCCAACTCATAGTAGTTCAACACTTCAGACGTGCACAAGTCCAAAGCTTATTGCTATTTGCTTTTCGCTTTAAATATTAATAATTTATTGAAGGTTGGGACTCACAACAATAAGACAACCAACATAAATCTCATGAAAACACGAAGATTCCAATTTTTATCTTCGGATTAAATATTGTGATCATACAACTCAATTGACCCAGAATTAATCCTATTTATTTATTGACTAAAGTCAATAACCAACCAACCTTTATTTGTTGACTTAAATCAACAATCAACCAACCGGTCAATATGTAAATATCCAACTTTACTAAACAATGCCCACGGTCCTTATAAAGCAAATAATACAATAAATCTAATGGAGCAACGTGATACAATGCATGATCCAACAAACAATACCTTTATTAATCCCTCATGTGAATTAATAAAATAAACGTTCCCAACCCACATGCTTGCATCAATCATCCATACAAACATATCATATTCCATCATAGGCAACATGCACTAGGGGAAAAAAAAGGAAGGGCTGCGCAAGAAGGGCTGCGTTTTATTAAAAACGCAGCCCTTCTTGTATGAAGGGGTGCGGTTTCCAAGGAAACCGCAACCCTTTTTGTGAAGGGCTGCGGTTAGCCTTAAAACCGCATCCCTTCATGCAGTATGAAGGGCTGCAGTTTTAAGGCTAACCGCGACCCTTCACAAAAAGGGTTGCGCTTATGCTAGAAACTGCAGCCCTTCATACACGAAGGGCTGCGTTTTCTAGGATAAGCGCAACCCTTCCTATCCCGCCCATTTCAACGTGAGTTTTGCGCGCAACACACAGTAGCACTCACTCGCAAATTTTCCCTCGCACACTCAGCTCACCCCTCTCCCTCACACTCACTCGCACACTCACTCCTCTCCCTCACACTAACTCGCATTGCCCTAACGACCATCACCGGAGCACCGACACATCGCCGGAGCGCCGTCCCATCGCCAGTGCACACTTCTTCTTCTCTTCTCTCAGCGTTGCCTGAGCTCCTTCTTCTTCTCTTCCCTCAGCGCGCCTTGACGCCACCACCACCACCACTACTGCATTGTCGGTAATTCCCCTCTCACTCTCTCTCCTCTTTGTTTTATTTAATTTCTCTTCTATTTTGTGTTGTAAAAACCGATTGTAGGGGGTGGGGGAGGACTTGTGGAGGGTGGGTAGGGGGTGGGGGTGCTGGGCGAGGGATGGGGGATGGCTGGGGAGGCCGGGCATGGGGTGGGGGAGGGCGGGGGATCTTTGGAAAAGGGGTGGGGGAGGGTGGGAGGCTGGGCATGGGGTGGGGGAGGGCGGGGGGTGGGGGATGGCTGGGGAGGGTGGGCATGGGGTGGGGGAGGGCTGGGGAGGCTGGGCATGGGGTGGGGAGGGCGGGGGATCTTTGGAAAGGGGGGTGGGGGAGGGCTGGGGAGGCTAGGCATGGGGTGGGGGAGGGCGGGGGATCTTTGGACGGGGGTGGGGGGAGGGTGGATAGGGGTGGGTGAGGCATTGTTGTGAAGGCATTGTTGTAAGTTGTAACATATGTTTGGTATCACTACTATCTTTCATTTTCTTTTTTGTTTTATAATGTAACTATGTAGATTTTTAGGCTTCGAAAACGAAAATTAAAGGTCATTTTACGCCTACATGGCAATGGAATGCTCTCCACATTTGTAACACTTCTCAGTAGCTCCGCCGCTACCAGCTGATGGGCATTCCATTGCCATGTGACCTGATTCTCGGGTCATTTTAGGCCTAATTTAGCCTTTTCGCTTCCGAATCGTACTTATCGAGTCATTTAACCCCAAATTCTTTGTGAACATGATTATATGAGGTATAATGTAACTATTGTGTAGAGTTTTAGGCTTGCATTTGTTCTTGGTTGAATTTCGGAAACGAAAATTAAAGGTCATTTTACGCCTACATGGCAATGAGGGATTGTAGTGGGGGGCAGTAGTGGCGGTGGTGGTGGGGGTGTTGTAAATTTGGAGAGTCAGGTCACATGGCAATCGAAAGCCCATCTGGTGCTCTCCGCATTTATAACACTTCCAATTCCGCCGCTACCAGCTGATGGGCATTCCATTGCCATGTGACCTGATTCAATTCTCGGGTCATTTTAGGCCTATTTTAGCCTTTTCGCTTCCAAATCGTACTTATCGAGTCATTTAACCCCAAATTCTTTGTGAACATGATTATATGAGGTATAATGTAACTATTGTGTAGAGTTTTAGGCTTGCATTTGTTCTTGGTTGAATTTCGAAAATGAAAATTGAAAATGTGGAATGTGGAGAGTCAGGTCACATGGCAATCGAAAGCCCATCTGGTGCTCTCCACATTTATAACACTTCTAACTCCGCCGCTACTAGCTGATGTGCATTCCATTGCCATGTGACCTGATTCTCGGGTCATTTTAGGCCTATTTTAGCCTTTTCGCTTCCAAATCGTACTTATCGAGTCATTTAACTCCAAATTCTTTTTGAACATGATTATATGAGATATAATGTACCTATTGTGTAGATTTTTAGGCTTGCATTTGTTCTTGGTTGCATTTCGGGAACGAAAAGGTCATTTTAGGCCAAATTTTGCCTTTTCGGGTCCAATTCGTACTTATCGAGTCATTTAACGCCAAATTCTTTTTGAATATGATTATATGAGGTATAATGTAACTATTGTGTAGATTTTTAGGTTTACAATTGTTGTAGGTTGAATTTTGGGAACGAAAAGGGCATTTTTGGCCTATTTTAGCCTTTTCGCTTCCAAATCGTACTTATCGAGTCATTTAACCCCAAATTATTTTTGAATATGATTATATGAGATATAATGTACCTATTGTGTAGATTTTTAGGCTTGCATTTGTTCTTGGTTGCATTTCGGGAACGAAAAGGTCATTTTAGGCCAAATTTTGCCTTTTCGGGTCCAATTCGTACTTATCGAGTCATTTAACGCCAAATTCTTTTTGAACATGATTATATGAGGTATATAATGTAACTATTGTGTAGATTTTTAGGTTTGCAATTGTTGTAGGTTGAATTTTGGGAACGAAAAGGGCTTTTTTGGCCTATTTTAGCCTTTTCGCTTCCAAATCGTACTTATCGAGTCATTTAACCCCAAGTTCTTTTTGAACAAGATTATATGAGATATAATGTACCTATTGTGTAGATTTTTAGGCTTGCATTTGTTCTTGGTTGCATTTCGGGAACGAAAAGGTCATTTTAGGCCAAATTTTGCCTTTTCGGGTCCAATTCGTACTTATCGGATCCAATTCGTACTTATCGGGTCCAATTCCCCTGCCCCCACGCCCCCACCCACTTCCCCTCCCCTCCCCCCCCGCACGCCCCCCCCCCTACCGCACGCCCCTCCCCTCCCCCCCACCGCACAACCCCTCCCCCCCCGCCGCCCTTCCCTCCCCCCTACCGCACACCCCCCCTCCCCCCCCCGCTTGCCCTCCCTCCCCCCCACCGCACATCCCCTCCCCCCCCCCACCGCCACGCCCCTCCCCTGCCCCCCTGCTGCCCCTCCCCTCCCCCCCGCACAGCCCCTCCCCCCCCACCGCACAGTCCCCTCCCCCCACTACACACCCCTCCCCTCCCCCTACACAACCCCTCCCCCCCTACACAGCCCCTTCCCCCCTACTGCACAGCCCCTCCCCCCCCCCACTGCACAACCCCTCCCCTCCCGCTGCCCCTCCCCTCCCCCCACTACACAACCCCCTCCCCTCCTGCTGCCCCTCCCCCCCCACTGCACAGCCCCTCCACCCCTACTGCCACACCCCCTCCCTCCCCTGCCCCCACTGCCCCCCCTCCCCTGCCCCCCAGCTGCCTGACCCCCTTCCCATCCCCTCCCCCCACTGCACACCCCTCCCCTCCCCCCTACCACGCCCCCCCCCCCCACCGCTTCTTGCCCCTCCCCCCCCCTCCCCCCCCACCTGCTTGCCCCTTGCACACATAACCCCCCTCCCCACACCCCACCCCCCTTAGTGGCAATGTTAATTTTAATTTTTTGTTATATTAATGCATTATTTGTATAATTTCAGGGAGATGGCGGATGTGCATACGGATAACACCACAAGTGGTGCTGAACACACTACCGAGGATGAGTCTTTCGATGCGAGAAAGGAACGGGGTAAATTGTCTCGATTTCGCCGTGAAGAGATAAATGCACAAATGCCTAGGAAGTCATTGGCGACGAAAAAGAGAAAAGGAAGGGGACCTACAAAGTCACTAGGGAAACACACAAATATGACTTTGGAGTACGATAGCATGGGTCAACCTTGTGGAAAGTGGCGTCAAAAGTATGGCATGCAAGTTGGCATTTGCATGCATAAACTCTCCATTTTACACTCATGGAAAGAGGTGCCCGAGGGATTGAAGCGGTGTCTATGGGAAGATACCATGGTAAGCTTCAAGTACAATAACGTGTAGTTTCTTAATTATTTAGTTAAATATATGTGTAATATTACTTATAGCATATAAATTACAACATTTGCGAAAACTAATTTGTGAACTGCGTTTTTTGTAGAATCAATTCAATATCGAAGATGATGAAGCCAAGAAGAATGTATTTCTATCCGCGGTTGCCCAGAGATTAAGAGATTTCAAGGCTAAGTTAGTGTCTGGGTGGATCACTAAGCGGAGAAAGTAGTAGGTACAAAGAAGAAGAACATCTACGGCGGAGAAACACAAGCCGATCCTGAGGCTTCACAGGAAACATCATCTGCACCATCCAAATTACCATTTCAAATATGGAAAACTATCAAACCTGAAGAGTGGGAAGCATTTGTTGCCAAGAAAACAACCCCACAAGCTATTGTAAGAATATTTTATTAAGACTTAATAAACTTAGATCCAGTATTATTGTATAGCACCGTACGTAGATAACCTTTGTTTATGATTGTGTGTTTTAGGCAAGTCGTGAGAAAAGTAGCTCGAGTGCAAAAGCTAGGAAGTATTATCATCATTTGGGTGCTCATTCGTACAATGAGGCGAGAGAGAAGTGGATGTTCAGCCATTACCCCACAATAGGATCGACAACGGCAACGGGGAGTGGCTCAATGACGACAGTTGCACAGCCTCGACAACCAGATAGAGTCCTCGATTGGTGGTGTTCGATGCATGGTGTTGATGCAAAGGGAAACAGAGTCTTGCCTGACCCCGGAACACAACAGATAGCCAACGCCATTGTAAGTACAAATTATATGGTTATATAAGGTATATATAATATAACTTTTGCGCTCACAAGCATTTCTCTCTTATACTTATGTAGATTGGCTTGAAGGAAAAAGAGGCAACTGGTGAGTTCACTCCTAAAGGACACATTGATGCATTGCACGAAACTTTAGGACCGAACCATAGTGGACGCGTGAGGGGCGTAGGAGGTGTCCGCCTCGGTTTGAGAAAGGTATATGGTGATCAATACACTACAACGACAAAATCAAGTGTAAGTAGTGTGAATTCGGCAGCGTCAGTAGATGTGGAGGCTATGAAAGCTGCAATTCGGGAGGAGCTAAGGGAGGAGATGACCCATAACTTCAACGCCATTTTAGAGCAAATGGGTTTACCGACTTTTGCTGCATTCAAGAAGGGTAGTGATACTACACCGAGCCAGCCTGATCCACCTGTAGGACCCGAATTGAAGGTAATCACTTAATCCCTTTGCTTTGTTAAACAACTATTGTTACGTTCTTAAATGCATGAAATTCTTACTATATATATGTTGTTTCATAGACTAACTGCCATGGTGGGCTGCTGGGCTGGGCTATGGGGCTGGTTGGGTCTTTGGGGTGGCCGGGCAAAGAATGGGTGGAGGAGGTGGCGGAGGGTGGGCTGGGGTGGGGAGTGAAGGGAAGGGGTGGGATGGGGTGGGGGGGGCGGGCGCAGGGGCGAGCGGGGGGTGGGCGGGTGTGGGGGGGGGTGGGGGGGCTAGGGGTGGGAGTGCGGGGGGTGGGCGGGGGTAGGGGTGAGGGGGCTGGCGAGGGGTGGGCGGGGGGTGGGGGTGGGGGTGGGTAGGGGGGTGGGGTGTGCGGGGCGGCGGGGGTGGGCGGGGGTGGGGGTCTTGGGGCGCGGGGGGGTGGGCGGGGGGGTGGGGTGTCTTGGGGCTGGCGGGGTGGGCGGGGGGTGGGGGGGTGCTTGGGGTGGGCGAGGGGTGGGGGGTGGGGTGGGCGGGGGCGGGTGGGCGGGGGTGGGGGGGTCTTTGGGGTGGGCGGGGGGGGGGGTGGGCGGGGGTGGGGTGTGCGGGGGCGGGGGTGGGCGGGGGGGGGGGGTCTTGGGGCGGGGGGGGTGGGCGGGGGGTGGAGGGTACAATTTATTTTTAAAAAAAAAAAAATTTGAATGTGAAGGGCTGCGGTTTTAAGCCTAAACCGCAGCCCTTCACTTAAATAGGGCTGCGGTTTAGGCTTAAAACCGCAGCCCTTCACATAGAGAAGGGCTGCGGTTTAAGCCGAAAACGCAGCCCTTCAAGCTTATAAGGGCTGCGTTTTTGGCCTAAACCGCAACCCTTCGATGTGAAGGGCTGCGGTTATTCTTATCTATTGAAGGGCTGCTATGGAAAGGGCTGCTGGCCAAAAACGCAGCCCTTAGGGCTGTTTTGACCGCAGCCCTTCCTTGTTTTTCCACTAGTGATGCTTAACAGATTAGTATAAAACATGCTAATGCACTTAAATATAAGCCACATATGAACAATAAAAAGTTCCCTACACATGATACTATATCAATCCTAACCTGAAGACATGATATATACTAGTCTAATAACACATACGTATGTACGTACCTTGTGTAGACAATATGAGAGGCCACTTTCTCAACCTTAGAAATCACTGAAAGTAAAGTCTCCGCCAAAGAGGAGAGAGGGAAAACACGGCGCCGAGAGGGAGGAGGGATGGCGCTGGGTTGCTACTTGCGCGGTCCGACAGTGGTCTGCCTGTGGTGCAGCTGCAGCCGAGGGACGTAGAAGAGAGATATATCGTGTGAGGGAGAGGAGAGATAGTGAGCCGTGTGAGAGGGTGGAGAGGAGAGAAATTAGGGCTTTGATTAATGAGGCAAAATTTGTGAGGTAGGAGGGTATTTATAGGTTCCCATTAGAGTCCAAAAGAAAAATAGGCCTGTTGGGTTAAGTTTAATAAAAGATGATCATGAGAAAAGCTACAAAAGTTTGGGCTCCTCTAACTCGATATTAAATTCATTTTTACTACTAATACTCGACTTATTTAAAATCAATTTTGACTCTCAAAGTTCAGCTTTAAAATAATTTAAATACTGTAACTATTTTAACCATTAAATAATCATTGACTTTAAAATAGTCAACACTCAAGAAATTAATTATTTAAATACCAAAAACATTTATAAATATACTTTAAATATATCTATAAAATTCATAAAATTGTGGATGATTACAGTCTACCCCTCTTAAAAGAAGTTTGGTCTCGAAACTTGACACGAAAACTATCACAGTTTCAAAAAAATTCTCAAATCCTCCATTTGGAAATACTTGTGTCACAACATGTGCACATTTTACCAATCCTAAAACCAATTGGGTCACTATATGGACACAATTTCCAAAGCTGAAACCAATTTATTTTGCACCAACATGTGCAAATCTCCAAAATAAGCATAAAAATACCATAAAATAAGGCAAAAAGCGCGAAATTCTATCGCATTCTACCCCTCTTTAAGCATAAAAATACCATAAAATACCATAAAATAAATTCTATTGCAAAAAGGGCGAAAACTCACCTCAATGAACAATTCAGGATACTTCTTCTTCATTTCATCTTCGGCTTCCCACGTTGCCTCCTCGGACTCATGGTTAGACCAAAGTACTTTCACGCTACTCACATCCTTAATGCGTGTAATACGCACCTTTCTATCCAAGATTTTCACAGGTCTTTCCTCATATGTGAGGCTACTATCTACCTGGATTCTTTCGGGTCGTTCCAGAACATGATTCTCATCAGGGATATATCACTTAAGTTGAGAAATGTGAAATACATCATGCATCTTCTCAAATTCCATTGCTAAAGCCAACTTATATGCTACCTTCCCAACTCTTTGCAAAATCTCATATGGGCCAACGTACTTGGCAATTAATGTGCCCTTCTTACCAAAACTCATCACACCTTTCATCGGTGATACTTTCAAGAACACCTTATCGCCAACAACGGATTCATCTTCCCTTCTCTTCAAATCAGCATAGCTTTTCTGCCTATCTTGGGCAGCTTGAATCCTAGCTTGAATCAACTTCACATTCTTGATAGTTTCCTCAATAAATTCAGTCCCCAATACTACATTCTCACTAAAATCATTCCAACAAATGGGACTTCTACACTTTCTTCCATACAACGCCTCAAATGGTGCCATCTTAATGCTTGTATGGTAATTATTATTATACGAAAATTTGATCAAATCCAAGTGGTCTTCCCAACTTCCTTGGAAATCAATGGTGCACGCTCTCAACATGTCTTCCATAGTCTGATTGGTCTTTTCAGTCTGACCATCGGTCGCAGGATGAAACGCAGTTGTCATCTTCAACGTCGTTCCAAGATTCAACTGGACCTTTTGCCAAAATTTCGAGAGGAATCTCAAATCATAATTTGAAATAATGTCCTTCGGGACTCCATGCAGTCTCACCACGTGCTTGATATACGTCTTGGCAAGTTGCTTCTTCGTCCATGTTTCCTTGATCGGAATGAACACGGTAGATTTCGTTCAAACGGTCCATGATAACCCAAATAGTATCATTGCCATTTTTCATCTTTGGCAAAGCAGTCACAAAGTCCATTGATGTCGAATCCCACTTCCATCCAGGGACTTCTAATGATTGGACCTTCCCCGTTGGTCTCTTATGATTGATCTTTACTTTCTGACATATCATACACTTCGACACGAACTCGGCGACTTCTGGCTTCGTATACGGCCACCAATAAGTCTCCTTAAGATCCTTATACAACTTATCACCACCAGGGTGCAAAAATATGGAGTATTGTGGCCTTCCTCCATAAGCTTCCTCTTAAGCTCTTCACACTTCTCTGGAATACACCACCTTCCTTTAAATCTCAAGCTTAATTCCATCATCATGAACCTTAAAATCCACTTCCTTGCCTTGCTTCATCTTCTCCTTAATCTTATCGAGGTGCTAATCTCCAATTTGACTATTTTTCATCTCATAGAAAATCGACGATCCCAACGACAAAGCACTCAATCTTGTATCAATCTCTCAAGGATTCAAAATTTCAAGGCTAAGACTTTACATAACTCGATACAATTCTTCAGGAACAACCAACGCATTCACGCCATGACTCGATTTTCTACTAAAAGCATTGGCCACTACATTCACTTTCCCTTCATGGTACTAAATATCTAGTTCATAGTCCTTAATCAATTCCAACCATCTTCTCTGCCTCATATTGAGATCCTTCTGGGTGAAAATATACTTCAGACTCTTGTGATCGTAAAGATCTTGCAAGTCGCTCCATACAAATAATGTCTCCAAATTTTCAATGCAAACACAATAGCGGTGAGCTCTAGGTCATGGGTCGGATAATTCGACTCATACGACTTCAACTGACGTGACGCATACGTGATTATCTTCCCATTTTGTTGTAGAACACACCCCAATCCATTTTTCGAAGCATCACTATACACCTCGAATCCTTCATTCCCATCAGGCAGGGTTAAAACAGGTTCAGAGGTCAGACGCTCCTTCAAAGTCTGAAAAGCTTCCTCGCACTTCTCATTCCACTCAAACTTCGACTCTTTCTTCATCAGATTAGTCATCGGCCTTGCTATCTTCGAGAAATCTTTCACAAATCTCCTATAGTAACTAGCTAATCCCAGAAAGCTTCTTATATCTGACACATTCATCGGTGTTGGCCACTCACTAACAGAATGTATCTTCGTAAGATCCACAGAACCTCCTTCCCTAGATACATAATGACCCAAAAATGCTACTTTCTCCAATCGAAACTTACAATTAGAGAACTTTGCATACAATTGGTTCTTCCTAAGTGTTTCCAAAACTATCCTCAAATGTTCATCATGCTCTTCTTGATTCTTCGAATAGATCAAAATATCATCAATGAACACTACGACGAACTTATCCAAAAGCTCATGGAATATCCTATTCATCAAGTCCATGATTATAGCCGGAGCATTGGTCCAATCCAAATGGCATCACTGTAAACTCATAGTGAACATAACGCGTCCTAAGCGAGTCTTAGGTATATCCTTATTGACTACCTTCAATTGGTGATACCCCGAACGCAAATCGATCTTCGAAAACACACTTGCTCCATTCAACTGATAGAATAGGTCATCTTTCCTAGGCAGGGGACACTTACTCTTAATCGTCACATTGTTCAACGCTCTATAATCAATGCACAACCTCATGCTTCGATCCTTCTTCTTCACAAACAGCACAGGTGCTCCCTAAGGTGACGCACTAGGCCTAATATGACCCTTCTCCAACAATTCTTGCAACTGCGTCTTCAACTCGCTCATCTCAGGAGGTGTCATTCTGTACGGTGCCTTTGAAATAGGTGTTGTACTAGGAACTAGTCTTTGGTGAACTCAACGGCTCTCTTAGGTGGCATACCAGAAATCTCCCATGGAAACACATCCATAAACTCATTCACAATCGGTACATCCTCAATGCATAACTCGACTTCTTTGCTCACATCTTGCACACTACATAAAAACAACTCACACCCCTTTTTTATGAATTTCTTCACCTGCATTGCAAAAATGATCCCAAAACTCTTAGCTTTTCCAAATCGTCGATATGAAGTTAACTTTCCTAAAGGACTTTTCAATACTTCCATTTGAGCTTCACAATCTATCTTGGCCTTGTAGGAACCTAACCAGTTCATCCCCAAAATAACGATAAGGTCTCCCAAATTGAACTCTATAAGATTAGAAGGAAAAACATATTCTCCTATCTAAAAAGGCAAGTGTCTATACATCTGACCTTATAGCTTCTCCAGTAGGTGTACTTATGGGTAAATCAATCACTTCGAAGTCTACTAACCCCAAACTCTTTATGATGGACGAAGAAATAAATGAATAGGTCGCTCCAGAATCAAATAACGCTGTAACTAGAACGAAGTTCATAATAAAAGCACCAGAAACTACGTCGGCAGACTTTTCAGCTTCATTGCGACTCATCACGAACAACTTCCCCGAAGCTTTGCTCTGGTTGTTGCTGTTCTTATTAGCAGGCTTTCCATAGCTTCCTTGACCATTCTGCGATCCTATAGGCTTTGGCCCTTGGTTGTTCGCTTGGTTGTACCAAGATCTTCCTTGACTACCATTTCGACTACCATTCTGTTCTTTCTTTTGCTTGGTAAAACACTCAAATTCTCTACGCCCCTTCTTCTGGCAGTTATGACAAGTCACTAGCTCTCCTTTGCAGTCTCTACCTGGATGGTTCTTATTACACCTCTTGCAATTGTAACTTTTCTCAGACTGGCCCTTTCCATTAAAACCTTGGCCATTCATTCCTTGGAAATTTCCATTCCCAATCCTATTTCTCTTAAAATTTCCCTGATTTCCACCAGCATTGAAGTCCTTCCTTTTCTCACCTACCACAACATTCTTCTTATCGCGCCTTGCTTGAAGTCCATAAATATGGACAGCTCTCCCATGAACAATAGTAAAGGAATCCGTCAGTCATTGCTCAAACCTCTAAGCTTTTAGTTCTTCGGTCGCTACAACCTCAAGTGCAAATCTAGACAACGCTCTGAACTTGCTATAATACTCAGTAATAGTCATACTCCTCATTCTAAGGTTTATGTACTCTTGAGCCTTTTGCCTCATCATAAAAGTAGGGTAAAAATTTCCTCTTAAAGCAGTAGTAAAGGAATCCCAAATGAAACCTTCCACAACACTAATCCTATTCCCATTCTTCTTCCACCACAAATCGGCTTCATCTTTCAAATACAACACAGCTTGACCCACTTTCATCGCCTCAGGGTAATTCACAGCTTGACCCACTTTTATCGAACTCTCTAATCCAATTCTCTAAAAACGTAGGGTCAGCTGCCCCTTAAAGAATGACGGCTTAATCTTAGCTAACCTTTCGAACATATCCCCCACATGATCAGGACTCTCGGTCCTTTCTTGAGTCAGTTTTTCAGCCAAAGGGCGGATAGTAGAAGCTAAAGCAGTATCATTCTTCGACATTCTATTTCGCGACCTAAAATTTAACGCAGGTCTACTTTAGGTTTCGGTTTATAACTACTTGCCATTTACTACGAAGGCATATAATCGATTTGATCATACATGACCGCATTAAAATAAAATTCAATGGAATTATAATAGCACTAAGCTCTACAAACCATAATCAATCATGTATTCACTTATGCATAATTATTCACATCAATAATCACATAAGGATCAAATGTAATCAATTACAATAATTAAATAAGATATTCCCCATTCCTGTACTAAAATAAATTCTTACTTAAGTCGAATAACTAAATAATTACTTTTATTCCTCAAAACGGTCATAATAATATTTTTCCAATCCAATAAACCAAACTTATTCCTCAACAAAATAAAGATGCTAAAGGAAAGAAATTTAAACTGTTGTACTTTAGCTGCTTATTCACTAACTAATCTTAGAACATGAATAAATACTCAATGGAGTAATATCATCAATCCTATCCTTATCTTCCTTGTATTTCTCTAGAGTAAACATTTCATCTTCAATGTCTTCACTAACACACTGATAATTTGGCTTTTCATATCTAGTCGACCTTTTAATCCTTTTAGTTTGAGGTTCATCCTGCTCCAACTCTGGATCACTATCCCTGTCCAGATAAGATCTCCAAGTAGCGCTATAAATGTCTTTTCGAGTTTGCCCTCTAGCACGGTCAAGCTCTTGAATTACTTCATCATTGCTATCAGGGATGCCTACTTTCAAGATACGTCGCATATCAAGATCTAGACCAGTGTAGCTCTCACAGTCAGACTCCACATCAGACTCATCATCACTAAGTACAATAGGGTTGGAGTCATTGTCAGATTCCACTTGGGCCTAAAGGCCCGTTTACAATCGAACATGTCATCTATAATAAATAATACTCTCACTTAGCGTACATCCCCAACAATAAATAATAAGCAAATAAATAAATAATTTAAAGCCAGGAATAACGTCAAACAACTAAGCAGGGAAGAAAAACACTTAACATGCTGAACAAAACATTTAAATGCAGACATATAATATTTCTACCCTATATGCCCTACCTATTCTACCCATCTCTCACAAAATTAATAAAGTAAATAAAATGAAAACTAAATTCATAAAAAAAAAATTTGACACAAATTTTCGGAATCGAAGTACAGAAAAAAATAAAAATCAATTAATAATTCCCGAAAAATAAGAAAACCAGAAATAATAAACAAAAGATTTCGAAAAAAAAGAAATAAAATTTTCGAACTTCAAAAAATTTCGAACCATTTTTAAGAAGAAAGTTTTGAATTCCTCAAAAGTGATTTAAGAACAATGAATAAGTAGGAGCTTGTTTTCTTTGGAAATTCTTTTTAAATAACTAGGCGCCTAAAAAAATTGATTGGCACAAGAAGCAAATAAAAAAACTTGAGCTCCAAAATACCACTTTGTAACACCCCGATAATTCTCTATTTTACAAAATACCTTTTTCCCACAAAACATAGAGAATCACCAAAGTATTATTGCCCGTGTGATAACGTATCGGCTTACTCAGAATTTTGCAGCGGAAATAAATAAAGAACTTGAAAACATAATTAAACTTAGTCAACCACAAAGTCAACTCCAAAACCAAACCAAAGTTAAACCAACATAAAACGCAACCAAAGTAAAAATCATGACTAAACCAAAATTATAAAAGTATTATAAAGAGGATAAACACAAGCTCTCCAACTGATTCCCAGAAACCCAATGAATGCATCATCTTCGAACCTGAAATGATCGATGCTTTATTGATCCTAAATGGCTGCTCACAAAATGGGTCATTAAAGGATCAATAAGGCACAACCATGATCGACACACAGAAAAGCACGTATTCAGCAAAGCTGAGTAGTTATGAAGTGGATCTTGCAACAAGATGCACGAAAGTTAGGCTCTTTTGTGTATTTTAGTGGTTTTCTTGAAGTTTCTAAGTTGTGATCTTTAATGAAAACTCATGCAACAATCGTGTTTATTGATGTATTTCGACTCAAAAACTCGAATGGTGACAAAAGGATATGAAGAATTATGATTAATCCAAATCAAAACTCAACTGGGTTGGATTCACTCCCGAAACTTTGGATTCACTCCTGAAACTTTGGATTCACTCCTGAAACTTTTAATTCACACGAATTAACTTAAAACTCAAAACTGACTTTTATTATTAATGTTGAATGGAAATATATATAGGTTTAGAAGAAACCTATATCAACTAGAAAACATAAATCCTAATGGATAACTGAAAACAAAACAAATCTATCATCTAATTCTACACGGCTAAGGAATACCACACGCCTATGTGAATTAGAATCCTAATGCAAAGCAAACTCTAATTCAAAATAAAGTCCTAATGCAAACGAAATACTTAACAAACCAGAAATTAAAACCCTAAATTACATAGAATTCTAACAGAACTAGAATTCTACATAACTAACACTTCTATTCCATGTCATACTCCCCTTCTTGAAAGAAACTTGTCCTCAAGTTTCGTCATCCGAAAAACATGGGACGAGATCACTAGAAGTGAGTGTTGCGCAAATTCCATCACCAAGCTGAACTTTGAATGTTTCATACCCAATCATGCCAATGATTTCAAAAGGTATTTCATCCATTGGTTCGTCACACTTATGATCTATGTGGAGCTTTTGTTCGTTTAAAGACAGCTGCACACGATCTCCCTTGGCCAACTTACTACCTTGGCGCAATTGGAGGTAATTGGCACGCCGTTCCTTCTTATTGTTTGCAGTGTCCAGCAGCTCATGGTGACAAGAAGTTAGGCAAACATGCGAGCCATGCTTAGGAGGTGGTTCGTCCATGCTGGCAGCAGCATCATCATGTTGCATATAACGCCTAGTTTTAGGAGGCACGGACTTCAGCACCATGCGTTTTTCTCCCATCAAAACAGAATAATCGTGAGTCCTGCCATTGTGAAGGACATGCCTATAACTTTACCAAGGAACGCCTGGTAATAACGAGCATGCAGTCAAGCGCAAGGCATCACACCATAGCTGGTCCATATACTCTCCCACATGAAAACCAACGAGTGCTTGTTTACGCACCCACATTCCATCATCATTCAACCAACTATGTTTGTAGGGGTGTAGATGTTTACGAGTTTGCAAATTCAAAGAATTAGCCAAAGACAGATCTCCTATCTATAAAAAAGAAGCAAACTTAGTTAATCAAACACTTGGAGTGGAATGGATTTGTGCGTTGGTCATCCTCACCCTCTTCATGGCTGGAAGTAAATAATGAACGACACAAAATCATATTATGGTGCTCATGTTCCGGTGCACATATTGGTTGTTTCGACCAAAACTCATCATCATCCATAGGAGGTTCTGTAGAGGCCGAAGTAGAAGAGGTTTGGCGTGCATCTCTTAAGCCAAAAAATATACTAACTCCTCACGTATGGTTAGTGTAGTGTTGGGGCAGTTTCAAATAATATGATCGAGGCTTTGACAACAAAAGCATTGAGTTTTCGTACCCTTCAACGTTGCACTTGAAGGGGCAGTGGTGGACGTGGTTGATGACTCGGTCTCCTTTGGCTTATCACTTGCGAAAATCAGTAGGGGAAGGAGTTGTAGTAGGCGTGGCTTCCATAGGTGCAGCAGGTGGTTTAAACCATGAAGGTTTCTTAAAGCAAGACTCGTTTTGCTGCCTTTTAATTTTTGACGCAAGAATACAAACGTCATGAACCGTTGCATATTGTTGAAGCTCGACCAAATTGGCTATGGATGGGTTTAATCCCACAAGGAACCATGCTATTTTCTGTTCATCCACTTCATTAATATCACACGCCATATGTAGGCGCTCAAACTCCTTTATGTATTGCTCCAGGCTCAATTAGGATTGCTGCAAGGAATTGTGGCAAACAAAAAGCTCTTGTTTGTAGGTGTGTGGCACAAAAAGTTTACGCATCTTGGCTTTAAGAGATGACCAGGAATCAATTCAAGGCTTTTCTTCACGTTCACGTCTCGAACGCATAGAATCGTACCAAAGGGAGGCATATTTTGTGAGTTTCAGAATGGCATATGAAAAACGTGAACCCTCACTCTAGTTCTTGTGATCAAAGTACCGATCTAGCCTCCTCTCCCATTCCAAATAGGATTTAGGATCTAGGTCTCCATCAAAAGAAGGAAAATTAGCCAACTTTATTTCCTCTTCACGCCTAGGTTGGTATTGTGGCGGTCTAGCAAAGTTGGTATCTCATTGGAGGTGGTGAACTTGGTCGGTCATAGCAGCTATTTGAGTAGAAAATTGAGCAGCAAGGTTTTGAATGGCTTGTTGCCAAGTTTCGGGTTCATCAGGCATGGTTGCAACAGATAACAAATGAGGCAAGGGGAATAGAAAAAACGTGAGGTGGAAGAATCAGCAGAAATTTGATGCAGATAGAGTTGTATGCTGCGACTTCGTTACTGGTTCAAAAGCACTCAAATTTTAACACAAGATAGATCTCTTTGTTAGCTTTCCAACGAACCAAGAAAATATGAATTCCAACGTGAAACGTGGCCACACCACTTGATGTGGATCTTGACGCAAACAGAGTATTAGCAGCCACACCACTTGATGTGAATCTTGAAACAAGATGCACGAAAGTTAGGCTCTTTTGTGTAGTTTAGTGGTTTTCTTGAAGTTTCTTGATTATAAAGTTGTGATATCTAATGAAAACTATTGCAAGAATCGAGTTTATTGATGTATTTCGACTCAAAAACTCAAATGGTCACAAAGGGATATGAGGAATTATGATTAATCCTAATCAAAACTCAACTGGGTTGGATTCACTCCTGAAACTTTTAATTCACAGGAATTAGCTTAAAACTCAAAACAGATTTTTATTAATCTTGAATGGAAATATATATAGGTTTAGAAGAAACCTACATCAACTAGAAAACATAAATCCTAAAGGATAACTGAAAACAAAACAAATCTACCATCTAATTCTACACGGCTAAGGAATACCACACGCCTATGTGAATTAGAATGCTAATGCAAAGCAAACTCTAATTAAAATAAAGTCCTAATGCAAACGAAATTCTTAACAAACCAGAAATTAAAGCCCTAAATTACATAGAATTCTAACAGAACTAGAACTCTACATAACTAACACTTCTATTCCATATCAACTTACACAATATATAAAACACATAACCTAACAGGACACTAATAAGCATTAAATCAGAAATAGATAATTACATAATAAAATATCAGACTCACTACACTGAACTTGACTCCACAAAACCAATAGTTTATTTTATTAATAAATTGAATAGTCAATTGATAGAGTTGTCCAACCAATACTTGTCTTCAATATAGAAGCCGAAGTACGGGCGCGACTCCGTACTCCCGCGACCAACGATATCGAGGTACTAATTAAATAAAAATAGGACACGGTGATCAATCCGGTCCTAAGAAAAGCCATGGGCTACCACCATCTACTCCAACTCATATTAGTCCAACACTTCAGACGTGCACAAGTCCAAAACTTATTGCTCTTCGCTTTTCACTTTAAATATTAATAATTTATTGAATGTTAGAACTCACAACAATAAGATAACACACATAAATCTCATGAAAACACGACGATTCTAATTTTTATCTTAGGATTAAATACTGTGATCATACAACTCAATTGACCTAGAAATAATCCCATTTATTTATTGACTAAAGTCAATAACCAACCAACCTTTATTTGTTGACTTAAATTAACAATCAACCAACCTGTCAATAGGTAAATATCCAACATTACTAAACAAGGCACACAATCCTTATAAAGTAAATAATATAATAAATACAAGGGAACAACATGATACAATTTATGATCCAATAAACAATACTTATTAATCTCTCATGTGAATTAATAAAAAAAACGCTCCCAACCCACATTCTTGCTTCAATCATCCATACAAACATATAATATTCCATCATAGGCAACATGCTTCACACAACAGTATAAAACATGCAAATTCACTTAAATATAATCCACATATGAACTATAAAAAGTTCCCTACACATGATACTAAATCAATCCTAACCTTAGGACATGATACTAGTCTAATAACACATTGGTATGTACGTACCTTGTGTAGACAATATGGAAGGCCACTTTATCAACCTTATAAATCACTCAAAGTAAAGTCTCCGCCAAAGAGGAGAGAGGGAAAAAACAGCGCCAAGAGGGAGGAGGGACGACGCTGGGCTGCTGCTGGCAGCGGTCCGGCGGTGGCGCATCGGCAGCCGAGGGACAAAGGAGAGAAAGAGAAATCGGGTAAGAGAGAGGAGAGAGTGTGAGTCGTGTGAGAGGGGAAAGAGGAGAGAAATGGGGCTTCGTTTAATAAGGCAAAATTTGTGAGGTAGGAGGGTATTTATAGGATCCCATTAGAGTCCAAAAGAAAAATGGGCTTGTTGGGTTAAGTTTAATGAAAGATGATCATATGAAAAGCTACAAAAGTTTAGGCTCCTTTAACCCAATATTAAATTCATTTTTACTACTACTACTCAATATTTAAAATTATTGTTGACTCTCAAAGTCCACCTTTAAAATCATCTAAATACTTTGACTATTTAAACCATTAAATAATCATTGACTTTAAAATAGTCAACACTCAAGAAATTAATTATTTAAATTTCAAAAACATTTATAAATATACTTTAATTATATTTATAAAATTCATAAAATTGTGGGGGATTACATTATCAAGGTACACTTGGAGTCTATGATTTTCTATGTGCACTTGTGATGAAGCCCCCCAGCAAGATGGAGTTGATGAAGTATCAGACTTGATTGCTTGATTTTGAAGATATTTCATCACGCTAAGTGGAAGTTTCGACCAAAGATGCCATATAGGATGTCTAAGGTGAAAAAGACAAGAAAGTCCAAAGAAAGGAACACTCGAAGGATAAGGTGCAGTGATAGCGCTGAGCGTTGAAAGGTTAGGCTAAGGTTGGCTTAGAAGGTTATAATATAGTTCAGAAAATGGCAGGGGATATGAATAAGAAAAAGGCAGAGCCATAATGAATTAGCGCACACGATAAGGTAAGTTAATAATGTATGTTCAAATCCCAGTCTAGTTTTAAGGGTAAGGATAAGTACTGGAAAGTCATAATTTGACGATCGCCTTTTTTTATGGGCCTAAACGAGCCTTAAAATTAAATATTTTTTTTTTTGAGTTAAAATGGCCGGGCCTCATAAGAGGTCGCCTATGTATCCATGGTGGAATCATGCCAGTCGTAACTCTTAACATGTTAATTGGTGGCCGGGCATTTTGCTTGGAGCCATTTGCAATGAATTTGACAATGATTTGGAAGCGGTCTTTGGTAAGGGTGGATAATGATGTAGGTTTGGCTTGGTTTAAAGTGGTCGGACCTTAGGGTGAGGTTTCCTACGTATCTTAAGCATAATCAGACCATTCGTAATTCAGGCTAAGCAATGACAAGATGCCCTGGCTTTTGCCTCAGTCGCCCT
Organism: Beta lomatogona; assembly: GCA_947646795.1. Lineage (NCBI taxonomy): Eukaryota > Viridiplantae > Streptophyta > Magnoliopsida > Caryophyllales > Amaranthaceae > Beta > Beta lomatogona. The sequence goes on along the minus strand of CANSNZ010000079.1, from coordinate 103,748 downwards.
TTTTGGTTTTCGACCTAGCGGGCTTGGATTTGTCTCTTATGGCTTATTGGGATGCTACAAAGTTGTGGATTGTTTGTAATGTATGGTTTTTTGTTATGGAGGTCAAGGCCTTTTGGTTAAAGTTGGAGGTTTTGGGAATTGGAATGAAGTACACTTGACAAAGGTATTGATGGGCTTATTCGCAACACTTTTTTTTTTGATATTTTTGCATGCTTTTTTTTTTTGCTTCGATTTTTTTTGTCGTCTTTTTCAATTTTTTTTTTTCAACACATTTGCTTTTGCCTTCTTTTTTTTTTTGTTGTTGTTGTTGTTGTTGTTGTTTGTTGTTTCTCTTATTCATTTGCTTGCCCTTTCCATTGAATTGATGTCAAATGTACTTCCCATGAGGTAGGTTAAAGGGATAGGGATGTTATATGTTTAGGTTAAATAGATGATAAGGATTGGGGAAATGACTTCTACAACGTGTGGCAAGACGACTACGTTGCTTCGGTCTTCACGAGATCTCTTTCTAAATGAAAAGAGAGGAAGTTTATATTTTTTTAATGCTGATTGGACCCAAGCGAGTCCAAATATCTTAGTGATTATATGCTATTGCGACTGGAGATATGTCTACGTAGTCTAGATCTGATTGCAATTAAAGTATTTTGTCATCAATCATTTCTTAGATAATTGACTTAAGGCCCATACACCTTTCAGTCTGGTGACCTATCCCTCTGTGGTATTTGCAATAGGAGTCTTTATCTCATATTGGATGTCTTTCCTCTTTAGGCGGGTCTTCTAAGGGTCCAATTAGGAAAATCGCTCCTTTTTGCTCGAAGTTGGAGAAAAATATGAGTATAGGTCATTTTTATTAAGGTGAAGGTCCTTTTTTCCGTCGGGGTTTTAAATAATAATCCTTTGTAGCAACATCTATCGTATTTAGGGTCTTATTAGAGAAAACTGGAACCCTTCTATCTTCTATCATGTCTTGGATAAGGCGCTTCAACCTATAGCCATCTTTAGTTCTATGTCTATTTCCTCCATGGTACTTGCAATAGGCGCTTTTATCACAATGTGGCCCTTTTGGTCTTCCTCATGATCTGGAGGGGGTCCTATAGAATAGAGCAAGTTTCTCGAATGAAGTTACTCAAATATAGCATCATAGCTCACATCTAGGGGTGTAAATTCTCTTTTAGGCCTGGTAAGAGTCAGGGTAGGTCTAGAAGGTATTTCTATTGGAGCACAAGTTTTCTTTGTTTTCATAGATATTTGGATGTTGGGTGAATCATCAATAATTCTTTTACCTCCTCTGAAAAGAGGCGAGTTTTGAAGGGCTGATTTGATGGAAGGATTTATCAGTGGACTGTGTTGTGTGATGTCATGCAGCTTATTGATCCTTTGTTGGTCAGTCGCTATTGCACCAAAACTATCTAGTGCCCTGTAATCTGCACTACGATTCTCTTGAAGAACAATGTGGTTTGCCTCCAGTCTGACGATGCGTGCTAGATCTACTAGTATATAAACTTTCCATCTCATTAATTTGTTCTTGAAGAATGCTTGACATGTTGCGTATTTCCTACAATGGATCATCAAGCGGAAGATTAGAAATGGAGTGATTGTGGGGAGAAAAAAATGGAATGAAAGAATGTATATTTGAAAAGAGTTTTTATTTAAAAGTCGAGCTTCTAGGAATAAATCAGCGTATCCTAAATGAATGATTCTTTTTTTTTTGGATGCACCTACACCTAACACATGTATGCATGACTCTTTTGGATGCACCTAGACCTAATGCTTGTATGCATGATTCAATCTATGCGTTCAAACCTGTAAAGGCTACCTACATATCCAAAAAGAGGAATCAGATCGCTTTTAGTTCGGGACTACTAAATGCGGAATGCATGAAATGAAATGGAGAGTTGTATGCAATGAGACTCCTATGGACTCTAGTTATGCATAAAGTACAAGAATAATGGACTATGCAATGCAAAGGGATTCTAGTATGAATGTAGTTATATAGGACACCGAATCTTATGGACTTTAGGATTTTTGACTTGATAGACTTCTAATGAACTTTTAAGGATGTTAGACTCCTAATATGTATGAAACTCTAGTGGACCTAGAATCCTAAGATGGACGAAATTCTAATGGATTTAGACTCCTACTATGCATGGATTGCTATGGATTCTAAACTCCTGAGATGAACGGAACTCTAATGAATTTAGACTCCTATTATGCATGGACTTATGTGAATCTCATACTATTGAGAGGGTGAGAACCCTATACAGGGTAAAAACTTCTAACATGAACGAAGTTAGACGGGGTTAAGGACATGAAATGCAGTGAAACTGGATGAACCTAGACATATGTGTAAGATGGAATTCTAATAGAGTTAGAATTCGTAAATGGATGAGACTTTGAGAAAAAGATGGACAATAAAAGGAATCCTAAATGATGTATATGAACAGATGAGATAGAGAAAGAAAAGGAGAGACAGATAACTTTAAATTATATGATCGTTCATCTAGATGAGACTCGACATCGGTAGGACTCAAAAACGGAAGATGATTGATTTTTTTCTTTAGAATTAGGTGAGATTCGTTTAGGACATATGACTCGAAGAACAATCATGACTCTACGTGAATGCAGACCGAAAAAAATACAGAATTGGCCATTACGACGACTAAATCGATAAAAACACATTAGATTGACTTAATGACAAACTTTATTGACTTAAACGATAGCCAAATTGACAATAGCATGAGAAGCAAAGGCTACGCGCCACACAACAGTGTTGCGCTAGGCGCAAGGCGCAAATTCGTGCGCCAGGTGCACCACCGTACATTTGGCGAGTTGCCTTAGGTGCGCTCCACGCAAAAGGTTTGCGCGCGGCGCGGGGTCTTTGCGTCTGGCGCACTGCCCTCCGGCATGCACTTTGCCAATTTGGCTAAGGTTTGGTCAATTTGACGATGTTTTTCAACACGATTTAAGGTGCAATACACATCATTGTTTTAATAAGTCAAGAATAGGCAAAAAGAATGCATTCACAAGCAAAATTCATATAACTTCGATGCAAAATTCTCAACCTAAAAGGCCAGTTCTAGTTATAACTATGGTCATCCTTAGGATAAAGCAGAAAGGGTCATTGACTAAGAGATGGATCACACGCTTCGTACCTTCGCTTAAAAAGGTGGCCACGTGTAAGACGCACACTAGTTCTCAAGTCAGGAACAAGAGAATAATGCCATGGTTGGGTAGGTTGGCTTATGACTAAGATCCAACACTATCGCTCAGAAAGCTTTCGGAAGGACAAAGCACAAACCCCCCGAGGGTGGCCTCACACATAAAACATCCGCTAATGAGGCGGGGACAATTGTCCTTATAGTGGCTTAAATCAATAGCCATGTAAATAGTATGTCATTCAAAAGCACAAGAAGAGAATGAATCATATTTTTCAAATTTCGCCAGCTAATGTTAACAAATATTTTTTTAAAATCCTCCCCAGATTGTAGGCGTAATTTTCTTCGCCTACGCAGTGTGAGTGCGCATTTGACTATCCATTGTAGACACGTAATCGTGTCTCTCCATTTAGTACCCTATAACGACTAATACCCCGCTCTAATTGGTCCGGATCGAGGAAAGAATAAATAACGAGTATAAAATAAAATATTTTAAGCCCAAAACCATTTTCTAACTCTTTTATTAACCCATAATTTGAAACCTTATTTATAAATAGTTTTTATAAGCGCACTTTCTAGAACATTTTAAATTAGCCCATCTTCGAAAACCTTTTAAAAATAGTTTTTGTGAAAGCCCAATGTTTAAAACCCATTTTCAAGCCCAATCTAATTATTTTAATTAATTAATTATATGAATTAGTTTTATTAAGTAAAATATCTTTTATAAAAAACATCTTTCTTCAAAGTGTTTTCAAATATCTTTATCTAACTATTTTCTAAAAATATATTTTAAAAGACCTAATTGTTTTTGGAAACCTATCGCTTCCCAACTACCTAAACATATATATACTCTGTTCTTTCTAAACACTCAGCAACTCATAATACAGAACACACGGCCAATACACCAAAAATCATCACAACACTCTTAAACCTAACAATCATTCGACGGCTTACAATTCCCTTGGCCATCTAACAAATTGATCTTCACACCTCCATCATCTTTCTTGCGCTTGCATCACCACACCTGATTTCATCACCCATATCAATCCCTTGATTGCACAACTCCGCGTTGACTCCATAATCATCAAACACATCATCGTCACTTTCGTTTGATGCAACTCCAGTCTCTCGTCTATCTAAACCCACGCAGCCAAGTCCGGTCCTGATCTTTTTGGGGCCATAGGCAAAATAGTAGATTGGGTCCCCTTCAAAAAATGCAATTTCTAATAGAACAAAATAAAAAAAAGTGATAGTAGTTCTATTAAATAAATCTGTTGTTCAAGCGAATGCAATTTTACAAATAAATTTACCAAAGAAAAATTATTTAAGCAACTCTTTGCCATCATTTAATACATGATAATAAAATATCATAAAAAGGGGTTCTACGAGCATTCCGAGATGCAAAATCATGAATGATAATATCATCATCGATGTTTTCCAAAAGTTCATTCTCGATTGATAAAACTGCAAGACCATTCAACCGTTCTTGTGACATGGATGATCTCAAGTAGGTTTTGATCAACTTTAACTTTGATAAACTTCTTTCAGCCGATGCCACAGTCACCAGAATTGTTAAAAAAATTCTATAAGCGATTGAAGTTTTTGGATAGCAATCTACAAATTCAACAAACTCAAGAATTTTAGTGGCTGACATTAATTTATTTGGCAAAGTAGATTGTAACACTTTCAATTCTGAGTAAAGATCATTCAAATCCACATCAAATGAATCACCATGAGAAAGAGCAGAGCGAAAAATAACAGAACATTCTCTCAATTCCTTTTCATCCAATGACCTTAACTTGTTTGAATCAAACAAAAATCAAAAAATACTTTCAAAAGTATTTACTTGCTCAAATCTACTTTTCAAAGAAGTAATTGCCATAGCCATGTAGCCAAAAAAATGAAGAGAGATAAAGTAAGAGAGAGAAAAAAGAGAAAAAAATTCCCAACCACCCAGCCATATGAAACCCTAGCGCGAAAACAAAAATCCCCAATTTAATTTCGTCCTTCTCCTGCCCTAATTCCTTCATCAAAACGTATAAGATGCAAGAAATCTTTGTTTTTAGCCTTAATTGCAGTGTTCTAGTTGTCCAATTTTCAAGCTAAATGGCTCTTCTCTTATGTCACTTTCGCTATAGATTAGTAGCTTGTTATTACGCTATTAACCCCATTGAAGTCCCTTGTAAGGGCTATAACCATATTTGTGAAGTAATTTCTCTAAAAATCATCATTAAGCTACCAAATTCGCCTTTAATTTCGATTAGGTGGATTCAATACTGGGTTTCAAGTACAAATTTCGAGCTAGAGTGAGGGTTTTGCTTTTGGGTGATGGGATTATTCATTTATTTCCCCAATTGAGTGTTAGTCTCGTTAAGGTTTTTTGGATTTCTTTCATCATTTCATTCCTCAAAAAGGTGTCTACTGGGTGTTTCAATTTACTTTTGCTTTATGAAATTGGTATTATGCTCATAAGTATGGTATTCGCATTTGATGCGAAGAGAAAACTCTCTAGTGAAAGCCGTATTGCTTGGTATGGTATCTGGCTGTGGCTTAATTTTTTGCTCCATAAATCCTACACTTTACAGGTATTTTCTTATGCACTCCCAATTTGTCTTTCGTCTATCTCTCGATTAAAATGTTTCTTGTTTCGGAAAAAATCTCTAAAGTTCCTTCTAGTTTTGGTGTGTTCTTTTGTAATAGCAAGCCCTAAATATTTCGAGGAAGCAATCTTGAAAAGAAAAGGCTGGCAAAGGCTGCTTTGCTGGTGTTGTTCCTATCTATAGTAGTGAGTTTATCTCTTCCGAAAATTTGCATGATAATTTGCGTAATGTTAGTCATGATGCCCCTAGTCCCCCCCTCTTTCCCTGAGGCTATTGCTCTAGATAAATTACCTCAAGTTCAAAAAGAAATTATAGATTTGTCTAAGTCTTGTCTGGTTGGCAAAATGCCTGGTGAACCTGTTGATATGAGGACTATTATTTCAAGAACTAGGGCTCACTTTCTGTAAAGGTGATGGTGAGTATCTTGACATGGGAAATAATTAGGTTTTTAATTCGCTTTGCTAATCTTGGTGATTTGTTCTTAGTGTGATCTGATAGACCCTGGCATGTTTAGGGTGAATTGTTTGTCATCTATCCATGGAGGGCTCATTTTGATCCCTTTGTGGAAGAGATAAAGTGGGTTGATTTATGGGTGAGGATTCCTCGATTTCCTGCTGAATTGCTCAACTTTGAATCTATGGCTAATTTATTGGCTTCAAATAATGTTGGTTCTTTAATCAAACTTGACCCTAGGTCTCTTTTGAGCCAGAAGATCATGTTTGCTTGTGCTTGTATAAGGGTTGATATTACTTCTCCCTTATTAGAATATGCTGAAATTAAACGTGCTGGTGGTGAGGAATGTGGGTATGTTATCTGGTATGAAGATTTTTCTGTTTGCTCCTCCTTTTGTGGTTGTGATGATCATATTATTGACAATTGCTCAGTTCTGTATCCTCCTAAGAAAGTGAGAAAGATTTTATTGCTGAAAAATCCTAAAAAAAAGTGGCTTGCTGAGTTCTTTGTGTAGGCGTGTTTTTATTTCGCCTACGCGGTGTGAACGCGTATTAGATTTGATTACCCCACTGTGCAGGTTTTATTGAAAATTGTTTTGTATTGAAAGAAGTCGCCAACAATTCGTTTTAGGAAGAATCATAAACCTAATTGGATATAGGAAAATCATAGGGACAAATTATCCAATGTAGATTTCCCCGTCATGGCTCCATAGATGGTCAAAATGAACCAAAGATTGAGTTCGGGGGTGAGGGTACAAATATGGTCATAATGAGCCACATTGCCCATTGCTGGCCTCTACTAAATATCGATTCATTACAGATTTTATGCCAAAGAATAATCAAATAATGTTTTTATACACCTTAAAAATATTTAGTCTAAATTGGTTCATGATACACATAAAAGACTAATTTTTAGTGATATGTTATTAAGCAATCAATATTACAGGGAACCTAACAGGTTGTCCAAATCAATCTGATTAATGTTAGAACAATTCTTCAGGTCTTTGATTAGCAAAAATAACACGTGGGTGATAAAAGTAATAAAGCAGGACAATCATATAATATGCATATAATGATCAGGCAAGCATATAATATACAAAGGCATGAATAAATATAATATGAACAAAAAATAAAGTATAGAAAAGAGGTTAGAATATACAGTAGAGCGATTTTACATTAAAGACTCTACATAGGAAAGAAAACCGCTAGTAACTTCAATATAAAAATATTTTATTTAAGGACCCTCAAGATTATACCGTGGCTTGGGTCTGCGAGATTGAAAACCTTCGGGACGGGCAATCGTGAAGCCTCAAAATCTGAATGTCTAAAAGTATGTAGATTGAATGTATTTTGTGTTTGAAAGATATGGATTTTGTAGGGAGATTTTGTTGTTCGTCGAGAGGTTCGTAAAGTATTCATCGAGTGTTATGTAAGAAATCCGTTTTTCAATCTGTTCGGAAATTAGGCCAATTTATAGGGAAAACAGTACTGCGACTCACGCACTGGCTGCACTAGGCGCAGCTGACGTGGCAAGCGCATGACGCGGCATGACCAGTAAGAAGCGTACACGTGGTACGCGCTTTTGAAAAAGATAAGAAAGAAATTTCGCGTCTGAAGCAGAGAACTGCGCTTGACGCATGACTCTACATGAAACAGCAATCTAAGTGGCAGTTCTGGTGCACTGGGCACAGTCTGTGCTCTTGGCGCAGCTTACGTGGAAGCCCATGTGTCAGGATACGTGCGCTCGACGCAGGCTTTGTGCTGGGCGCAGCAACTGCACTCAGCGCAGCGCTTGTTTTTTACATGTTTTGATATTTTTTTGATAAAAACGCGTTCTAAAAGATTTTCTTTCATCTTCTAACTACGGATATCTGATTTTACGAAACAAAATCTGATTTTGACTTATAAAAAATATCTTTTGAAAATATTTATTTATTAAAATAAATCAATTAATTATCAATTAATTGGGCTTTTCAAAGAATTGGGCTCAAATACAATTATTTATCATGCATAATTAATTGGGCTTTAAAATGGGGCCTTAATACTTTTCGAAATGGTTTTGAATAGCTTTTCAGGCTGCTCTGCTCTTGGGTCGGACTAATCAAGACCACGGTATGTTTCATCACCGGATCCTTAAATGGGGAGCCACGATTATGTGTCTACATAAGCCCCCACTTTGACTGAGGTTCAGGAAATCGATAGTCAAAGTATACGGTGTCGGGACGGAGAACGATTCTAAACACTCTGCAGTTTAGAACTGATCTATAACCGCCGGTCTCTGCAAAACAAAGTTAGTATGCAAGACAATAATTACAAGCAATCTGATTACCTGCAGGGAAAGATGTTAGCAGATAGGTGCAAACAACACACATAAGCACATAGTGATGCAATTATGCAAACTTAGACTCTCTAAGGATGCATGAGACGCAATGCAAGGATTGAGGTTAAGCAAGACTAAAGGGTGACACGTCATGCAAGGTCAGGGTTATGCAGGACTAGAATGTATGAAATGAAATGCAAGGTCAGGATTTTGCAAGGCCAGAAGATGTATAGAATGATATAATGATCAGAATGATTAGAAATAGATAGAATGATTTTCGAAAATCGCTTTGTAGTAAATGATCAGGGTCCATAAACGAGGTCCGGGGATTACAACTCTTATGGAGTTTGATTTGAATCGACCGAACCACCACACATAGGAAGCCTCCACTTTGGGTGAGCTTGCTTTGAATTAGGCATGAACCTTAATCGAAATGTACTTGACCTGATATGGAAATGTAGTTGATCTGTCTTAAACGTTGAAAGTTATCGCTGGGGATTGTACTTGGGATTCTTCTTTGGGAAGATGATTCGGCAAAGTCGAACATCGTCAGAAACCATGGAATTGTCGGAGAGTCCTTCAGGAAAAAAGAGAGCTTGGATTGAAAAATAAAAAGGTTCAATTTTGTGACTTAAATGAATGTAGGTGGGAAAGGGCTTTAACGAGGCTAGGTGCAGACTCGAGTCTATGTCGGAATCTAGAAAGAGTATGCTCCTAAATTCTAGAAAGTCAAATCATTAGACCATGACTAATTTTTATTTTATTGAAGCGATCGGACCTCAAGACGAGGATTCCTACGTATCCTTGCGGAATCAGACCATTCGTAATTCTGGATCTGATTTCTTTTTATTTATCTTTTATTTTTGTTTTTTTTTGTGCCCTAACTTTTGCCTAGGCCGCCCTTTCGGGTTTTCAACCTAGCGGGCTTGGACATACCATGAAAAAGAAGTCAAGGTTGATGAAAGGTTGAAAGGTTTAAGGCTTGATGAAGGTTCAATTGACTTGGCTAAGGTAAAGATAACTTTTTTGGGTCGGAATCCAGAAATTGAAGTCATAAAAAAGAGATCTTTGGGTTATATGGGATAAAGTCTTGATGGGTCGAAGGATTTGAATGAGGGGTAGAACTTGTGTGCAAGCCCCCTAGCTTGACTTTTTATTTCTTGGCCTTTGGCTTTTTCTTTTTTAATCTTATCTTTTTGTGCGTTTTCTTTTGGCTTTTGCTTCTTTTTTTTCGCACTTTGAATTTCTTCACTTTTTTTTATTTGCCTGGCATTGATATTTTTTTTTATGTAGTAAGACTTGCACACGATTTATTGATTTAGGGTATTGGAAGGCTGAAGGATATTTGTGGAGCATTGGTTAATGAAAGGATTATTTGGCTAATGAAGATGATGGTTTAAGAATGATGGCTTATGAAAGGTAATGGAAGGGAGAGGGGAATGACTCCTAATCCAAAGTATGTCCTTTTTTTCCTTTTTTTTTCATATCTTTTATTTTTATTATTACTAGTCAAGTTCATTAGGTGATTTAAGATTCATCATTGAATTAGAAGCATAAATAAAATGATGGAAGGCCAATGAAAACGAAAAGAAAATGCGATTATTTTATTAATTGAAAATGAATGAAACAACGCTTATTAGAAAAAAAAACCTAAAAGACATAAACTCGACAGGAAAGGAACTAAGGGAGTTAGGGGAGGGACTCTCCGACTCAACCAAGAAAACAAACGCTAAATGACTAAGCCCCGGCGTTGTTTAGGTGCTACCCAAAGGGTTGCTGCTGTTGCTGACTTTTGTTGCTGGTGGAATTGGCCAATTGGATGAAGGGTTCCCTTTGCATGAAGTATAGTGAAGGCTTCTTCTAAGGACATGCCTAAAGGTGCGAATGTTCTTTGAGGCTTTTGATAGCCTCTCTTTTCAGCAGTTATGTCATTGACCTCATTGCTTTTGGAGCTAGAAGGGCCATTGTTACTCTTCTTCAAAGAGTTGTTATTGTTGTTGGAACCCTTGTTCTTGTTGGCTTGTACCTCTTCTTCAATTAGCAGGCCTACCTTACAGAGCTTCGCAAAAGACTCTATAGGTTGGAACTTGATATGATCCACATACTTCGGCTGCAGGTTACCGATCACCAATCGAACTTGATCCTCCTGAGATGGTCTGTTAATCATTTGTGCAGCTTTATCCCTCCATCTGTTAAGGAAGGTAACGAAGTCTTCATTGGAGTTTTGTTTAGTTAATTCTAACTCACGAAGGCCAATAGGAAGCTGAGTATTGTAGATGTATTGTTTATAGAACTCTTCTCTGATGTAGTCCCAGTCATTCAGCTTGGCCTTATTCAGTGACGTGAATCACTTGGATGGATGTGCATCAAATGTTAAAGGAAAGACATAAGCAATCAGGTCCTTGCTCATGCCCTTGAGAGCCATAGAGAAGGAAAACGCTATGAAGTGGTCATCTGAGTCTTCGACCCCCTTGCATTTTGGGAGGTCACCTAATGTTACCTTTTCAGGGAGTTTCTCCCTTAGTTCAGGATCAATGATGTCATGGCCATGAGCCTGACTCTCGAGTGCAGGAATTGACTGGATCAATTGTTCAAGTTTTTCAAACCTCAGTTCTGTGTTGGTTTTGATTTGTGGTGGAGTGTCGCCTTGCTCGTCTTCCTCAGTGAGCTTCTCCCTTAGTGCCTTGATCTCTTTGTCTTGTTCCTCAAGACGAGAGTTCATCAGTGTGAGTTGAGCCATAATGGCACTAAGCTGTTCATTCGTGTCCCCCATTTCAGATGACGATTCAGAAGAGTCGGAGGATTCGTCTAAAAAAGGTGAGGATGCGCGTGACGAGTCTGGGAGTGGGTCGACCTTGTTGCCTCGCTGTTGGACGTTCCCAAGTTATAATCTCACGATCTGTCCTGAACATAAATATAATGGACCTCGTGAATTTTAGAAATGACACTTTCGAAATGAGAAATGGAGATGAGAAATGGGAAATAGAAGTGGAAATGGAAATGAAAATGGGAAATGAAAATGGAAAGTGATTTTGAAATGGAAATGGTTATGGGTTTTGGACTAGTATAGACTTAACCATGATGGAGACATGGGCCTAACTATATGCAGATACAAAAATGGACTGGACTGGACTATGCAAGCACACTGGACTCCACGATTGAGTTTAGGAGAGACTAGACTTTGAACTTACGGGTGAGCAAGTAGGCTAGACTTTAACGAAGGTTTGACAATAAGGGAGACTAGACTCTTAATTTAAGGCAAGCAGGCTAGGCATCTAGACTTTGAACTTACGGGGGAGCAAGGAGGCTAGACAAGTAGACTTCGGAACTTACATTAGACTAAGCGGGCTAGACCCAAAAATTGCCTACGGATTTAAAGGGATGCTAGACTTTGAACTTACAGGTGAGAAAGCAAGCTAGACAACTAAGAAGGCCAAATTCTAATCTTAAGGCAAGCAGGCAAGACAACTAGACTTTGAACTTACGGGTGAGCTAGCAAGCTAGACAACTAGACTTCGGAACTTACATTAAACTAAGCAGGCTAGAGTCAAAAATTGCCTATGGACTTAAGGAATGCTAGACCTTGAACTTACTGGTGAGTAAGCAGGCTAGACACAACAATTGCCTATAGACTTAAGGAATGCTAGACCTTGAACTTACGGGTGAGCAAGCAGGCTAAGTTTTAAGGGATGAACTTTTATAGTCCTAAGACTGGATTTTTATAGTTCGAAGACTGACTAGGGCCTACATGGAGATGCAAACTAGAAGTAGGATATCAATTGGGCCTAAATGGACCTAAGATTTGGATTGGACTAGACTTAGGCTTAGATTGGAATTGATTAGGGATAGACTTGGACCTGACTTCACATAAAGATGCAGATAGGCCTAGATTTTGAGATGAACTAGATTTATATGTGCCTAAGATCGACTCAATGCTAGTGAATGTATGGACTGAAATGCACACAGGCCTAAATGAATGCAAAATGGATTCTAATGCATATGGGCCTAAAATGAATGCAAATGAATTGGACTGAATTCGGTTGATTGGATTGAATTGGATTGGCGAAGGTATTTGGAATGGGCTTAGAATTCTCGAAATTCATTTTTGAAAAGAACCCCTTATTTTGTCTTTTGTTAGAAAAAGATGATGAATCAATTTTGAAAATTTTCTTTTTGAAATGTCGTGGTATGATGATGATTAGTAAATGCTTTTTGAAAAAGGTAGAATAGAATAGGATGCATGATTGATTTTGAAAAAGATGTAAGCTTTTTAAATTGATGAATATGGAAAGGTAGGATTGACAGGGAAGGTTAGTTGAACAACAGGGAGGAAATAAGAAGAGGTAGACATGCATGACAACTCTAACTCTATAATAGAATAGGATGCATGATTGATTTTTCTAGATGCACTTTTTAGGATAGACTCGACCTTGTATGAAAAGACTAACCCTTTTTTTTAATATTATACTGATGCAAACTTGCTATCTTAGGCTCGAACAAAGGTCAAAAGACCAATAAGCATGGGACAAATAGGTTGCGTGCCACGCAACTGGTGCGCACGGCGCACAGCCTATGCGTCTGGCGCAGGTGCATTGCGCCAGGCGCAACTTAATGCGTTTGGCGCAATGCTCTGCGGCACGCGTATTGATAAATTGACGAAGGTTCTGGCGAAAACAACGATTTATTTTTGACGCGATTTGCAATAATTTCGGGCTTAAAACATATTAGCAGGCAAAAATTGTAATCACACATAAATGTCAGGTAACATGGATGCAAAAGTTCTCAACCTAAAGTCCAGTTCTACATTCAACTATTGGTCAGGTTTAGGTTAAGGCCGAAAAGGTCCATGACTAAGAGATTGATCCCACACTTCGTACCCCTTCTTAAAGAGGTGGCCACGTGTAAGACGCACTCGAGTCTCAAGTCAGGAACAAGAGAACAATCCCATGGTTGGGTAGGTTTGCTTATGACTAAGATCCAACATTATCGCTCGGAAAGCTTTTTGGAAGGACAAAGCGCAAACCCCCCGGGGGTGGCCTCACACGTAGAACATGTGCTAATGAGGCATGGTAGATTGTCCTTATGGTGGCTGAACAATAGCCATGCATATGAAAAACTGTATATTATTCAAAAGCATAAAAGGAGAATGAATCGTATATTTCAAGTTTCACCCACTCATTTTAAAAAATTAATTTTTTAAAATCCTCCCCAGTGAAGTCGCCAAATTGTAGGCATGTTTTTATTTCGCCTACGCGGTGTGAGCGCGTATTAGATTTGATTACCCCACTATTAAGGTTTTATTTAAAATTGTTTTGTATTGAAAGAAGTCGCCAACAATTCTTTTAAGGAAGAATCATAAAGCTAATTGGATATAGAAAAATCATAGGGACAAATTATCTAATGTAGATTTCCCCGTCATGACTCCACAGATGGTTAAAATGAACCAAAGATTGAGTTCGGGGGTGAGGGTACAAATATGGTCATAATGAACCACATTGCCCATTGCTGGCCTCTAACTAATATCAATCCAATACAGATTTTATGCCAAAGTATAATCAAATAATGTTTTTATACACCCTAAAAATATTTAGTCTAAATTGGTTCAGGAAGCACATAAAAGACTAATTTTTAGTGATATGTAATTATGCAATCAATATTACAGGGAACCTAACAGGTTGTCCAAATTAATCTGATTAATGTTAGAACAGTTCTTTATGTCTTTGATTAGCAAAAATAACATGTGGGTGATATAAGCAATAAAGCAGGACAATCATATAATATGCATAATGATCAGGCAAGCATATAATATACAAAGGCATGAATAAATATAATATGAACATAAAATAAAGTATAGAAAAGAGGTTAGAATATACAGTAGAGCGATTTTACATTAAAAATCTACATCAGGAAAAAAAACCGTTAGTAACTTCAATATAAAAATAATTTATTTAAGGACCCTCAGGATTATACCGTGGCTTGGGTCTGCGAGATTGACAACCTTCGGGACGAGCAATCGTGAAGCCTAAAAATCTGAATGTTTGAAAGTATGTAGATTGAATGTATTTTGTGTTTGAAAGGTATGAATTTTGTAGAGAGATTTTGTAGTTTGTCGAGAGGTTCGTAAAGTATTCGTCGAGTATTATGTGAGAAATCCGTTCTTCAATCTGTTCGGAAATCAGGCCTATTTATAGGAAAAACGGTACTGCACCTCACGCACTGGCTGCTCTAGGCGCAACTGACGTGGCAAGCACATGACACGGCATGAGTAGTAAGAAGCGTACACGTGGTACGCACTTTTGAACAGATAACAAAGAAATTCTGCGTCTAAAGCAGAGAACTGCGCTAAACGCAGGACTCCACATGAAACAGAAGTCTACGTGGCAGTTCTTGTGCGCTTAGCACAGTCTGTGCACTTGGTGCATCTTACGTGGAAGCCACATGTCAGGACACGTGCATTCGACGCAGCAACTGCGCTCAGCGTAGCGCTTGTTTTTGACATGTTTTGATAGTTCTTTATAAAAACGCGTTCTAAAAGATTTTATTTTATCTTTTAACTACGGATATATGATTTTACGGGATAAAATCTGATTTTGACTTATAAAAATTATCTTTTGAAAATATTTATTTATTAAAATAAATCAATTAATTGGGCTTTTCAAACAACTGGGCTCAAATACAATTAATTATCATGTAATTAATTGGGCTTTAAAATAGGACTTTAACACTTTTCGAAATGGTTTTGAATAGCTTTTCAGACTGCTCTGCCCTTGGGTCGGACTAATTAAGACCATGGTATGTTTCATCACCGGATCCTTAAAATGGGGAGACACGATAATGTGTTTACACTTGGGTACTGCTAATAGGCAAGAAATGCCTTCCACCACAGCTGGGCAAGCCAATGTGGTGGAGGTTAGGCCAAGGCACATCTCAAGACCTAGATTTGCTCCTTCTTCTACTAATCATGCTGCTGGTTCTATGAGAAAATTCTCTGCCAAAGTATTTTTTGGTGGTCCTAGGGCCCAAATGACCAAAGGGGTGGTCTTTATTGAGCCTTCAGTTGATGTTCATCCTAAAGAACCTGCTCATTCTTTGCTTAATAAATCTATTAAAGGTAAAAATGTTATTCACTCTGAGTTTGTTATTGTTGTTAACTCCTCTGATGATGAGTCAGACAATGGTGCTGTGCTCTTAAATTCTCCTTCTACTATTCTTGAGAATACTCCCTCAGGTGGTTGTGCACACTCCAGTGCCCCCTTGTGAGGTGGAGCTGTTGCCCCTCTCCCCTCCTCACTCTCAGGACCATATTCTTGCACCTGTCCCACTTAGAGTGGTGTACCATGATAACTTGTTTGTTGCTGAATTCTTACCAGCAGCTCCTTTTGAAGCCCGTGAAGATGATGATGCTTTTGCTAACCAACTTGATCAGTCTGATATTGATTGATATGAATTTCGAAGTCCGAAAATTCACAATGTTTACCCTAATTTCAAAGTGACGTTTTTATGTTATTTTTATGAAGGAATACTGAAAATAAGAAGTAAAAATTAGGATAGTACTCTTGATTCTCGCAAGAATTAGAGGGTCTCTTCCTAATCGCAATTAGAAGATGAATACAAGTCGCAACAAGTATTGTTTTTGTTAACAACCGAAATAAGCAACGCTCACAAATTCTCAAATCAACTCTAACCTTTATTCTGGTTAGGCATCTGTATTTATAATAAGAAGAAGCAAGAAAACCTCGCCCTCCAAGCTTATTACATCACACGCCCAACCCTAAGAAAATAAGGAAAGTGCTTCCTTAATTAAAGCCTATAATCTAGCTGAATTTTAGGGAAAACCAAGCATAAGGAAAGATGCTCAAGACTTTCCTAAAATGCCCTAGAATGGCACGCCTAAGCCTAAGCTATTACAACTCAGATTTTTCGGCCAACTTATAACAACCAACTGAAAATAAAAACAACTTAATTAACTAATTTAGCTAACAAACATAATAAAAAACATATTTTTCGTTACATGTAAAACCTCTACTTTAAGTGATGCAGATGCAAAGGCACTTGTACTTGAAGAACCTATTGACTTGGTTATGGAGCAAATGGGATTTCAGTTTAGAGGAAATAAGCAAGTGTTGGCGTGTGTTGTTACTTGGCTTGATGAAGAAGAGGCGTGAAAGATGGAGGAGAACTCGAAAGAAGGAGTCCTAGTTCTGTTAGGACTTGGTTGGAGGAGTCCTAGTTCTGTTAGGGCTTGGTTGTTACATAGACTTCTAGTTATGTTAGAAGTACTATGTGTTTTAATTGCTTTTAGTTGGTTATTTCGGTTGTTAGGAGTTATATGCTGGTTAGAACTCTAGTGAACATCAACATGTTAAAAGATATGAAGCGTGTGGTGTTTAGGAGTTTTATCTTGTTTTGTTTTATTCTTATCTTATTAGAGTTCTAGTTATCATAGGAGTGTAGCCTATATAAGGCGATTTTCATTATTAATGAAGAGATTACGTTTTGTTTTTCAAAGAATTACTCTTGATTACTGTCTTGCTTGTAAGCAACATTAATCGAACCATTAAAGACTTTTCAGGAGTGTTAAGTGTTTAGTGCTAAACATCGTAATTTCAGGAGTGATCTTGAGAGTGTTTAGATTCTTGTTTAGAGTTCAGGAGTGATCTTTAAACCAAGAAATATCCGGATACTTGTTACTTTGTTCGAGTTAATTGATTCTTGAATCCAAGAAAGTTCAAGATTCGTGCTTCTAGTTGGTTATTAAGTGTTCTTGGCTTAGTAATCATATCAAGTGATATCAGGTTTCCAGGTGGGTGAGAATAGAAGGGTTTCTTCTTTTCTTGATCAAGATCCGTGGTATGTGGATAGCTAGATTGGTTGAACGTTTCCAAACCTCGACCTTTTACATCCAAGATTTGATCTTTGGAGTACAAGAGGATGGAATCTGAAGTGGAGAAACTAGCTAAACAAATGCAAGACCTTGTCAAAATCCAAGTTGATAATAACGCAAGATATAATCGATTGGAGACGAGGATGGATGCCATTGCATCAATTATGCAGAGGCAATATGATCCAAATAGTTCAACGTTTCTTGGTGCACATTCGGATGAAGAAGGAGATGCATATGAAGATAAATATACTAAAACATCATACAACGACGATCGTGGATTGAAATTGGACGATTACACAGGGGATAGCAGCCCTGAGGATTTGTTGGAATGGATTCGACAATTGGAGAAGGTATGTGATTATAAGGGCTTCGATGATAAGAAACGTTTTAAAATAGCCTCAATTAGACTAACCAAATATGCTGGTATTTGGCTTGAAAGTTTAAAGGCTAAACGTGACAAGAAAAGGAAAGAAAAGCTTAGTAGTTGGATGAAATTGAAGGAGAAGCTTAAAGAGAAGTTCTTGCCAAGTGATTATGAACAAAAGCAATACATAAAGCTAACAACTTTGAGACAAGAAGCGCTTAGTGTTCATGACTATACCACAGAATTCGACAAACTATGCCTTGTATGTGATTTGGAGGAGAAGGAAACTATGAAAGTGGCGAGGTACATCAAAGGTTTGAATAGGTCGATTGCGAGGAAAGTCGAGGTGTCTACTTATCACACGTTATGTGACGAGGCTAGCCATGAGATTTGAGGCTCATGAGAAGGAAGACAAGCCTAAGACCTTGTACCCTAACAAGTTCGATGCAAGCTCGTCTAAAGCTAAGGCAAAGTGGTTCGAAGGGCCAAAGAGAGATAATCTGGTCAAGGAAGATATCAAGGGCGAGAAAGCAAAAGTTTTTATACCAAAAGACAAGTATGAAGAGATGAGGAAGTGTTTCAAGTGTCAAGGGCGTGGACACATAGCAAGCAATTGTCCTACGAGGAAGGCCCTCACTGTGAGACAATACTTGGAATTGCAAGAGGAAGAGGAACTTTATGAATTTGTTCCGGAGGAGATGCACATAGTAGGAGAAGAGGAAGAGGAGGATGCCTTTGCAGAAGATGATGCGAAGTTGGTTGGTGTGGTGAGGCGTGCCTTACATGTAGACCACACGCCTAGCAAGGAGCAAAGAGAGAATCTTTTCCATACTAGGTGCAAGGTAGGAGATCACACGTGCAATGTGATGATAGATAGTGGCTCTTGCACGAATGTCATTGCGGCTGATGTAGTGTCGAAGCTTAACTTGGCCATGAGGGAACATCCTTAGCCATACAAGTTGAGTTGGTTGGATGATAGCACGGGCATGAGGGTTAAGAAGCAAGCCTTGATCACGTTTTCCATAGGGGGGTACAGAGATGAATTGTGGGGCGACGTGTTACCTATGAGTGCGTGCCATCTATTGCTAGGGAGACCATGGCAATTTGATAGAAAAGTAATTCATGAAGGGGATTCAAATGTGTACTCCGTGTTGGTTGGTACTAAGAGGGTCCGTTTGCATCCTTTAGCTCCCAACTCAGTGGCATCTAAGCAGATTCCAAAGGCAACAAGTTTGTTCCTTTCATCAAGGGAATTTGAGAGTGAAGTCGAGGAGGAAGGGGGTGCTTATGCCTTGGTTGTTAGACACGCTGCTACTCGTACCAAGGGGCCTAGTAATGAGCGATTAGAGGCTTTGATGAAGGAATTTGGGGACGTTTTTCCCGAGGAATTGCCGCAAGGTTTACCACCATTGAGAGGTATAGAACATGCCATAGATCTTGTGCCTGGCGCACCATTACCAAACAGACCAGCTTATAGATGTGATCCCTTAGCATCACGGGAATTACAAAGACAAATCGAGGATTTGATTGAAAAGGGGTATGTGAGAGAAAGCATGAGTCCATGTGCGGTTCCAGCTTTGCTAGTTCCTAAGAAGGATGGAACATGGAGGATGTGCATTGATAGTAGGGCAGTGAACAATATAATGGTGAAATATAGGTTCCCTATGCCTAGATTGGAGGACATGTTGGACGAATTGCATGGAGCTTCGGTGTTTTCTAAGATTGATCTTCGAAGTGGCTACCATCAAATGCGGATTAGAGAAGGTGATGAATGGAAGACTGCCTTCAAAACCAAACAAGGGTTGTACGAGTGGATGGTCATGCCATTTCGCCTATGCAATGCACCTAGTTCTTTCATGCGATTGATGAATGAGGTATTTCGACCTTTTCCTAATAAGTTTGTTGTTGTTTACTTGGATGACATCCTTATTTATAGTAAGAGCGTCGAAGAACATTTGTTGCATTTGCGTAGCTTGTTTGAGAAACTTAGAGAGCAGCAACTATATGGTAAACTAGAGAAGTTTGAGTTTCTTGTATCTAGCGTGGCATTTTTGGGGTATATTGTTTTCAAAGAGGGTGTTCATGTTGATCCTGACAAGGTGAAGGCTATTTCTTCTTGGTTAGCACCTAAGAATGTCTCGGAATGTAGGAGCTTTCATGGTTTGGCTTCATTCTATAGGAGGTTCATTCGAAATTTTTCTTCTCTAATGGCACCAATTACCGAGTTGTTGAAGAAAGGGGAGTTTAGTTGGACATCCATAGCACAACAAGCCTTTGACGAGGTGAAGAGTAAGCTTTGTAGTGCTCCTGTTTTGGCACTACCCGATTTCCACAAGTTGTTTGAAGTGGAGTGTGATACAAGTGGGGTAGGCATTGGTGCGGTGTTGTTGCAAGAAAAACGGCCAATTTCTTATTTCAGTGAGAAGTTGAACGGTGCTAAATTGAACTACTCTAACTATGATAGGGAGTTTTATGCAATTGTCTGTGCCTTGGATCATTGGTCACACTACCTACGCCCAAAGCCTTTTATACTTCACTCGGATCATGAAGCTTTGAAGTACATACATGGTCAACAAAAACTCAACCATCGACATGCTAAATGGGTGGAGTTCCTTCAATCATTCACATTTTCATCCAAATATAAGGAAGGTAAGTCTAATGTGGTTGTTGATGCTTTGTCGAGGCGATCATATTTGTTGGCAGTGGTGGATGCACAAGTGTTGGGTTTTGCACACTTGAAAGAATTGTACAAAGAGGATGCTGATTTTGGGGAGAAGTTCGAAAAACCGGAGGGTTCATTTGTGGTCCAAGAGGGGTTTTTGTTTAAGGGCAACAGGTTGTGTGTGCCTAAGTGTGGAGTGAGGGGTTTACTTGTTAGAGAGGTGCATAATGAAGGTGTGGCTGGACATTTTGGCGTGCAAAAGACTCTTGATACACTTCAAGAGAACTTCTACTGGCCGCATATGGTGAAGGACGTTCATTTGGTGGTTACTAGGTGTGCTACATGTCAAAAGGCAAAGAGTACCTTCCATAAGGGTCTTATACACCTTTACCTGTGCCTAGTCATCCTTGGGATAGTGTAAGCATGGACTTCATTGGGGTTGCCTCGAACTCAAAGGGGGAAAGATGCTATAATGGTGGTTGTGGATCGATTCTCCAAGATGGCTCATTTTGTTCCTATGCATAAAACCGATGATGCAACTCATGTGGCTGATTTGTACTTTAGAGAGATCATTAGGTTGCATGGTATTCCATGGAGCATTGTATTTGATAGGGACTCTAAGTTCCTAAGTCATTTTTGGAGGTGTCTTTGGCGCATGGTTGGTACGAAGTTGCTCTTTAGTACAAGCCACCATCGCCAAACTGATGTGCAAACCGAGGTCACTAATCGAACTTTGGGGTCTTTGTTGCGAGGATTGGTTAGCAAGACTCAAAAGGATTGGGACATCAAGCTCGCCCATGCCGAATTTGCCTATAATAGAGCACATTCGTCTACAACTTCTCGATCTCCATTTGAGGTAGTTTATGGTGTTAATCCTCTATTGCCTATTGATTTTGTTGTGTTGCCTAAGCATGAAATTCACACGGATGCAAAGAAGAGTTTGGAAGCATTCAACAAAACTTGTGAGCAAGTTAAGGCAAGGATCGAAAAGATGAACATTCAATACAAGACAAGGGCTAACAAAGGGCGCAAACAACCAATTTTCAAGGTTGGTGATCTTGTGTGGGTGCACTTGAGGAAAGAACGGTTTCCTAGCAAGCGGAAAAACAAGCTAATGCCTAGGGCAGATGGTCCTTTTGAGGTGGTTGGTGTCGTTGGAGATAGTGCTTATAAGATAGATTTGCCGGATAAATTTGGAAGTGTGAGTGCCACGTTTAATGTGGGTGATTTGTCTCCTTACTATGATGATGAGAATTTGAGGGCAAATTCTTTTGTGGAGGGGGAGAATGATGCGGATGCAAAGGCACTTGTACTTAAAGAACCTATTGACTTGGTTATAGAGCAAATGGGATTTCAGTTTAGAGGAAATAAGCAAGTGTTGGCGTGTGTTGTTACTTGGCTTGATGAAGAAGAGGCGTGAAAGATGGAGGAGAACTCAAAGGAAGGAGTCCTAGTTCTGTTAGGACTTGGTTGGAGGAGTCCTAGTTCTGTTAGGGCTTGGTTGTTACATAGACTTCTAGTTATGTTAGAAGTACTATGTGTTTTAATTGCTTTTAGTTGGTATTTCGGCTGTTAGGAGTTATATGCTGGTTAGAACACTAGTGAACATCAACATGTTAAAAGATATGAAGCGTGTGGTGTTTAGGAGTTTTATCTTGTTTTGTTTTATTCTTATCTTATTAGAGTTCTAGTTATCATAGGAGTGTAGCCTATATAAGGCGATTTTCATTATTAATGAAGCGATTACGTTTTGTTTTTCAAAGAATTACTCTTGATTACTGTCTTGCTTGTAAGCAACATTAATCGAACCATTAAAGACTTTTCAGGAGTGTTAAGTGTTTAGTGTTAGACATCTTAATTTCAGGAGTGATCTTGAGAGTGTTTAGATTCTTGTGTTAGAGTTCAGGAGTGATGTTTAAACCATGAAATATCCGGATACTTGTTACTTTGTTCGAGTTAATTGATTCTTGAATCCAAGAAAGTTCAAGATTCGTGCTTCTAGTTGGTTATTAAGTGTTCTTGGCTTAGTAATCATATCATTAAGAGCAAAGTAAAACCATGCAACAATTCTATGAAATCAAATAAAGATAGTTGGACTTGCATCATTGATGATGATACTTTCATTATGGGTGAGCATTATGATGATGAGATGATAGATGAGTATCTATCTCAGCCTAAAAACTCCTTTCACTCTTTTAATTATGATAACTCAATAATCAAACAAATTGAGGGCTTGGGGGTTGAAGGGCCTAGCTTTTTTGAAGCACTTCTCATCTTCAAGTTCAGCAAAAAGGAGGAAGGGTTTGGTTAAAGCAGATTCAGCTTAATCTGACTTGAAGAGGAGTAGGTCTTACACCTAGCTTTATTCCCCACTGCTAAATGTTTTATGATTATAAGTAGCAGGAATATTAGAGGTTCGAGGAGGCCTTTAGCTATGGAAGAAGTGAAAGTTTTTGTAAATCCAATAAAGTTAGTATTATGATGCTTAGTGAAACCAAAGTGCAAAACCCTCCCTCTGATGGATGTGTTGGGCATTTTAGTTTCACTCATTTTGACTTTCTTCCTTCTATGGGATTAGCAGGTGGGATGTGGATTTTGTGGAAGTATGAAAATTGTAATCCTTTTAATCTTACAGTGATTAGTAAAGCTTCTCGTTTTAGGGCTTGTAGAATAAAAATTTTAGCTACTAACCTTAGTTTTGTAACTTTTTCATCTATGCGCCTCCCAATTATAATCTTAAATATGAATTTTGTGATGAACTTCTCTTTTATTAGAACTCTTGAGATTCCTTATATTATCTTTGGCGACTTTAATGAGCTCAGTTCACATGAAGATACATTAGGAGAAGCTGAATTCTGCTCCTCTAGAATAGCTATGATGAACTGATGCAATATTGATCATCATTTCTATGTTTAATTTGCTTTCTTAGGATTGTTGCATGGTTTTACTTTACTCTTAAAGTAGAGGTTTTACATGTAACGAAAAATATGTCTTTTATTATGTTTGTTAGTTAAATTAGTTAATGTCTTAAGTTGTTTTTATTGTTAGTTGGTTGTAATAAGTTGGCCGAAATCTGAGTTGTAATAGCTTTAGGTTTAGGCGTGTGAATCTAGAGCATTTTAGGAAAGTCTTGAGCATCTTTCCTTATGCTAGAGTTTCTCGAAAGTTGAGCTAGATTCTAGGCTTTAATTTAGGAAGCACTTTTCTTATTTTCTTAAGGATGGCCGTGTGATGTAAGAGTCTTGGAGAGCAAGGTTTTCTTGCCTCTTCTACTATAAATAAAGGTGCCTATCCTCCTAACGAGGTAGAGTGAATTTGAGTAAATTGATGTGCATGTTTTGCATGTGTTGAGCGAAAGCTAACACTAGGTTTCCGAGAAGTAAACCTAAACAAACAACCACAACTTGTTTGTCCATGCTTTTAACCGCGACTTAAGAGTAATATCCCTTTACTTTCATTGATGTTCGTTCATAAAATTCATAAAACACAAAAGAGTCCGAAAATCAGCCTCGAAAATCATATCAGTTGGCATCAGAACAGTGTAGTTATAGAGGCGCGCGAGGGAGCGTGAACGCTTGGATTGAGCTTAAATTTTGTGTGGTGACAGTAGACATTCTTAGCAATCCGATAAGTAGCGAAGTCACAACGATTGAAAACTTTTGACGAAAATTCCTGGCCGATTGTTATGGGGTAAGATCTAGAAAAGTTGGATGCTTTGCTTCAAAGACTTGAAAAGAACGAGTTTAGATGTAAGAATTATGCCAAACACATACTACAACTCCATGATGAAGTTGAAAAATTCAATTTGGAGAAAGGAGAACGATACAATAGGAGTGAGTTGATCAAGATTAGTGATCTACCAGAATGCAATGGATTGAAGGACCCTCAAGCTTACTTGAATTGGGAGAGAAGGGTTGAAAGGATGTTTTATCATAAAGGCATGGATGATACCCAACGTTTTAATCATGCTATACTTAAATTTAATGATTAAGCATCTGATTGGCATGATTCTTTTCAAGTCCAAAGAGTGAGAGATGGGAAGAAAAAGATTAAAACTTGGTCTTCATTAAAACTGAAATTGAGATAACGATTTGTACCTTAGGCTAAGTTCTTTTGAACAAGATCATCTTTCCATAGCTGAATATATGATTGAGTTTGAGAAATTATATTTGGCGTGTGGGTGTAAGGAAGAGGAGGAGCAAAAGATGGCCAAATTTATGTTTGGTATGAATAGACCAATTGCTAATCTTGTTGAATTGCAAACTTATAACACATTTGAAGAGTTGTGTCAATTAGCAAGTAAGGTGGAAAGGCAGCAAAAGGAGGCTAAGGGTAAAAAATTTCGATCTTCTTTTACCCCTAAAACTGAAACTACAACAAAGATTGACACTTTGGAGAAAGGAAAGGTTGTAGAAGCATATGTTGTGGGAGATTTTGAGGCAAAGCAAAGAGTTTTTACTTCGGGGCAAATGACAATGAAGGGAAAATAATGTTTTAAGTGCCAAGGACATGGACACATAGCTCGACAATGTCCAAATATGGTTCTTGTTTTGTTGGAAGAGCATCATGCACTTCTAATGGAGCAGCAAGAAGAAGAAGCGAGATTGTTAGCTACCAACATGTCTTCTAGTGCCTTGGAAGAGATAGAAGCCGCATTATTTAGCACAAACTTGATGCAACCTGAAGGTAAGGAAGAAGAGACGTTTGTTGGCTTACTAAGACAAGCCTTGCACGTGGAGTCTTCACCCATTGAAGATTTAGGGCAGCGAGAAAATCTTTTTCACACACGATGCATGGTAGGTGATAAGGTATGTTCTTTGATTCTGGATAGTGGTGCTTGTACTAATGCTTTGTCCAACAAAGTTGCTAAGGAATTATGGATTAAAATTAGGGATCATGCACGACCTTATAAACTGAATTGGTTGACTGAAGATGGGGGTATTCGAGTTACTGATATAAGTCTAAAAATACCTTCTAATGGATTGAATGATGATTTCAAACTTAGCGACAATAGAGTACTCACTTTGACAAAGAAACACTTGAAACTAAGGATAGATGCCAAAACTCAAGAACACACTCAAAGTTTTGGGGTTCTAGGCCAGATATAAGACTAACTCAATCTCCCCAGGCTTATCACTCAAGACTCACTCAAAGTAATAAGGAAAGCTAACATTTGAGACAAACTAAAAGCATAAACTTGAAAACACAAGGTTTCTTATAATTCTCCAAATCTGAACTTCTCCTATCATAAGCACTCCTTATATAACATATAGGAGCAGCAAAGTGAGGCCAATAGGCTCCTCAAAACCGTCCAATATGTGGAGAGGTTTAGGAGTTACAAACTCATCCTAGAATCATGCCTTCCTTCAAGCTTCATTAAATAAGCTATTACAAGGAGGTTACAATCAGCATAATTAACCCAAATTTGCTGCCTAACCACACTCCTAATAGCAGCAAAACACAAGCCTAAGATGAGTTTACTTTATGAGTAATCCCATGGTTTTATTACAAGCTAAAAATAACAACAAAAGCAAATAAAACATTTATGTCCATAACAGAACTATGGGCGGCTCATTTGGACACCTACACTACGCCAAACTTGTTGTTGCTGCATTTGGGCCTTCATTCATGTAATCAAGTGATGCAATTAAAAATCCAAGAAAAGCCACATCTTGATGACCCAAAGAAAGCTTAGAGAGACTCGCATTTGGTTCATTCCCCCTTTCATTGAAAAAGTTCGCCCTCAAACTAGGATCATCCAAGCAAAGAGATAAACCTCTCAAATGAAATGGAGGACTCACACTTATCAACTTAACAAGCATAGGAGTATTGCAAAAGAGGTATTTGACAGCCTCAAAAGTTCTTGTTGTATCACCCCACTCGAAATCTATTTTCTTTAACAGTTTGGTGAATGGACTCACAAAAATAGCGAAGTACTTATTGAATCTCTTATAAAAGAAGGCAAAAAGCACTATTAACCACTCATACACCATTTGTTTTGCTTTGGAATCCATTGTCAACATAGCCTCCTCGTGAGACCTCTTTTGATGGTAATCTTTCCATAAGTCTATTTTTGAAAAGACTAAGGTACCACCCAATTCTTGCACTTAGTTATCAAGCTTGTTACTTACGTCCAAGGTACATGTATGGGCTTTATTGTTGGGCCAATCAAGAAAGTCAATGCCATGCTCAATGTCTCTGATAGGAGAGATAACTTTGGGCATTTCATTGGAAATCCCTTCTTTGTACTCTTTGAACAACTCATTCAAAGGAGATGAGTCACTACAAGTAGTACCATGATGCTCTTTGGCCCTCACAACCAAATTATTCCCTCCCCCGTTCTTTTCCACTATCTTCTTATTTTCATTACAAATTACAAGATAGTTGCTTTTCTCCTTTTCTTTTTTAGCAATTTGGGGGGAGTAGGGGAAGCAATTTTATTCTTCTACCATCTTTGGTAGTTACAAGATATACATTAGTTTTGCCTCTATGCTCCGAATCATGGTCGAATTGCCATTGCCTTTCAAGTAACGAATGACAAGCATCCATAGGAAGAATGTCACACCATCTCTCATCTTCAAACCCTCCAATGGAGTAAGTCACCAAGGCTTGTTTCTTCACCCTCACACTAGTACCATCATTCAACCAATTAAGCTTATGAGGCTCTTCATGGTCTATAGTTGGTAGCTTCAATTTACTCACGGCTTTAGATGAAACAACATCCACTTGTGCACCACCATCAATAATCACATTGCAAGTCTTCTCACCTACCTTGCATCTAGTGTGGAACAAGTTGCTTCTTTGCCTCTTATCAACTTGAGGCTCACTAAACAACACTCTCCTCACTACCATCATGTTCATCTCCACTTCTGGAGGGATTTCCTCCTCACAAACATCATCCTCAAAGCTACTCTTCTCATGAACAACAAAATTATACATCTTTTCTTCTTCATCCTTGATGGCACATTGAGTGGCGGTCAGAACAGATTTACTAGGACACTCCCTAGCAATATGACCCCTCCCATTACATTTGTAACACCTTCTTCTAGTAGCAAGTTCACTAGGAGAAATCACAACCCTTTCTTTCCCTTTCGTCTTAAAAAATGATGAAGATGATTGATTTTGAAAAGTACTCCGCTTAGAATAGGAAGGAGTAAATTCCAAAGCACCCTTGAAAGAAGAAGAAGAAGTTTTGGGCTATTCTTTCTCCCTTTCCTCCTTAGCTTGTGCCTCATATTTCAAGGCAAGCTTACACACATCACTAAAAGTGGCATAGTGAGTTACCTCCACTTTTCTACTAATTCCTTTAGACAACCCCTTAACAAAACGAGCTATCTTGAAAGTCTCCTTCTCTTGCAAATCACAAATTAGGCACAACTTCTCAAACTCTTTCATGTATTCTTCAACACTCATGTCATTGTTTTGTGAAAGGTGGGTCAATTTTAAGTACTGCTCTTGTTCATTCTCCTTAGAACCCATTTATTCCTCATTTTCTTCTTCAATCTAACCCATGAGTCAATCTTCTATTATCCTTCTTTCCTTCTATTTGACTTGAGGTCTTCATACCACAAGGCAACAAGTTTAGTGAGTTTTAGGACAACAAGTTTAAACCTTTTTCTATCCTCATACCCCTTAAAGTAAAATGGTCTCAATTTGCCTCATCCAATCAAGAAAAGCCTCACTATCATGCCCCCATCAAATTCGGGGATCTTAATTTTCAAACCCCTATCTTCATCAAAATTTCTAGGTGTATTAATCTCACCCTGCTCATTTTCAAGAAAATTCAGTTTTCTACTTCCATGCATCAACATTTCGGACATAGCATCTAACCTACTCTTTTGTTGAGCCTTATCTTCATCATTTGCTTCTGATTCTCTCTCTAACTTTTTTAATTTTTGTGTTATGACTTGTAACAGCCTAGCAAGTTCACTATCATCCATGATTCCACTATTTTGCTAGACTATTACAATTATAAGGGGTAAAACTACTGTAACTTTGAACAACAAAACGAAACTGTAAATGGCCTTGAGACTAATAAAATTCAGGAAATTTCAAGCAGAATACAAAAAAAAAAAAAAAAAGCTTGAAAATTTTTTCGGATGAAAGAGTAATCTTCGTTTGAAGTTCTTTACGCTGGATTTGTTCCATTCTGGCGCAGTTGGAAAAAAGTGCCGAATTTAATATCTAAAAAAATTCATATAATTCTGAGAAATTTTATGAGTATTCTAGACAAAAAGTTATGCAGAATTAAAAAAAAAGAATAACCCAATTTCAACTCCTGAAGGCTAAGAAAACCCCCTTCAAAGTCAGACAAAAAATTGGATATATTATGCCCGTTTTATTTTACTACCAAAACGCGATTTTCTTCAAGATCTCCACGCCAAAGCTCTGATACCAGATGATATAAGTCTAAAAACATCTTCCAATGGATTGGATGATCATTCTAAACTTAGGGACAATAGAACACTCACTTTGACAAAGAAACATTCGAAACGAAGGGTAGATGCCAAAACTCAAGAACACACTCAAAGTTTTGGGGTTATAGGCCAGAGATAAGACTCACTTAATTTCTCCTAGGCTTATCACTCAAGACTCACTCAAAGTAATAAGGAAAGCTAACACTTGAGACAAACTCAAAGCATAAAGTTGAAAACACAAGGTTTTTTTATAATTCTCCAAATCTGAACTTCTCTTATCATAAGCAGTTCTTATATAACATATAGGAGCAGAAAAGTGAGTCCAATATGTGGAGAGGTTTAGAAGTTACAAACTCCTCCTAAAATCATGCCTTCCTTCAAGCTTCATTACATGAGCTGTTACAAGGAGGTTACAATCAGCACAATTAACCCTAATTCGCTGCCTAACCACACTCCTAATGGCAGGAAAACACAAGCCTGAGATGAGTTTACTTTATGAGTAATCTCATGGTTTTATTACAAGCTAAAAATAACAACAAAAGCAAATAAAACATTTATGCCCATAACAAAACTATGGGCTACTCATTTGGACGCCTACACTACGCCATACTTGTTGTTGCTGCATTTGGGCCTTCATTCATGTAATCAAGTGATGCAATTGAAAATCCAAGAAAAGCCACATCTTCTTGACCCAAGGAAACTTAGAGAGACTCACATTTGGTTCAGTTACAAAGCAAGCCCTAGTGAATCTCAAAGTAGGCGAGTACAAGGATGAGCTTTGGTGTGATTCTATTCCTATGATTGCTTGTCACATTCTTTTGGGTCGTCCATAGCAATTTGATAGAGAGGTACTTCATCATGGGAAGAACAATGTCTACTCGGTCAAGTTGGGTGTTCAACAGTTTAATCTTGCCCCATTACCTCCAAAATTCGTGGCTAACATTGGTGCTGCTCAAGGTAAGGCGAATGTGCTTGAATTCCGTGATAATTTGGGGGCTAGCAAGAAGGACCGACGTCACCAAGTGCTGAATGCTTGGAAGAAGCCACCATTTGATGTTGGGGATTATGTCTTTATTAGTCTCAATGCTCAAAAGCTGTTTAATAATTTAAAGGGCAAGATGGAGAACATGGAAGAAGGGCCATTCAAGGTGGTTCATTGAGAAAACTACGACACTTTTCAAGTCCTCTTGGGCAATGGCGTGTGTGCTTTTCTTGATGCAAATGACTTGGTTCCTTGTCTAGACCATAACACTTGTGGACAAGTTTTTTTAAGAGGGGGAGAATGATGCAAGATTGATCATCATTTCTATGTTTAATTTGATTTTATAGGTTTGTTGCATGGTTTTACTTTACTCTTAAAGTAGAGGTTTTACATGTAACAAAAAATATGTCTTTTATTATGTTTGTTAGTTAAATTAGTTAATGTCGTAAGTTGTTTCTATTGTTAGTTGGTTGTAATAAGTTGGCCGAAATCTGAGTTGTAATAGCTTTAGGTTTAGGCGTGTGAATCTAGAGCATTTTAGGAAAGTCTTGAGCATCTTTCCTTATGGTAAAGTTTCCTTAAAGCTGAACTAGATTCTAGGCTTTAATTTAAGAAGCACTTTCCTTATTTTCTTAAGGGTGGTTTTATGATGTAAGAGACTTGGAGAGCAAAGGTTTTCTTGCCTCTTCTACTATAAATAAAGGCGCCTATCCTCCTAAAGAGGTAGAGTGAATTTGAGTAAATTGATGTGCATGTTTTGCATATGTTGAGCGAAAGCTAACATTAGGTTTCCGAGTAGTAAACCTAAACAAACAACCGCGACTTGTTTGTCCATGCTCTTAACCGCGACTTAAGAGTAATATCCCTTTACTTTCATTGTTGTTCGCTCACCAAATTCATAAAAAACAAAAGAGTTCGAAAATCAGACTCGAAAATCATATCATGAACTATTTATATTCGGCTGTTGATTGTATAGAACTTCCTTTTGAAGGTAACCCTTATACTTGGAGGAAAACTAGAAATGGCCCTAACAATATACTAGAAAGCTTAGACAAGGGGGTAGCAAGTTTAAGTTGACTAAATGCCTTCCCTAATACAATAATATCCCACCATTCGTTCACTTCTTCAGATCATGGCCCAATATCATTAGAAATTAAGATCTTAAGTAGGCTAAAAGCACCTCCGTTTAAATTTGATAAACTATGGACAACATGAAAAGACTTTGATGTCTTAATCAAGAAAACGTGGTGTCAAAAATTTCAAGGATCAAATATATATTGTTTAACTAGGAAATGCCAACTTTTAAAAAACAAGGCTAAATTTTGGGTTACCACTAGATTTGGCAATATTATTAGACAACTAAAAAAAGTTTTTGAAAAATTAGCCAAAATTCAAATTCGATTAATAGAAAATAATGAATGCCCGTAACTTATTAGACAATAAGATTTATTATTAGCTAAGCAATCTAAGTTATTAGAGTTTCAAGGCTTGTCCTGGAAAATTAAAGCTAAGTCAAATATTCTTAAATTAGGAGATTTAAATACGAAGTATTATCATGCATGTGCTTCAATTAGACGAAACTGTAATCTTATTACTTCAATCATGGATCCTTCGAATAATTTTATAATTCAGCCAAAGTTAGTAGAAGAATGTATTACAAATGCTTTTGAAAAATATTTACTGCAAATACAAATTGTAACTTCAATGTTATTGATGATTTATCTTTACTAGAATGTATAATCTCTGAAAATGATAATATAGCATTATGTGCTGATATTACTATGGAAGAAGTCAAAGAAGCTTTATTTGATCTTGCTCCTGATAAATCCCCAGGGCCTGATGGGTTTACTCCTTTTTTCTACGAAAAATATTGGGCACTTGTGGGGAACTCAGTCTATAGGGCAATAAAAGCTATTTTTCACTCAGGTAAAATCTTAAGAGAAATTAATCAAACTTTTATCTATTTAATCCCGAAAATAGATGCCCCTTCTAATCCAAATCATTTTCGACCTATTATTCTTTATTCAACTATTTACAAAATTATTTCTAAAATAATGGCTAATAGGCTGAAAGTAGTGTTGGGTCAAATTATCCATCCTTTACAGGGGGCCTTTGTCCCTGAAAGGTTAATTCAAGATAATATATTATTGGCTCATGAAGTTTTTCGTTCTTTTAAAATTAAAAAAGGAATAGAAGGATGGTTAACAATTAAATTTGACATGGAAAAAGCTTATGACAGGTTAGAGTGGAATTTTATCTTTGCAACCTTTAGAAAACTTGGTTTTTGTGAAAAATAGATTCTCTGGCTCCTTCAATGTATTACAACAGTTTCCTTTTCGGTTGTGGTGTCTGTAGAGGAATTCGCCAAGGAGATCCTCTATCTCCTTATATTTTTATATTATGTGCTGAAATTCTGGCTCGTCAACTTTTTCAAGCTAGCTCTATTGGTTCAAGATTGGTTGGGGTCACTCTTGGTCATTCAAGAGTTAATATCCCATTTCTAACCTTTGCAGATGATACACTGATCTTTGCTAAAGCTAAAGTAGATAGTTGTCATGCTATTAAAAATATACCTAATAAATTGTGTTCCATGTCGGGACAATTAGTTAATATTCACAAGTCAGCTTTCGAATGCACTCAAAACACTCCTGTAGATCTTCTAAGAAAATTCGCTTCTATTCTTTAGATGGAAGAAACTCCATCTTTAGGTAATTATTTGGGATGCTCTATTATTACTGATAAGGTCACTAATGCTACCCTTTGGCGGCATTTAAGAAAAGGTTTTCGCGTAGTTAACAAAATGGAGAGCCAATTCTCTCTCTCAAGCAGGTCGAACTATTATGATCCAATCTAATCTGGATACTAAAGCTAATTTCCAAATGGAAATTTTTTCTTTACCTCCTGCTGTCCTTTCCTCTATTGATAAAAATTATAGAAATTTTCTTTGGAATAAAGATCCTAGCTCGAAAGCTCCTAACCTAATAGGGTGGGATAAAATATGTAAACCCAAAAAACTTGGTGGTCTAGGTCTAAGAAAGGCTAAAATAAATAATATAGCTCTTCAGTTAAAATTATTATGGAAAATTATTAGAATGCCTAATAATTTATGGGTCAAATTCGTTAAACAAAAATATTTAAAGCAAGAGGGCTTATTCTCCTAAAAAACTAAGGATAATGTTTCTTGGCAATGGCGTAAGCTTATGACATTTAGGACTCCTTTTAAACAGGGTCTTAGATGGGCTATAAGGGATGGGGTAGATGTTTCTTTTTGGTATGATAACTGGTTGTTTAAATACCCTATTAGCAAAAAAAAAAAAATCTCCTCTCTCTGGTACAGAAGATCTAAGTGTTAGCTATTTCATCACTGAGGAGACTCAGTGGAATAAGGACCTTCTTTTGCAATTTGTTCCTCTAACTGTAGTGGAAGCTATTTTGAAAAACATTATTCCTTCGAATCAAGTGTCAGATAGGGTGGTTTGGGGGCTTACTGCAAATGGGGAGTATTCGGTCAAGTCGGGAGTTGCTCTGCTTCAAGGTTGTGGTTTGGATCCTCCAACTCAGGTTAGTTATAATTGGATTTGGTCCTTAGCTATTCCGCCTAAGATTAATTTTTTTTGTGGGAAATTTGTCAAAATGGTCTTCTTACTAAAAAACATCTAGAGATGAGTCACGTTTTTCTTCCTTTAGATTGTGTTTTTTGTCATTTTCATGTTGAAGATGATCACCATCTATTTCTGGATTGTCCTTTTATGACTGATGTTGTAGATATAGTAAAGGTTTATGGGAATTTCAATCCCATTCCTATCAAGGCTCTAGGTATGTCTTTCATAGATTATTTTTGTCAACTTAAGTCCATGATGAGTACTAAAAGTCTTTGTTTCTATGCTATAGTTTGGTGGTTTATCTGGTATGCTAGAAATAGTATTACCTTTCGTGAGGAGAGTTTCTCTCCTTCCAAATTAAGAGCTATGATTAGAGCTTATATGAAAAATATTGATTGTTTCAATTCTTTTTCTTCTAGTATGGATTCTTGTATTCCTAGGGGTAAAGTTCCTAACTCTGCAAGGATAAATTTGGTGTGGGCTCCTCTGCCGCCTAACTATGTTAAACTTTGATGGGTCTAAACTGTAAAGTGGCAGTACAGCTTATGATTTTGTTATTAGGGATTGTTTAGGCAATCTCCTTTTAAGTGGTGCCAATGTCATTGCTGATTCTAACTCTATTTTGGTAGTTGAGGCATGGTGATAAGTGCCTATTTATACATATTTTTACCGTCTAATATAATACTTTTAGTGTCGTCTGTTGAGTTATATGGGTTAAATATTATACTTTTAGGTTATTTCGGTTAAATAGTAAGTTTGCATTATTATATATTATAACTTACTTATTCCCTATTAGTAGTTGGGTGATCCTTTAGAGGATGCTCAATTGTTGGCACTTGCTTCAGAGGTTCCTCCACTAGTGTTGGGTTGTTTTTATGACTCG
Source organism: Beta lomatogona (assembly GCA_947646795.1). Taxonomy (NCBI): domain Eukaryota; kingdom Viridiplantae; phylum Streptophyta; class Magnoliopsida; order Caryophyllales; family Amaranthaceae; genus Beta; species Beta lomatogona. The sequence continues at coordinate 69,427 of CANSNZ010000079.1, read as the reverse complement.
TGTGTTAGATTTGCTACCTCTAAAGTGTTGGTCTGCATGGTCACATGCATGGGAGAAGGAGTAGCAACTTAGGTGCATTATGCTAGGCGTGCATGGGGCATGCTAGTTGAGTTCATTTAGGACTCTTCATATCTTATTGTTTTATGTTTTCTTTTTCGAGTTGTATTAAGAGTCATGGTTTTGCCTACGTTCTTAAAGTGATGGATTTTACATGATTCAATCTTATTTAGAGTATGATTACGTTTCAGACTTAGGGACTTGTCCTGAGCAAGATAGGAGTTTGTTTTCATATATATAGAATAAGTTGTAGGTCGAATTAACATAGAGTTGAATAATATAGGTTTTTTTTTTTTTTTTGGTCGAATGCATTGAGTGTTCATCAAAATTCTGAAAGTGGGTGATTAAATTCTTTAAGCTTTCAAACCCTTAGTTTAATTCCTTGGTGATAGAATTCTTTATGGGAAACCTAAACTAAGTTCTATCCAGCAATTGTTCGAACCATCCCATTGCATCCTACCATCTTCCATCGACTGTTCTTTGTTTTTAAACACACAAATTCCGTACAAGTGTTTGATCCCTTAGATCAAATACAACATCTTGGTATCAGAGCTTGCGTAAACATCCAGTCATAAAACATCAAACATACATAAACAATCAGCAGCCATCATCATCCATCACCAAGTTCTGTTTTTGTTCGATGGAGAAAGAGTTTCAAGAAACGTTCAAGAACGTGTCTTTCTTCAAAGATTCCGGAAAATTTGCAAAGTTTCATCAAAGGTACTCACTAGGAGGATTGATAAACCGTAGAAAACTTGTGCAAGATCCACAAGGTTCGTCAAGAACCAAAATCAGCCGCAAGAAGCATCGAAGGTACAAGCCTAGTTCTGTTAGTCCACAACTTAGTTTGTTGGTACACTTTCATCATGGGGGACGAATCTCCACATCATGAGGAGGAAGAAGGGGTGAAGGTTCCTAAAGGGCTTACCTTGGACTAAGCTAACAACCTAAGGAGGGATAGGGAAATTGAAGATTTGCGGCAAAGGCTTGATAGAGTTGTGCAACTCTTAGAGCGTCAAGGGAGGACTCCTAGTCCTGTTAGGAGTGGAAGGAGTAGTAGTGCTGATGAGGAGGAGGAAGGAGCAAGGCATCTAAGGACACGCAATCAAGGGGGAAGGAATGATGATAGGGGGTTGAGGTTGGATTTGCCGGAGTTTGATGGTTCTATGAAACCCGGTTTTTTTTTGGAGTGGATGCAAAGGATGGAGATAGTCTTTGGTTATAAGGACTTTGATGACCGAAAGAGATTCAAAGTGGTTGTCCTTAAGCTCACTAGCTACGCTAGCATGTGGTACGAGAATCTTAAGGGGAAAAGGAGGAGGGTAGGGAAGCCAAAGTTGGAATCTTTGGAAGCACTCAAAGGGTGCATGAAGAAGAGATTTTTGCCGAGTGTTGTTGTGCAAGATATGTGTTAGAAACTTCAATCTTTGAAGCAAAATTCCTTAACTGTGGAGGAATATATAACTGAGTTTGAAAAGTTAACCATGATGTGTGATTTGGAGGAGAGAACCGAGCACAAAATAGCTAGGTTCATCACTGGTTTGGAGAGGAGTATAGCTAAAAAGGTTGACATCCAACCTTATTGGACATTCGAAGAAGTTTACAAGGTGGCCATGAAGGTAGAAAAACAAGCTAAGGGGAAGAAGGCCTTGAGAACTAAACCCTACACTAAACCTTACCCCAAAACCTTTGAGGAGAAGGGAGGTAGTTCCACCACCAAATTAACCCCTAAATTCGACAAATTCAAAAAGGATGACAAAAATACGAGTGTTCCTCTTCCTTGTGAGGATAAGAGAATTTGTTTTAAGTGTAAGGGCTATGGACATGTGATTAAAGATTGTCCAAGCAATAGGGTGATGACTCTAAGGGATGTTCAAGAGATTGAGGAGGAATATGCAAGGAAAGTCGTGGAAGTAGAAGAAGAGGAGGAGAGTGAAGGAGATGATGTTGTTGATGATTATGAGGCAGACTCGGAGGAGGAGCCTATGATGGTAGGCAAAAAATTGATTGTGAGGAGACCCCTACACACTAAACTGGTGCCTCTTGATACACAAAGGGATATAATTTTTCTCACAAGGTGTTTGGTGAAGGATAAGCTATGTGATCTAATCATTGACACTGGGAGTTGCGCCAATGTTGTCTCCACAACATTGATTGACAAGATGCATTGGCCAACTAAACCACATCCAAAGCCCTACAAATTGCATTGGCTAAGTGATGGAAGCGACATTAAGGTAACAAAGCAAGCCCTTATTTCGTTTTCTATTGGTAAATTTCAAGATGAAGTACTATGTGATGTTTGTAGTATGGTTGCATGTCATATTTTGTTGGGAAGGCCATGGCAATTTGATAGATATGTTAAATTTGATGGGAGAGCTAATGTTTATATTGCAACAATTGGAAAAAAAAAAGGCGCTAAAATCTCTCACTATGAATGCAAAACCTGCCCAAAACTTGTTCCTAGATGAAAGGCAATTTGTTGAGGAATTTACTAAGCAGTGGAGGGCTTTTCTATTGCTTTCTAATGTTGTCAAAGACGAGGGGGAGCCTACGATTTTTCCTAAGGAATTAGAGGAGGTTTTAGAGGATTTTAGGGATGTGTTTCCCGAAGACTTGCCACTTGGTTTGCCACCTATTAGGGGAATTGAACATCAAATAGACCTTGTTCCTGGGGCTGCTTTACCCAACAAGGCTGCTTATAGGTGCAATTCACAAGAAACTAAGGAGATGCAATGCCAAATAGAGAAGTTGATGGAGAGGGGTTATGTGAGAGAGAATATGAGCCCTTGTGCTGTCCCAACACTTTTAGTTCCTAAGAAGGATGGAACTTGGCGTATGTGTATTGACGCAAGAGCTATGAATAACATTAGCATAAAATATAGATTTCCAATTCCAAGATTGGATGATATGCTTTATGAGTTACATGGTTCCGTTGTGTTTTCCAAAGTTGACCTTTGAAATGGGTATCATCAAATAAGAATGAGGGAGGGAGATGAGTGGAAAACGGCTTTTAAGATAAAGTTGGGGTTGTATGAATGGCTTGTGATGCCATTTGGTTTTACAAATGCACCGAGTACTTTTATGAGGCTGATGAATGAGATGTTGAAGGCATTCATTGAAAAGTTTGTGGTGGTGTATTTAGATGATATTTCGGTATATAGTAGGAGTGTAGAGGATCATTTGCAACACTTGAGGGCTGTCTTTGGAGTGTTGAGGGAGAAGAAGCTCTATGGCAAGTTGGAGAAGTGTTCGTTTCTTGTGCCTAGTGTTACTTTTCTCGGCTATATTGTCTCCAAGGAAGGGGTGTCTGTAGATCCTTCCAAGGTAGAGGCCATCAAAACTTGGCCAACTCCAACTAATGTGACTGAGGTGCGACCTTTCCATGGGTTGGCATCGTTTTATAGGAGGTTTGTGAAGAATTTTAGTAGTGTTGTTGCTCCTATGACCGAATGCATAAAGAAGGGCAAGTTTGAGTGGAATGAGGCTGCTCAAGAAGCTTTTGAGGCCGTGAAGAAATTGTCGAGTGCCACGCCTATTTTTGCCTTACCTGATTTTTCACAACCTTTTGAGGTTGAGTGTGATGCAAGTGGAGTGGGAATAGGTGATGTGTTGGTACAAAAGAAGAGGTCAATTGCTTTATTTAGTGAGAAGCTAGGAGGAACAAGATTGAATTACTCGACATATGACAAGGAGTTCTATGCCATTGTGAGAGCCTTGGACCATTAGAGTCATTATCTAAGGCCTAGCCATTTTATCCTACATTTGGATCATGAAGCATTGAAGCACATACATGGGCAGCATAAGTTTAATCCACGCCATGCTAAGTGGGTTGAATTCCTACAATCATTCCAATTTTCTTCTAAATACAAAGAGGGTAAGAACAACATTGTGGCTGACGCTTTGTCGAGAAGATATACACTTCTTGGGGTGTTGAGTTCGAGGTGGCTTGGGTTTGATCTCATCAAGGACTATTATAAGGGGGATGCGGATTTTCAACCTATCATAGATGGGTGTTTAAAGGGTGCTATAGGATTGTATGTGCTGCAAGATGCATTTATTTTTAAGGGCAATCGTTTGTGTGTTCCTAATTGCTTTATTAGGGAATTGCTTGTGAGGGAAGCTCATGGAGGAGGCATTGCTAGACACTTTGGAATGAATAAGACACCAGCTATTTTGCAAGAACATTTTCATTGGCCGAGAATGCAAGGTGATGTGCAAGGGGTACCAGATAAGTTGTCAAAAGGCTACGAGTACATTCCATCATGGAGTGTATACTCCTTTACCGGTTCCGTAGTTTCCATGGGATGATTGTCTATGGATTTAATAGTGGGGCTGCCTAGGACGCAAACAGAATAGGATTCTATCATGGTTGTTGTGGATAGGTTCTAAAAAATGTCTCATTTTATTCCATGTCACAAAACTGATGATGCTTCTAAAGTGGCTGCTTTGCACTTTCAAGAGGTGGTAAGGCTTCATGGTGTTCAAAGACTATTGTGAGTGATAGGGATACCAAGTTTATGAGCTATTTTTGGAAGACCTTGTGGAAGTTGCTTGGAACGAAGTTGTGCTTTAGTACTTCTCATCATCCTCAAACTGATGGACAAACTGAGCTAACTAATCGAACTCTCACTAGTAGAATAATTGCTTATTGTTGCGGTTTTACCCATACGCAGCACTATATCACGTAAAAAGAAAAGGTAAAATATAAAATAAAGATATTGTTGCGGTTTCGGCCTAAAACCGCAACAATATTGTATCACCAAATTTTTTTTAAAAAAAGTTAGACTTATTGTTGCGGTTTCTGTCAAGAACCACAGCTATATATTAAAATAATATTAAAAAAATAACATTTTAATATATTGCTGCGGTTCTTGACAGAAACCGCAGCAATATCATTAAAAATTATTTTTTAAAAATAATAGGGTTTTGCAGTCACTAGCACTTATACGCTTCAAGCGAGATCTAAACTTGTATCGCTCACTCACGCACGCCTCTCCCATCATTCAGTCCTTCTCTCTCCTCCGGTCGTCCCTGCGCTCCTCTCTCGTCCAGTCCTCCTCTCTCGTACCCTCTTCTTGTCTCATCGCCTCTCTCGTAACCGGCCATCTCTCCTCAATACAGACGAAGGAGAAAGCTCACCGTCGAGATCCGAAATTCGATCACCGTCGAATCCTCAGAAATAATCCTTCGAATTCTGTTTTTCGTCACCATCATCGTCAACAACAAACATCGAATTCTCGCTGGAGACGTCGGATCTCAGCTCGAGTTTCAGATCTTGGCTCGAGTTTCCGATCTCGGCGGCGGCGGATGCTCTTGGCCCATCACCGGCCTTGCCGTCGTCGTCCTCTCGTCGCAAATCACCGCCGACTCCAACAGATCTGGCCCATAAAGCTTGAGTTTCAGTGCGACAGAGCTTTGATATCTGCGTATGTTATACCAAATTTTCATTGGCGCATTTGTTCAAACACGTAGCAGGCATTACTGATTTAGTATTTTTTTCTCATTTATTGTTATTTGATTTTAGGGTTCTCTTAATCAACGGATGTTCTTTGTATTCGTTTTTTTTTTTAAATTCAATTCTCTTTTTTTTTTTTTATTCAGCATACAGATCTAGTTTTTTTTAGTTCTTTTTTTAGGAAGTTTTTATTGATTTCTAATTCAATTCCCATCTGTTTTTAGGTTAGTGTTATAGTCATTTTTCTATTTAAAATCTGATTTTTTGTATATGTGATTTCAACATAAAATGTTAATTTTAATTTAGTTATAAGTTATGTAAAAATATCGTTGCATATAATATATGAATGTGTTTTAGTTAAGTGTTTTATTTTGTTTTTTTTACACTCTTCCTTATTATATATGAATATCGAAGATCTAAAATTTTTTTTTTTTTGAGCTGTACCTATTGCTGCGGTTCCTACCCAAAACCGCAGCAATAGGCTTCATTTTTTTTATTTTTAAAAAATACATGTTGCTGCGATTTTGGGTAGGAACCGCAGCAATATCTTGGTATATTGCTGCGGTCAAAAACCGCAGCAATAGGTTAATAACCTATTGATGCGCCCTTAATTGCTGCGCGGCCAAAACCGCCGCAATAGGTCACTTAATGACCGCAACAATAAGCAATTATTCTACTAGTGTCTTGGTGCTTTGCTTAGGGGGTTGGTTAGTAAGAGTACTAAAGATTGGGATGTTAAATGGGGACATGCTGAATTTGCTTATAATAGTTGACCTACATATGCTACTAAACATTCTCCATTTGAGGTTGTTTATGGTGTGAATCCAAGGCTGCCATTGGATTTAATTCCTATTCCTAAGGGTAAGTATGTTCATGTTGATGCTAAAGCAAAAGCCGAGGCTATGTTAAAGTTACATGCTCAAGTTCGTGCAAGAATAGAGAAAGTGAACAAGAGATACAAGGTTTTGGCCAATAAGAAGGGGAGAATGTCCATTAGAGGATGCTCAATTGTTGGCACTTGCTTCAAAGGTTCCTTAACTAGAGTGGGTTGTTTTCATGAGTCATGTGTTGGATTTGCTAACTCTAAGGTGTTGGTGTGCATGGTCACATGCATGGGAGAAGGAGTAGCAACTTAGGTGCATTATGCTAGGCGTGCATGGGGCATGCTAGTTGAGTTCATTTAGGACTCTTCATATCTTATTCGAGTTGTATTAGGAGTGATGGTTTTGCCTACGTTCTAAAAGCGATGGATTTTGCATGATTCAATCTTATTTAGAGTTTGATTATGTTTCAGACTTAGAGACTTGTCCTTAGCAAGACAGGAGTTTGTTTTTATATATATAGAATAAGTTGTAGTTCGAATTTACATAGAGTTGAATTTGTCGAATGGATTGAGTGTTCATCAAAATTTTGAAAGTGGGTGATTAAATTCTTTAAACTTTCAAATCCATAGTTTAATTCCTTGGTGATTAAATTCTTTATAGGAAACCTAAACTAAGTTATATCCAGCACTAGTTCGAACTATCTCCATTGCATCCAACCATCTTCCATCGACTATTCTTTGTTTTAAACACACAAATTCCGTACAAGTGTTTGATCCCCTAGATCAAATACATCACTTGGTTATATGATTATTTAATAGTTTGACCCATATTATATTTCTATACTAGTAATAAGTTATCGAATGTTGGCAGGTACATATTCATATCGGAGTCAAATAAATGAAAATTGGCCTTTGGTGAATTAATGGGCTAAACCCATTAATGTAATAAGCAAAATATATCACACAATTGGAGAATTGGGCCAAACCCAATGTTACCAATTAAACTCACGCATCAGTAGAAGAAGTAAATCATTAAATGATGAAGTAAACAAAAAGCAGAGCAAAAGAAAAGCATATTCTTTTTGGGGGTTAGAAAACCCACGTGGGCAAAAGAGGAAAAGTAAGGTGGGTTTTGGAGGAACACCCCTTGGGCCTTAGTTGTCACACGCGGCACACAACGACAAGAATAAAAAGCACAACAAAAGGCAATACGAAAGGACAGAGACCAGAGCCGCACGAGAGCACAGAGGGATTCTGAAGTATAGCGTTGTCATACACTCCATGATCAAGTCAATAAAACATTATGGAAACTCCAAGCAACTCATCATCTCCTTGAGAAACTACCAATCCACTGTGTTATAGGCTTTCTGAAGGTCCATTTTAATCATGCAACTAGGTCTTGAATTATTCCTGCTATACATGTTCACTAAGTCCTGAACCACCATATTATTGTGGACAATGTACCTCCCATGTACAAATCCACCTTGATTTTCATCCACAAGTTCATGGAGCACTCTTCTCAATCTTCCACAAGTGACCTTAGTTATACATTTGTAAAGTGTGTTACAACAAGAGATGGGTCTAAAATCACCCACATTATTTGGGCATTTACTTTTAGGAACTAATGTAATAACAGTGACATTAATCTCCTTCAAAAGTTTCCTACCAGCAAAGAAATCTAGTATGGCATCAGTTACATCTGCTCCTATAATATCACACGTGTCCCTGAAGAAATGGCCTCAAAAACCATCTGGACTTGGAGCCTTGCCTCCAGGTATAGAAAATATTGCATTCTTCACTTCATCTGGAGTATAAGGTGCAGTAAGAATCTGTCTGTGATCTTCATTAATAAATGGGCCACTCTGCACAATCTGAGCACACACCTGCCTTCTATTACTATGTATAGTTCCTAGAAGCTGCTTGTAATAGTTAAGAAAGGCATCAATAACCTCCTCAGGCTTATCTCTCCATACATCATTAACATCATTAATAGCATACGCATTATTTTGAACCCTTCTTGCTCTAATACTTCTATGAAAAAGCTTTGTGTTCTCATCAACATTCATAACCTAGTCCAATTTTGCTTTTTGCTTTAGGAATTCAATAAGAGCCTGGTGTTTCAACTGATAATTTTTAACAGATTGTAATTCTGCATCAGCAGCTTCAACATTACCTGGAGACTGATGCATCAGAAATTGAGTAGCCATCATTACTTGTTGTGCTTTAATTTCAACAGCTTCAATATCATTAAGCCACTTCGTTTAAGTTTTTTCAAGTCCTTCTTAATCAGCTTCATTCTTCTCACCACATAAACATCTTAGAGCCATTAATCTGAGTATGCCAACTTCTCCTCACCATTTCAGTAAAATGTGGAGCAAGTCTCCACATAGTGAAATATTTGACACGATGTATACCTTTATCAAAATGAGGATACACTGATAGAATGGCAGGAGTATGATCAAAATCTCCTTCTTGCACAAATCTCCCTGCAGCACTATCATATCTCTCCACCCAAGCATCATTAACTAAAATTCTATCCAATTTGGAGAAGACTCTAGCATGACAACTTTGCTTGTTGTTCCAAGTAAAGGAGCAACTAGCACTTCTAATGTCATCCAATCCACAAAACTGCAAACACTGATTAATAGGATTCATTTCAGCTAACCTCATAGGGGCTCTAATCCTCTCCTCCACCTGCCTTACACAATTCAGACCTCCCATAACTACCCAAGGATAAGTAGACTTCATACTCATCATATCCTCCCAGAGAGATTCTCTCTTTGTACTTTCATTAAAAGCATAGATGAAAGTACAAAAGAAACCCTTCTTACTACTATTAGGCTGCACATGACAATGCACCATTTGAGCACTACCATGAATAATATTCACAGAAAAAATCCCAAGTTTCTATGCCACAACCACTCTACCACTAAGATGATAACTATTATTGGAAGTAAAACACCAGTTCTGAAAAACATGTTGATACAACTTACCAAGGTTGGCACCCTTTACTTTGGTTTCCAAGAGACCAACCAAACCTATAGAATGCCTATGGATGAATGCTGCTACATCCTTTTACTTCTTCAGCCTGTTGATCCCTCAGACATTCCAACTTGGGATACTATCCATTTCCAGTGGAAGGGTTCCCCCTTCCCACCATATCATCCTGATTATCCTCTCCCACTAGAGGACCTTGTGAGGCCTCCCCTGTCTCCAACAACTGAAAAGGATTAGCAATAGCAGTAGGCTTGATTTGTGAACTTCTCACCTTAATAGGTCTCAAAGCACTCTGGAACCCCTCCAAGTCCGCTTCTACATTATCCACCTTAGCATTCTCCTTCTGTATAGTAGGTATTGGATTCACAACCACTTGCTTCACTCTCCACCCCTGCTTCTCTTTAATCCTACATTGCATTTCATCATGACCAAAACCCTTACAAGCATCACAATATAAAGGCTTCCATTCATAGGTAACCTCCACATTAACCCTCTAATCACCATGCTCATTAACAAAACTAATCTGATCTGGCAGCTTCCTAACCAACTGCACCTCAACCATAACTCTAGCAAATTGCACTCTATCACGCTTATTAGTTGCTTCATCACGTTGTAATGGACAACCAATCTGCTCCACAATCTTATACAAGGCCTTCTCACCCTAGTATTCAAAATTCAATTTCAATTGAGTCCACACAGGCACAGTTCTAAGTTCCTCCTTATCAAAATCCATATCTGGATCCCATTGTTTACAAATCAATGGCTTATTGTCAAAGGAGTATCGACCATGAGTGATTTTATCCCTATTCTCCATAGAAGTAAAACGCACAATGAATATCCCCTTTTTAATCACTGCAGCCTTAACAACCTTAAAATTCCTCCAAATTCGATGAATAAAACCCCCCATTACATGAATTAACGGATTTGCTCCCACCACATAACACACAATAGACAAACTCCAAAAATCAACCTCATCCCGAATATCATCGAATTCAATTCGAATGACAGCATTATCAACATTCCCATATTGTTTTTCACCAATTTTAGGCGCATTAACACCATTAACAACCTCAATATCACCATTAACAGACCTTCCATCACCATTCAAATCAGCTACCTCATCAAACTATTGCAAACTAGGAATAAAATTAGTTACCTCATCATCTCGAATTGATTTGGAGTGCTGATGAATCGAATCCAACCATTCATTGAAGGTATGGCGAATTCCGATTGCTGCTGCAGTATCTTAATCGATTCATTTGGAGTAGAAACATCACCAATGCCATTGGCGAAATCCAACGCCTCAACACTAATCAGCTCATCCATTGATCGAGTCTTAAGCACTTGAGAGTCCGATGGACCTCTAGGCTTGACCGCTTTCTTCCCTCGACCTCCAGTTTTCCTTGCCATGGCCACCATCCACGTTAGCAACGTGCACCGAGAGGAAAATGGAGGGAAGGAAAAATCGTTTTCTCTCTTTAGACTCGTCCGATAGTACCAACTTGAATTAACATGTTCTGTTCTATTGATTTACTTCCTTTTCCTATTGACGTGCATAGCAGCAAAGAAGCTGAAGTGAAGGCCAAAGAGATGAAGAAGCTACATGAACAAATTAAAACCATAATTGAGAAGGTGAATGAAGCCAACAAGATTAGAGCAAACAAGAACCGAAAAGAAATGCTTTACAAACTAGGAGATCTAGTGTGGTTACACCTAAGGAAGGAACAATTTCCATCAAGAAGGAAGAATAAGCTCATCCCTAGGAGTGATGGTCCTTTCAAGGTGTTGGAGAAGATCAACAACAACGCTTACAAGATCGAGTTACCTAGTGAAATGGGTAACATTTCAGCAACCTTCAACGTTGGTGATCTAGCTCCGTTCGTAGATGAAGATCTTGATTTACAAGAAGATGCTTTCCAAGAGGGAGAGAAAGATGCAAGAGCATCTAGCTCCATTAATCCTATTACTAATCTTCTTGTAAATAATGATAACAATGCTTTAGAAGTTCAGTTTTTAAGTTCAATTAGCACTAAGTATCATAGAGTGTTAGTTAAACATTGTTAGATGTTTAGTCCATTTTTTAGAACATCCATTATAACCTTTTTTTTTTTAGCTTTTCTTCTGAATTTTTGTAAGGTGCTTAGTCACCTATGTGCTTAATATAGTTGCTTGCCAAAGCATGAGGCAGCTGCTTGCCTTGTGCCACTCTAAGAAGAAAAGTCCACAAAGGCTACGGGGCAGCGTGTAGAAGAGAAGAAAAAGCCTGAAGAAGAAATTAATGTGTAGCAGCCATTTCTCCACATCTTGGGACGTGTGAACAAATGAATGGAAATCTCTTCAAGTGTAGGAAACCCTCCCATTGGTTTCGTAGACATTTGATCAGCTAATCATGATATATAGTCCGAAAGATGGAGAAAGGTCTTAAAACCGGGTTTCAGCAGCTATGACAACTTTTGGCTTATTTTAATAGTATTTCTATATATTTTTTAGTTGAGATCTTTTGGAATGTTGTAATATAAACAGTTAGCTACTTTCTTGTATAATTTAAGCTTTGATTAATGAAAAATGAGAGAGATATCTCTTTTAGAAAACAAGTGTGTTTCCTGCCCAAAACCGGGTTGGTTTTGTTGATCAAAAATCTTTATTATTTGCTTGTGATCCATTGAGGTGAGAGCGAAGCTCGTAAATTAGGTTGTAGGACAAGTTGTTCCACCTTGTCTTAGCCTTTTTTGGTGGTTGTTTGTCTTAGAACAAACCGGGTCAGTTTCTTTTAGTTCTTTTAAAATCGAATCTTAACTTCTCTTAACTAATGCTCTCATGTGCTTAATCAATATGTATCAGCATATACATGAGTTTTATGTTGCTTGTTCAACTTTGCATTTTGAGGGTATAGATGATGACCGAATTCGGCGTCACGCTTTCCCCATTACTTTACATGACTTGGCTAGAGATTGGCTTTACCATCTTCCACCTATATCTATCACTTCTTGGGACAGTCTAGAGAGAGCTTTTATGGAAAAATACCAACCTCTCAGTAAAATTTGATCTATAAGAAAGAAAATTTATCATATTAAGCAAGACCAAACCGAGTCTCCATGTGAGTATTGGCAAAGATTTAATAGACTATGTATTTCTTGCCACCAACATTAACTGAGTGAGCAATTCTTGATTGAATGTTTTTATGATGGGTTGTTGGATGATCAAAAGTATTTGATAGACATTGCTAGTTGTGGTACCTTAGAGAAGAAAACTCCTAGTGAAGCTAGAAAGTTAATATCGACTCTGGCCCTTAACAATTAACATTATGAGATAAAGAATAATTGTGATGAAAAAGTAAAAAATCAGGTAAGAGAACAAACTGAACGAATTGCTGAATTTCAAGATGTAATCTCTAGTGTTAATAACCAAGTTTCTAGCATAGGTACTCAAGTGTCTAATATTGGTACCCAACAATAGGTTTTGAAAAAATTAGCTAAGCAATTAGCTCTCCAAATAGGGCAAGTTCACTCTCATGGGTCTAGTAGTCAAGAACAAACTGAGAACCATCTTCACCATTTAGACTCCCAAATTGAACGCTTGTGTGCCACACTTAGAAACATAGAGAATAAATTAGATGGACAAGTCTTAGATAGACCTCCAACTTACTTCTTAGGTGAAACTAAGGCCATGATTTTGAATAATGATAAGGACTTTAGGTGGATAATAAATTAGAGGTTACGCATGAGGAGTCCAAAGAAACCGATAAGAGAATATAGGATGAGTTTGAAGATTCTGATGATGAGGATGATGAACAGTGGCTAGTGGATTGTTACACTAAAGAGTCTGAAATTTTACCTTGTTCTTTTGAAAAAAATATGGAAACAAAATTGGATGGACTTCTAGCAAAACCATATGAAGAATCTAAAGAAATTAAAGATGTCGGGCATAAGTTATATAACTTTAATGAGGTTGCATTGGTGGAAATTGAGGATTTAGAGCAGCTATTAGGTATTGAGCCCAAACCTAATTCTGATTATCTGATTAATTCTATGGGTGATACTTCACAAATTGAGCATGATGGTTTAATTGAAATGCTTGAGAATGGCTCACCTTCACCACTTGAAATAGAAGAGGACACCACACTTTCTCCTATAGTTGAAGTCAATAATAACCATTCTGAACAAGACTTTTCTTATGTCTTGAACCATCCATGCCATTATCTAAGTTGCTAATTCTATCTTTTGCACCTAATTATGAGTCTTATAAGCCTAAGGTTGAATTGGTAAACTTGTTGCATTGTTGTAATCAAACTAAATGGAAGAGTCTTTATGTTCCAAAAACTAGTTGCACGTTCAATGTTGCTTTATTATGATATTTTGGTTTGTAAGGAGGCTATTACTACATAGTGTTTGGAGTGCACGAGATATAGCTATAGCTACCGTAGCGTATCGGGCAGCGGGTGTTTGATTGCCATATACAATTTTTCAATGTCGAGCTAACGACAATAACTAAAGGCGCTATTGGGAGGCAACCCAAGGATTTACTGCTATACTTCCACTTTCTTTTAGTTCAACTTTCTTTGACCTTTGTTTCTATCTAGTGTTAATTTTATTTTATTTTTGTTTGACACGTTGGTCAGTTCTTTGCTTTGGTTTGATAGGCGCTTCTATATTTACTGCATTTCCTGAATTGAGTTTATGAGCTGGAAATTATGATGATGTTGTTTTGCAGTTATACGGACTATATAAATTGCATATTTAAGAAAATAATGCCTGGTATTGCTGGATTATTATATGATTATCATATTGTATGTTTGATGTGTTTATGCTGCCTGACAATTAAAAACAGAAATTGAGATAAATGATCTCTGACATGCTATTACTTATCGTATAAACTGCCACGGAATTTCACTATATGTACTCTTCAGCTGTAAGTAATAGTCAGGTAATCATAATATATTTAATAAGGAAGTATGCACACCTAGCTTCTAATTTATTTACCTTACACTATGTGGGTGTGCACTCTTATTTATACTTCTCTTTTAGTAATTTGTTTTTTTTCAGGCACATTTTTATACATTAAGTTGTTGTGAGGATCGTGGATTAGACTTTCAAAGTAGTGCTTATCAAGGAAGAAGAGTTGTACTCCTTATGTTTTGCTTGAATTGAATATTCACAACAACCTTGCTTCTACAAGTTTTCACTCACCAGGCTATTTTCTCTCCCTTCTTCAACTTATTTTCCTTTCCTTTTTAATGATCTTGATTTCACTCTTGATTTATTCACACATTGAGGACAATGTTGAGTTGAAGTGTGGGAGGAGAATTAATACTTTTGCTGTGATAAAAAATCATAAATTTTGAAATACATTCTAGAGTTGTTGCTGGAAAAAAGAATGGATATAATATGTATTTTTTTGTCGGACATAATATGCTGAGAAACAGGTTAACATATTTACAATTTAAATTTGTGAAAATTTTGGTTTTGTCCTATTTTAGGGGAAGTGCTGCCGAATTTTTTATTGAAATGTAGGCTACCTAAGCATGATTTATATATTTGCATTTGCATAGTAGTATTCATGTGCATTCATAAAAACAAAATAAAACAAAAAAAATAATTATGTGCTTTTGTTTGCATTATTTAGGATTTCACCTCTTAACTTCCTAAGGAATGGCTATTAGTAAGTTGATAAGAAACTCTAATCTAACTTGTTTTTGAAACTAATATGTTTTCAAAATAAAAGATTTTGGTAATGTCTGTATAATTGGAAAAGAATGGTTGAACTTGAGAGATTCTAATGCATGATACGTGCATGGATTGATTCACCAACTATCTTTATTTGCTTTATTAGAATTGTTACATGGTTCTACTTTACTCTTAAAGTGAAGGTTTTACATGTAACCAAAAATATGTCTTTTATTATGTTTGTTAGTTAAATTAGTTAACGTCATTAGGTTGTTTTTATTTTCAGTTTGGTTGCAATAAGTTGGCCGAAAACTTGAGTTGTAATAGCTTTAGGCTTAGGCGTGTCATTATAGAGCATATTAGGAAAGTCTTGAGCATCTTTCCTTATGCTTGAGTTTTCTTAAAATTGAGCTAGATTGTAGGCTTTAATTTAGGGGAAATTGTCCTTATTTCTTACTAGTTGCATGGCATGTGATGTACTTGGGGAGCAAGGTTTTCTTGTTGCTCCTATTATAAAAAAAACGGCGCATAGCCTCCTAAAGAGGTAGAGAGAGAGAGAGAAAGAGAGTTAATTTTAAGAATTGTGAGCGTTGCTTATTTCGGTTGTTAACCAAAACAATACTTATTGCTTCTTTTTACTTCTTATTTTCAGTTTTCATTCACAAATAAAATACCATAAAAACGTCACTTAGTTTCTAAGGCAAACATTGTGAATTTTCGGACCTCGAAATTCATATTAGATTCATAATATAATTGGAAAAATTATCTTGCTTCTCTTAAATAAGTTGGCTAAATAGATAGACCAAAACCTTGTGAGCTTTTGAGCCTATTAGACTGACCATCTGCATCAGTCTCGTTATTTTCTTTCATGTGTGATAGTTCCTCAATGAAGTGTGGCTCTTGAACTTGACTCTGTACTCTTTGAGGCTAATTTTTTTTTTTTTTTTGACAAATGCTATGAAGGAATGATTTAGGCATTCTTTTCATCTAATCTAACTTAAGAGATTTTCCTTTCTTACAATATTTCCTTTGTTTTAGCCCATTTGAGCGTTAAAATATTTTTTTTATTAACCATTCATTACAAACCTGCTGCCTCCTACGTATTATACCCAAGCTTGGCTAATGGGAGTGATTATATTGAGTTTTTATTGTAAATTTGCATTATAGTGGAGACATATTGAAAAATAAAAAAGGAGAAAACAAGGGTTATTAAATTGAAAAAGGTTATTATTGAAAAAAAAAGTCAAAGAAAATAAATGTTTGGAAGTCATCGAAAGGTGAAAAAGCTATGAAGTATACATATCAGTGTTGTAGTTGCATTACTTGTGAAGGAGATGGTGAATAATATGAAGAAAAAAAGTAGTTGGAGTATAACGCTCAATGTTTAATGGAGTTTGTTGTGACTGAAACATTTTGAGGCATGTATTTTTGCTCTCTTTAGCTTGGCTTCTTTTTAACTCCACATTCCTAAATATTATCCCTACCCTTTAACCTTAGCCACGTTACAACCCTTTACAAGCCCTTTTGATCTTTATGCATAATGTCACTTCCAAGTGGAGAATTAAGACGATAGTCAAGATTAAAGAAAAATACTTCATTTAGAGTCGACTTGGTTATATGTTTGAGTGAATATTATTTAACCCTAAACACATGAGAATATAGTGTTTAAATTTATACTTGTGAGGGTCAATCTATTGAACTTGATGTATTCACAAGGGTGAACTCATGCTCGCTATTTTCGAGTTGCAAAGAAAATCATTTGTCCATGAAGTATTATGAGTTTTGATAGTATGACACTTTCTATGCCAAGAGTATAACATTCCTACTAACATTTTCTCAATGTTTTTCTGACTAACTTAAAATGTTTTAGTTTTGTCTTATACTTGTCTAATTTAGTTATTTCCAATAAAGAAATTTGAGGTGGTGAATTAGATCTTGCATTTAGTGGGTAGGTGGCATTTAGTGGACTTTTAGTGGTATTTTGATCGAGGATGACCAAAAGTTAAGTGTTGGAAAATTTGATAAGTACCTATTTTTACATATTTTTACCCTCTAATATAATACTTTTAGTTACGCTTGTTGAGTTATATGGGTTAAATATTATACTTTTAGGTTATTTCGGTTAAAAAGTAAGTTTGAATTATTATATATTATAACTTACTTATTCCCTATTAGTAGCTGGGTTATATGATTATTTATTAGTTTGACCCATATTATATTTCTATACTAGTAATAAGTTATCGAATGTTGGCAGGTACATAATCATATCATAGTCAAATAAATGAAAATTGGCCTTTGGTTAATTTATTGGGCTAAACCCATTAATGTAATAAGTAAAATGTATCACACAATTGGATAATTAGGCCAAACCCAATGTTACCACTTAAACTCACGCAGCAGTAGAAGAAGCAAATCATGAAATGATGAAGTAAATAACAAAAAGAGCAAAACAAAAGCCAATACTTTTTGGGGGTTAACCCACGTGGGCAAAATAGGAAAAGGAAGGTGGGTTTTGGAGGAAAAACCCTTGGGCCTTAGTTGTCACATGCATCACACAACAACAAGAATAAAAAGCACTACAAAAGGCAATACAAGAGGACAGAGACCAGTGCCGCACGAGAGCACAAAGGGGTAGAGCTGTCAGTTTGGTTAATGAACTGTTGGTTGAACTGAACAAACTGAAATTTAAACTGAATTAAATTGAACTGGGAGTTACTGTAATTGAAATCAACTGAAAAATGCTAAACTGAAACTGAAATTAACTGTAAAGGAAAAACCAAAACTGAACTGCAACTGAACTGAAACAAACTGTAACTGAAAATAACTGTGAAAAACTGAAAAGTTGATCGATCAACTGAACTGAACTGAACTGAATATTTTACTGAATTAACTGAACTGATTCAAACTGAAACTGAAACTGAATTGAACTGAAACTGATTCAAACTGAACTTTTTTAAACTGATTTTTAATTGTACACGAACCGAATTCACATATTAGCCAAATTCATGATAGTACCTCCAATTCACATAGAAACACAGAAAATGAACTCACACTGTGTCAGCCTTTAATATACTTGAGAGTCAAAATAAAGCGTCGCCCATGCTTTAATTTTCAACGCTCAAAATTGGGAGATAAATTATATTTTGATGCTAGGTTTGTCGCTCTATTAGCGTCGCCCCAAGGCTAGGACGTCAAAATATCAGATTGTGCCCCCCATACTAGGAAGCATGTGCCATGAAATCTATATTTGTTGCCCATCTTGGGGCGTCACATTCATACACTACGTCGCCCATATTGTGAGATTTTAGGCGATAGTTACTTCTATAAATTTCTTCGCCCGATATTTTTATGCATGGGCCACATAATTAGAAATTTGTTATCCGTATTCAAGTAGAACTACTATTTCATTAATTGTGGCCAATCTTTTGTCTAATTAATTTTACAGTTTTTGTTTCTCAAATTAGACAAAGATTGCTACTACCTCTTCTATTTTTTAGTTGAAATGATTTCAAATTTTTTGTTGTCAATATCCATTATACATATGAAAAATATGTAGTGAGGAGTGAGGAGTGAGGAGTATAGTACATACAATTGAGTCTCAAAAGAATTGGGAGGATATGATAAACTAATTTACAGCATAAAATTTTTACAAATTAAAATAATCCTAAAAAGAAATCTATTAATACTTGTGATTCCATCCATTAACAACCAAGAAATCAAAATCCACTAGAATTCAAAGCATCGACTCTACAACACTTGTAAGACATCTCTGTCAAAAAGAAGACAACATAGTTAGAAGTTAGAAGTGGATATGGAAATCAAGCAAAAACATACAGTTAAGAAAAAAAAACAAAATATAAAATCCATCATATATTTATTTATTCTCCATTCATATATAAACAAATACCAATTATTAATGTCATTTATGGATAAAACAAGAATTCAACTTAATCTCTAGAAACCCCAAAAAGAACAAAAAAAAAATTGAAGAAGAAGAAATGAGAATACTAAACAAAAATAGAACGAACCCGGAAACTAGAAAAAAAAAAAAAAAAAAAAACAACTCCATCCATCATTTATCTTTCCGAAACAATTACTAGAGAAACCAAGAGATAAAAAAATTAATCTGTAAAGAAGAGAAATAAGAAAGAAAGGAAAGGAGAGTGAGAATTGGTCATCGGATATAATTAATTGTGGACATTGAGAGTGACAAAAGGTTTTAATGAATTCAAGATTGAGAATATGATTTGTGTGTTGCTTGTTAAAAGAGAAGATGAATATGACATACTTTGATAGAGAATTTAGGCTTTAGGGGTTTTACAAATTTTGAAAGCCAAAAAGTGTTTTAAGTAAAAAAAAAAAAGGGAAAAATGATGAGTTATGAGGGGGATATGAATAACATCATTCAAGAACAAAAGCAGAAATGATCAATAAATCAGACCGAAATTTGAACCAACAAACAAATAAAAACTAAAATTAATAAACCCAACCCAATCAAATTCAAAAAATGCCATTAAAAATTGAAGCTTGCAAAAAGAAAAAACACATAACATAGCAAAAAAAAACAAGATTCATGAATGCCAAAATAAAAACGGATTTGAGACAATATATGTAATTTGGGTCAAAAAAATTAACTGGAATAAAAGGGTGAAATTTTAAGGAGGAAAAGCTACCTGGGTTTGATGAAGGTGAATTAGAGGGGTAAATCTAGGGTTTTTGGAGGGAGAATAAAAAAACCCAGAAAGAATTATAGGGAAAAAAAAATAGGGGAGTTTTATTTTGGTGGTATAGGAAAAGAAGAAGAGTAGTATTTTGGTTGCGTAAATTGAATGAAAAATGAAAAGTTTTCCATGTTTGTTAGTAGTTGATAACTACCCACCTAGGCTGGACTCATCCTCTCTTTTACTTAGAAATTGGAAAGTTTCATTCTTTCTCTACCAATTACAATGGAAGGTTGATGAGAGAGGTGCGTGAGATAGACAAGGTCATACATATCCATCCACAAACCAACAACGGCGAGTATAAATATCCAATTCATTTTTAGGAGAAAAAATCAAACAAAAATAATAACAAGACATGTAAATCTGAACAAAAACATACTAACAAAAAATTGAAAAATATAAACATGAACACTAAGAAAACTAGAGTTATCCTAATATTTAGATCTAACACTAAGCATTATATCAAGTATATAAACAATGAGATTTTCATATTTTTGGCGTTTCTTCTTGAATCTTGCAATTTTGACTAGAGATCTTCAACTTTACTTGAGTTATGGCATAAAGAACCCATTTCACAATCCTTGCTCTACCTTGTAGATTTTTTTTGATTTCTTGGACTTTAGCACACCAGTAAGAACATATGAAGGTAGGAGATAGAGAAACTGAGAGGTTGAGAGTGAGAGATGAGAGAGAAAATAGATCTAATATTCAACGGTGTACGTGAAGATGGAAGAGGAATGAGGAAGATGAAGAGGGAGGTTGTGAGGAACGAGTATGAGAGAAAAGAGGGAGGGTTTAGGGATAGGGAGGGATTCCATGGTTGGATTTTGATCTTTTTCAAATCAATGGTCTTAATTCATAATCCATGACATTCTTTTTTGATCAATGAGAATTGAGAATGTCCAATCACATGGATTGCTAACTTAATGAATGGTTGGATTTTCATCTTTCTAAAATCAATGGCCTCAAGTACTAATAAACTAGTATTGTATTTTGATATTATTTTGATTTGAGTATTCTAAATTTCTAATTCTAATATTATTAGTTTAGTAACTTTAAAAATTAGTAGTGTTATTATAAATTAATAGAAATTATAAACTTTCGAAAATTAAATTAGTATTATTGATTTTTAAGAAATTATTATTCTAAATTTATAAATTAGAAATATGTGAACAGTTAACCTACTACTACTACTTGTATAGGTCTTACATTAATACTTAAGTTATTGGTTATAAACTTATATTAATCTACAGTTATTTCTTCTATTAAGGTAGATTTCTTATAACCTTACTTATATAATTATTTATTATTACTCAGCTATAATATATTTTGATTGTATTCACTTAAGTGAACTTATATAAGTTATAACAAGCCTTAATCAGTATTAGACCTTAGCTTATAGTATACTCCATATACGAATTTTCGCTTTTCATATCAGTATCTTACTAATAAGCAATAAGGTTTACTACGACATAGTAACAATAATTAACTACTTGTTTCAATTCAATTAGATGATTTGGGTTTCGAAATGAATTTAACTTAAAGACGATTACCTTAGATAGAGTATTGTTATCTTCTATTAAGTTAATTAATTAACTTACATTGATACATTTGTTGATATTATCCAATATCCATTATCTTAAACGAACTTACGCCATCTTGAATTAGCTAATAGACCTACATCGATACATCGATCTAATCCAATATCAACTTGTTTCAATTTAAATTAGATGTTTTGAGTTTCAATATGAATTTAACTTAGAGACGATTAACTTAAATGAAGCATTGTTATATTGAACCAATCTAATGAGTTACAATGTTCTACATCTATTGCAACTGAATTAGATGCTTTCGGTTCCGAAATGAATTCAGCTTAAAGATGATTAACTTAAGTAGAGTACTATTATTATCTTGAATTAAACTTAGGGTACTGTTAAAGTAGATGTTTTGAGTTTCAATATGAATTTAACTTAGAGACGATTAACTTAAATGGAGTACTGTTATATTGAACCAATCTACTGAGTTACATTGTTCTACACTTGTTGCAACTCAATTAGATGCTTTCAGTTCCGAATGAATTCAACTTAAAGATGATTAACTTAAGTAAAGTACTATTATTATCTTGAATTAGTTTATCGACTTACATTGATACACTCATTCCAATAACAACATGTTTCAATTTAAGTAAATGTTTTGAGTTTCAATTACTTTACCGACTTATGTTGATACATTCATCTAATGTAACATCAATTTCTTTCAGTTTGGCTAAGATACATGAGTTTCAAATTGAATATAACTTGTTAACGACTAACTTAAATGGATTATTGCTATCTTGATTTAACTTATCGATTCACATAGATATCTTGAACTAATCCACTATTAACTTATTTTACGTCAATTATATGTTTTCAGTTTTCAAATGCATAGAGCTTAATGACTAGTATAGTTATATTAATCCATTGATCTAATATAGTAAGAGTAAGACATTGATTTAATCGACTTTTTAAAAAATATCTAACTCGTCTTTCGAGGAAGTATATAAGAATTTATACTGATATAAGACGTTCTTTTTAACCAAAGATGATGTAATTTGCATACAACTACAAGTTTGAATATCGACTTATATAAAATTATCTTATTCCAAATTGTCGAATATAATAGTCTTGTACACATATATCGATGTCACTTTCATACACTTTTTTGTGATGTACAGTACAATCATTTTTTTCAAGGCAAGTGTCAGACTACACTTATTTGCCACGTTAATTTTAACCGTGTCCGAAAAACAGTTGGCAAAAACCCGACATGAAGTTCCATTTACATCGAACAAATACAAGAATGTGACTAATTTCTACCCGAACCGATGCGATTTTTGTCGAACTTATGTGATTTTCGTCAATAACTGAAATAAACTGAAATAAAACTATAAATAATTGCAACGTGTTTTAACTGCTATGGATTCAACTGTTGGTTGGTTTAACTGTTCGGATAAAATTGGTTTAAACTGCAACTGAACAAAACTGAAACTGGAAAGAAAAATAACTGAATTAACTGAACTGAAAAGTTTGTTAACTGAACTGAACTGAACTGTTAATAATTTTAACTGTTGTAAACTGAATTGATATCAACTGAACTGTTTGGATATAACCATAACTGAACTGTTGAACTGAATTGACACCTCTACAAAGGGGATTACGAAGTACAGCCATGAGCTACAGAGGAGGGCGAAGGATGTAGTCCGAAATTCATCCACAATGAGTTTTCTCTACTCTCTTCTGTCGCTTTTCTTTGTTATCATGTCTCCTATTAGCCTCTTTATTATATTTTTAAAACCGAATTTATTTCCTGCAATTTATATTCTTTATTTTATTTTAATAAATTTAGTATAGATTTGTTACTTAAAAACCCCCAATATAATTATATAGTAATAGTTATTTATACAATTAAATAATTAGTTTAAGATAATAACGTAGTTTCTATGGGATCGACCCTTACTTTCCCTATCTATTTGTTAGAATTAGTGAGTGATTTATAAATTTAATTTTGTTGCGGGAACGACACGCATCACCTGGGGTCTTAGGGAAGGGATTAGGGGGGCCCTCTCTTCGGGTGTTACCCATATTTTTGTGGAAGGGGACAACCTTTCAGTTATCTAGGCTATAAAAAAGCTCTGGAAGATCCCATGGTCTATTAATGCCCTTATCAATAATACAGTAGAGGACCTTAAGAAGTTCTCTTGTTATAATATCCAACATGTGTTTAGAGAAGCAAATTTTGCTGCGGATTGGATGGCTAATCGTGGTCATTCTACTTCTAATCTTTGTTACTGGTTTGAATCTGCTGGCATTTCATTTTCTAAGATCATCCGTAAGGGTGCTTTAGGGTGGCCTGCTAGTTGGGACGTTCCTTAGTTTCTTTCTTTCCTGCTAAAAAAAAAAAAGAAGTAATTGCCATATCAACAAAAAAAAAAAAAAAAATACTAAAGTCTAAATTATTTTTCAGGAGACTAGTTTTGTTCATCCCCTTGATTATTTTCATAATTTTTTTTTCTAATAACGCGACGCTTTGTCAGAAGCGTAGGCTCTGCATCCATAACAAGTGCAATACTTCTAGCAATTTTCATACTAGAAGTGAAGCCTTCCTCTCTAAACTTTTCAAAATATGACAGCATACCTTCAGCTTGGTCTATGGTGGTGTCGATACACATGGACTTAGATTGTAATTTCTTGCTTACTTTATATATAACAAATAGAATCCCATACCAAATAACTATACCAAGCAAAAACTCAAAACTCCCAATTGCATTATATAAAGACTCTGCTTCACTCATTGACTTTACATCATTACCACAAGAACCATATAAAATTGCCAAAGCCAATATTAATCAGGGAGCTTAAAATCTAATAGCTGTAACACTTTTTCTCCAACTCTCCCAACGAGTATTAGATAAATATTTCAATGTAAGATCGAAAACATTATCAAGAGAAAATTTCCCTCTTTTTGTAAAACCAGAAAACAAATTATATATGCCTTGAAGAATTCTAAAAAATGAAATAGCTCTAGTGCAAGAATGTGCCATGTCGCTAAGAGCAAGATTCAAACTACGACATGCACAAGGTGATATGATTTTCGAGGCTGATTTTCGGACTCTTTTGTGTTTTATGAATTTTGTGGACGAACAGTAATGAAAGTAAAGGGATATTACTCTTAAGTCACGGTTAAGAGCATGGACAAACAAGTCGCGGTTGTTTGTTTAGGTTTACTACTCGGAAACCTAGTGTGAGCTTTCGCTCAACATATGCAAAACATGCACATCAATTTACTCAAATTCATTCTCTACCTCTTTGGGAGGCTAGGCGCTCTTTATTTATAATAGGAGCAGCAAGAAAACCTTGCTCCCCAAGTACATCACATGCCATGGATCAATTAGTAAGAAATAAGGAAAGTTTACCCAGAAATTAAAGCCTAGAATCTAGCTAGAACTTAAGGAAACAATAGTTTAAGGAAATATGTGCAAAACTTTTCCTTAAAACAACTAAAACCACACGGCATTAAGGCAGCATCCTTACACGCCATTCTCAACTCAATAATTTCGGACCTTATTCAGCTAATACAACTCAACTACTTTAACTAATAAACATAATAAAAGACATATTTTTCATTAGAAGTAAAACCTTCACTTTAAGAGCAAAGTAAAACCATGCAACAATTCTACGAAAGCAAATAAGATAGTTGGACTTGCATCATTCTCCCCTTCTTGAAAAAAAACTTGACCTCAAGTTTCTTCAAAGTAATCCAAGATATTATCCATATTAAGCGCACAATAATATATACCACTGAGATGTGGTGTCGTTCACCATCTTTTGCTTCACGAAATCTCAATCTTTTCAAACTGCATATTACCATTAGATTCAGATTATCATTCCTTAAAGGAATAACATGAAGGACCTTTGAAAGAACAAGATCAACAACAACCCTAGGAACCAAAGTAAAAGGAACATTTACTAAAGGCACAATTTCCATTATATCAACGTTAGATTTCACCTCTTCATCATCAGAAACTGCAAAAACCAAATCTTCATCCTTGGGACAAGAAATATTTTCGATCATATCTTCATCTTCAACCCCAACCAAAATTGAATCTGAAATTACTTCCTCTATAGTGCAAGGAACATCTTCAAGATAACTATTAAGCTTTTTATCCAAATATTTATTCGAGTCATACATCAAATCTCACTTTTGTTGTAGACGTATGGATAACTCTTCAAATATTCCGTCGGTGGTAATACCATCAAAAGAACGAAAAGAACAATTCATGGTTTCATTGATATCCATTAGAATCTGTCCAGAATCTAAATCGAAAGTTCAGATGTCAAGACCTATTCAAATCTATTTGAAATCTTGTGAAATTTTGTTAGTACTTAGTTCAATATGTCAGTAACACTCTAGCAAAATTTGATAAATAAATACCAAACCAATTGTTTGCAGTTTCAATTGTCCCAAAACTGGTCCAGAATAGCTCGATTTTGACCAATTTTCAAAAACGTGTTGGAATAGATAGCAAAACTTCTTCAAAAATTATGAAATTTTGCAGGCTTAAAATAGACAAAAATTAGTCCAATTTTAAGCCAATAAACGATCAAAAATTCGTTATATTCTAGGAGAACGAGTTGCCTAAAGTTTACCTTAAAACTGATTGAATCTGCCAGAAAGTTTACACAAATGTTTTTGGTTGCACATGTTTTTGGTTGCTGTGACTTCGTTATTGATCGGATTACCAAGAAATTTTGACACAACAAACTTCAAGGTGTATACTACCACCAAACAAAGTTTCAGCTTGATCCAAGCTTCCACGATCCCTCACGCGCCTCCACAACCACACTGCTCAAATACCAACCACGAGAACTCTTTTGTGTTTTATGAATTTTGTGAACGAACAACAATGAAAGTAAAGGGATATTACTCTTAAGTCGCGGTAAAGAGCATGGACAAACAAGTCGCGGTTGTTTGTTTAGGTTTACTACTCGAAAACCTAGTGTGAGCTTTCGCTCAACATATGCAAAACATGCACATCAATTTACTCAAATTCATTCTCTACCTCTTTGGAAGGCTAGGCGCTCTTTATTTATAATAGGAGCAGCAAGAAAACCTTGCTCCCTAAGTACATCACATGGCATGGATCAACTAGTAAGAAATAAGGAAAGTTTGCCCATAAATTAAAGCCTAGAATCTAGCTAGAACTTAAGGAAACAATAGTTTAAGGAAACTTGTGCAAAACTTTTCCTTAAAACAACTAAAACCACACGGCATTAAGGCAGCATCCTTACACGCCATTCTCAACTCAATAATTTCGGACCTTATTCAACTAATACAACTCAACTACTTTAACTAATAAACATAATAAAACACATATTTTTCGTTAGAAGTAAAACCTTCACTTTAAGAGCAAAGTAAAACCATGCAACAATTCTACGAAAGCAAATAAAGATAGTTGGACTTGCATCACAAGGCATATATAATGCTCTCGGGTTTATTTCAAGTAAACGTTTTTGTACACCTTGGTGCTTCCCTTTCATATTGGAGCCATTATCATAACCTTAACCCCTTATATCATCAACATTAAGATCAAGAGACTATAAAACATTTTGTAAATCAATAAAAAGTCCTAATCCCGATGTATCATTTACCTCCAAGCACTCTAAAAAGTACTCCTCAATTTTTATCTTTTTTGTTGCCATTTTAACACATCGTATTATCAAAGTCATTTGTTTTTTATGACCAATATCAGGAGTAGAATCAAGAATTATGGAAACATATCTTGCCTTTTTAATTTGATAGTCTTTGATTATAGAACTCTTCACACTATGGGCCAAAAGGGAGATCAATTCATTTTGAAATTTATGCCCAAGATAATCATAATAAATTTCACGATTTTGAATGCGTCTAACATTATCTTGCATTATCACATCAAATTCCGCAATCATTTCAATTAATCCTAAGAAATTACCATTACTATCTTGATATAGTTTTTCATTGGATCCTCTAAAAGCCAAATTATGAGTAGCAAGACATTTCACAGCCGAAAATATTCTAAGAAAAACTTGCCTCCAACGATCTTTCTCTTTCATAATCGCTTCTTGCAAGTTTTTATCAATTGTTTCATTCTTATCTAGCCTTAGTCTCATTTCATTCCCAGTAAGACAGCAATCGACAACTAAGCATTCAGCAAGACAGCAAGACTAAATACACGATGGACTTCGGCAGGCGGCAACCACGGTCCACAGACCATCGTCTGACCGTCTGTATAGGTAGAGCAATCCGGCGAACCCCAACTGATGCGTGATACGTGCATGGATTGTTTCATCAACTATCTTTATTTGCTTTATTAGAATTGTTGCATGGTTTTACTTTACTCTTAAAATGAAGGTTTTACATGTAACGAAAATATGTCTTTTATTATGTTTGTTAGTTAAATTAGTTAATGTCATTGAGTTATTTTTATTTTCAGTTGCATAAAGGTCCAAAAATCCTAGATTAATTCGGTTCATTAAGAGTCTAGTGTCATGAGCTGTATTTAAGGAAAGTTGCCTTAAAACATGAAGAGAAGTGGTGTGCAAGGGTGTGTCCTTGCTGCCGTGTGATTTAGTGTTTTTAAGGAAAGATTTGCACATCTATCCGTAAGCTAATGTTTCCTTAAGTTCTCGCTAGATTCTAGGCTTTAATTTAGGGGAAACTTTCCTATTATTTTACTGGAGAAATCCGTCCATGATTTAGCTTGGAGAGCAAGGATTGTTTGCTCAACCTATAAATACATGTGCACTCCTAATCAATAAAGAAGGGAGTTGATTTTGAGAATTGTGAGCGTTGCTTATTTCAGTTGTTAACCCAAACACTACTTGTTGCTACTTGTATTCATCTTGTAATTGCGATTAGGAAGAGACCCTCTAATTCCTGCGAGAATCAAGAGTACCTTCCTTGTTTTTACTTCTTATTTTCAGTATTCCATCATAAAAACCCCATAAAAACGTCACTTAGAATCTAGGGTAAACATTATGAATTTTCGGACTTTGAAATTCATATCACCAACAAAGCACTTGACAGTTCACCGAATCACATTCCCAGAAAAAATTTCCCAAAACCCTTAATTATATTCTTAAATTCATTATATCTTAATAGCTTCACTTGATTGAGACTAAATCTTATGAGTATTGCATTATACAAATCCAATTCTTCCCTATTTAAATTGTAGAAAAAAATTCCCGTTGTCATATTTAAGGGAAGGTTAAGAGTAATTTTTTAGGAAATATGGAAAAATTTCAACTAGTTTAAGGGACGTTAGAGAAAATTTTGGGAATTAAAAGAAGATATTAATTTTGTAAAGAAAGAGAGTGAGAGAGAAGAAGTGAAGAACCGCTGAACAAGACGAGGAGTTGCGTTTACTATTTCAGTCTTTGAGAGAGCGTCTTCACGTGTGTAATGTGTTTAGATTTGTTTTTTTTCCTAGCTCTATTTTAAAACCTAGAGGATTGGGCCCTTTTTAGGCTTGGGCCCTTGGCCATTGCCCCTCCAAGCACCCCTCAGGGTCGGGCCTGCAGGCAACATCCTTAACTTGTAATAATATCTAAAACCACATCTGATCATTATCATCATATTACACCTGCGCTTAATACCATAGCAACTACCACACCTAATACTCGACAATACCAACCAATTTAATCCAAACGACTATTTCTTAAGACTCGTATAATAATTCAATCCAAGATTCGTACAAGTCAACGACCCCAGACGGTGGTATAATTTATGAGGGTCAACTAAAGTAACAACCTTTATTATATTTCTTTTTTTTCTTTATTATTTTCTTGAAGTTACTATCATTTTATTCATGATGCAGATTGTTCACGTATTTCTGCGACTGTAAGTATTGTATGTTATACTAACTCTCTGCTACGTTTTCTTTTCTTATTTTTATTTTTCTATGAATATTATTTATTATGTTTGATAGCAATATTTATCACCTTGTATATTATTGTTAATCAAGACCTAAATAAATGTTCTAACTAAGTCAAATAATATGGACAACCTGCTAGGAACCCAGTACTCTGATTGTTAAATAACATGTCACTAAAAAAAAGTAGTCTTTTATGTGTTTATTGAACCAACCTAGACTAATCTTTATAGGGTGTATGAAAATTATTATGTGGTTATTCTTCTGCATAAATTTTGTAATGAATCGATATTTAGTAGAGGCCATAAATGGGCGAACGTGGATCATAACCGTGTTCGTACCCTCACCCCTGAACTCAATTTTTGGTTCATTGAGCATCTATGGAGTTAGGACGGGGAAATCTACATTAGATAAGTCCCTAATTTGTCCCTACAGTTTCCCAAATATCCAATTAGGTTTTTGAGTCTTCCTCTAAAGACTTGTTGGCGACTTCGAAAATATATTTTAATAAAGCGTTAACAATGAGGTAGTCAAATACGCGCTCACACCGCGTAGGCGAAAAAAATCACGCCTACACCCATCGTTAAGGTTTTATTAAAAAACGTTCTGAAGTCGCCAACAAGACTTTAAAGGAAGACTTATAAACCTAATTAGATATTGGAAAATCGTTGGGACAACTTAGGGACTCATCCAATGTAGATTTCCCCATCATGACTCCATAGTTGGTCTGGAACCAAGAGTTGAGTTCGGGGGTGAGGGTATGACCATGGTCATGAACCACGTTCGCCCATTGCTGGCGTCTACTTAATACGATTTATAGCAAGTTTGTGCACAAGAACAACCACATAATATTTTTAAGCACCCTAAAAAAGATTAATCTAGGTTGGTTCATGAAATACATAAAACACTAATATTTTTGTGGCAACCTTTGGGAGGAGCAATCGTGAAGCCTTTCTATGAAAACTTGTGAAGATCGGGCAAAGTCAAAATATGTGTTTATGTGTTTGTGTGTTTGAGTAGGAAAGTATGAGAGTATTTTCTCCTTGAGAGATCGCAAGTATTCGGATGTAAAGAGCGTTTCTTTTAGCCTTTTTTAGATCCGAAAAATCAATAGCTTATTTATGGGCAAAATATATAAAAAAAAAATAAGAAAGTGCAATGCGCTCTGCGCAAAAAATTTGGGAAACTGTAGTGGTGCGCAAAAGAAAGTGCAGAGCAGTGCGCTTCGCGCGCTAAGCGCTATCCAGAGTGTGCGTCGAGCACATAACCTGGTCTAGATACATCAATAATCTGGGCAGTCTTGTTTGTTTAACGCGGTTTTCTAAAGATTGTTTTTATCTTCGGTTTTTTCATTATATAACCCTGACAAATTGCAAAATTCACCATATACCTCCAATGTTTCAGATATTCACCATATACCCTTGAGTTTTTAAAAATGTGCACCAACTACCCTTTTTCCTAACGGACGTTAAGTCGTCGTTTGCATTATTTACAACTTTGCCATTATTAACCTAATTAACCCTAATGCCTTAATTAACCTAACCCCCTAACCCTAATGCCATAATTAACCTAACCCCCTAACCCTAATGCCTTAATTAACCTAACCCCCTAACCCTAATGCCCTTAACTCTAACTAATTAACTTAATAAATGAAACTCTATATCTCATCGCCAAAACGACATCTTTTTTTAAAAACGGACGCCACCGACGACCCGTTAAGGGCACGAATTTCGAAAAGCCCATCAAAACGAGTACCAGTACGATGATATTAGAGGCATGCTTCCTGAGGCAATCTTAAATAGCAGATTTCACAGCCAAAACGACTTTTTTCGAAAATACGATTCGTGCGCTTAAAAGGTCGTAGGCGGCGTCCGTTTTTTCCAAAAAAGTTGTTTTGCCGGTGCAATCGGTCATTTACGATCGCCTCGGGAAGCGTGCCCAAAATACCATCTTATTGGTACTCGTTTTGATGGGCTTCTCGAAAGTCATGCCCTTATAGGGACGTAAGTGGCGTCCGATTTTTCAAAAAAATCGTTTTGTCGGTGAATCGGGCGTTTATGATCGTATGAATCGTATCGGGAAGCGTGCCCAGAACACGGTCGTATTGGTACTCGTTTTGATGGGATCCTCAAAATTTGTGGCCTTAAAGGGTAGGCGGTGGCGTCCCTTTTTTAAAAAAAAAATCATTTTGCCGTTGAATTCGACCGTTTAAGATCGCCTTGGAAAGTGTGCCCATAATACTACGGAATTGGTACTCGTTTTCATGGGCTCTCGAAATTTGTGCCCGTGAAGGATGCTAGGTGGCATCCGCTTTTTCAAAAAATGTCCTTTTGGCGATGATATATAAGGTTTCATTTATTAAGGTTAATTTGTTAGGGCTAAGAGCATTAGGGTTAGGGGGTTAGGTTAATTAGGGCATTATGGTTAGGGTAAGGGTGGAGGGAGGGTTAATAATTAGGTCAATAATGGCAAAGTTGTAAATAATGCATTAACATCCGTAAGGAAAAAGGGTAGTTGGTGCACATTTTCAAAACTCAGGGGTATATGGTGAATATCTTAAACATTGGGGGTTTATAGTGAATTTTTCAATTTGTCAAGGGGAATATGGTAAAAAATCCATTGTATCTTTTATCTTTAAATTCGGAAACCAACTATTTTACGAGATAAAATCTGATTTCATCTTAACATCCTTTACATTAAAATATCTTTGAAAATATTTATTTATTTCTGAAAATAATTACTAAAATAATAAATGAATACAAGTAATTATCATGGATAATTAATCGGGCATTTCAAAGGATTGGGCTCAAAATATTATATTTGTGGGCTCAAAATACAATTAATTATCAGAAATAATTAATTTGGCTTTAAAATTGGATTTTGGATCTTTGATGCAAATAAATAAGCTTTATGCTTTAAAATCGGTTTTGGGCCTAGCTCTTCGGACTGTTCTCCCCTTAGGTCGAACCAAATAAGATCGCGGTATGTTTCATCACTGGACCCTTAAATGGGGAGACACGATTATGTGTCTACGGGAACCCCTTAGTAAGAAGAATTTTCCTCTAGGCTGCCCTCGCACAGGATCACTCACATAGAGTTCCAACAAGAACCCAAATCTCCCTCCCCCAACACAACATTAGGCCTTTGTACCACTCTTTTCCCCATGCTGCCTGTTGGGCAGGTTGCGGACGTAGTTGATACGACTCTGTTGCGCGCCTCCGGAGGGGGATCAGGCAGGCCGAGGCTCATCAGGTAACTACGGTGAATTAACCCCCTTTATTGTTTCTTTTAAGACATGATATCGTGTTAACTTGTTGTTTTCTTTGTAGGTCGTCTTTTGCCCTTGGGCTCTATACGCGGACTTACCAGGGTGGGCTTTTGAGGCTAGAGCTCTGAATTCTTAGAGGGTCATTTTCCATGGGGAGGTCAGCCTTGTATGGTATCTTGCAGAGCGTGTCATGCGCCAGTTTACTGCTGTGCCTTTCTTAGTTCCCCAAAATCCGCCTCCCAGCATGATGGACGTGGATGCTCTTTCTCGGCCAATATGGGGAACATGTGGTTCATGGCGGACCCTAGGCTCAACACGTAGTCCTGGGCTAGCCCGATGTGGATGCAGCACATGCAGAAGATGTGGCAGATGCCCTCGATGCACCCGATGCAGCCTATGCAACAGCCTGGATTTGGGTATGACTAGAGAGGCCCATACAAAGGCTAGTCGAGCGGTATTCGGATTGAAGAGCTGGAGGATGAGCCTTCTTCCTCAAGGGATCAGGACCCTCCCGTTCCTGAGTTTTTTTGCTCTGCTTTGATTTTGTGTACCTGCGACCTATATGCATGTTTTGACTTATATTTTGCACATTGATACACATTGCACTTTTGCTCTGATTGCTGTCCTTATTATTATTATTATTATTATTATTATTATTATTATTATTATTATTATTATTATTATTATTTTATGCTTTTGATCGATTCTAGCTAGCTATGAATGCAACGTTTACGCGACTCAACTCCTAAAATGCAATTCATGAATGCAAATTAAAATATTTAATTTGACTCAATATCTAAAATGCAATGAAAATGATTTATACCAACATTATGATTTATGCTTTAAAAAGAAAGTAAGTGTTGAATGGAGCGTAGCCGACCTTCTCGTGACAAAAAAAAAAACAAGAAACGAAGAGGAGAGTGAAAACAATGGGCGAGAGGGAGGTTTTAATGTAAACCAAGGATTCATATTGAAAGGCCTGAAAAACATAAAAAAAAATTGAGTTCAAAAGCACAATGAGAGTCCCAAAATTAGTGGAAAGTGTGTCGTATGGTAGGCACAAGGGTCAGGAACACTTGTGCTGCAGAAGTGAGTGACGCGTGTGGCGCAGTGGGGCGCGTCTAGCTTAATTTCCGTTTTCACGCGTCGCACAAGAGCGAGCTGTTTTGGATTATAAATTCGACTTGGAGTATAATTAGGATGCGGATTATTATATTTTGTGAAAAACCGTGATGGAAGAACCATTTTTTTTAGTTCTGCAAATTCTGTTTGCAATATTGCCCGCAACTTTTCTTTCTGCACTATTTTCTTGCAAGCCTCCTACTGATTCCCAATGGTCTTTGAACCAACTTTGAGCAAGTGGTTGTCCTCTTTGACCAATACTGAGAAACAAGAACTGGAACGACAACATCTGCATGTGTTGGCATCCCCTAAGGTTTGTGAAACTAGATTATAATTTTCCCTTATGCAACTGTGAATTTCGGGGATGTGACCAATCACTGTTTTTTGCTTTGGGAATCATGAGTTAACTTTGTTGCCTGAAGAATTTGGTGCGATTATTGAGTGTCCTAGTAGTCAATTACCTTGTGTCCCTAGTTTGGAGGTTTATTATTTAAGGACTTGGAGAGGTTTATGGATCCGAGGGATGAAAATTTATCTGAGAATTTTTATGGGAGGAGGGTGAATTGGCTCGATTAATTAGCTGCAGTTTATAGTCCTTCTAATGAAAGGTCTAGGCAGACATATTGTATACGGGCATTAGTTTTTTGCCTGCTCAGTCGATTTTTATTTGCGAATGGGACAACAGTGCTGGATTTTCGTCCCTGATTAATGTGGCAGAACAACTGGAAGTAGGGCAGACACTTATGCCGTTATAAGTAGGTCATATGATCACTAGTTTGGATGCTGTGAAGAAGGACCCAAAAGGGCAATTTTCAGGAAGCCCGCTACTATTGCAGGTAAAAAAAATTCTTTAGTCATGAACCAAATAAGTATTTCTTCTTGTGTATTTTGATATAATATTTATTTTTTATTTTTATTATTACTCTATGTGAAGCAATTATATTTTTTATTTTCCTGTTGTGCAGATATGGCTGATGGAGCACTTGAGGCTTATTGATCCTCTAGAGAATATGGAAATTTAGACTAAGGAAGGGTTCATTGGAAGGCAGAAAACCTTAACCAAAAAATCTTCTGAAGAGTGGACCTTATTTTTCGAGGATGATAAGTTGAGTGTGAGATGGGTTGTTCCATGGTGGAAAGTTGGTGCTATGGTAGGTATGCGTGATGATTCTCCTTATATGAGGATGTGCAGTCTGTATACCATGACCTATTATTTTCCTTCAAGGGCAAAGAGACAGTACGGGTATCGTCAATTAATTCCTGCAGATGACACTATTGCTCCTAAAATATGTGGCCTAACCTGGAGTGGAATTAGGAAGTGGGAAAGATATTGGGGAGAGTGCCCGATATGGTATACCCAGGAAAGGTTAGAATCTGCACACTATAGAAAATATTTCAGAGAACTCTAGAGATAAGGGAAAGAGACAAGCTTTGGGCCTATCTGCAGGGAAATATGGTCAGAGACCTGTTACTAAAACTTCTGTTGTGAAGGATCATTTAGGGCCAAAAGTAGTACCAGTGCGGGAAAGGCTTGGACCACAGGTGACACTAACAAAATGAAGACTATGCTTGGGTGGGGTAGTCATCAGAGAAAGGGATGCAGGAAGTTTGACACACACAGGTGGCTCCAACTAGAAAATTACAGGAAAGGGGAAGATGGAGTACTAGGAAAAGAGAAAACAACCTAGACCACAACGACATATGGAAAAGGGAGAATCTTTAACCAACGACAAGGAGGCAAAGAAGAATGAGAAGGAAAATAAAGACTGATTTCAACATTATTATGTTTTTATCTACTCTATAGTATAGCATAGCTTATTGATTTTCCTTGTTATTTACTGCTTTCAATACGGCTTGCATGCCATATAGTTATTTTGATACTGCAGTTGTTACTGATTTTTAATTAATAATATTAGTAAAACAAGTTTTATTTTTTATTTAGACCAAAGTGAGCCGAAATATTTCGTAAAAATATTGTCACAATTTAATAGCATCGTGATGAATGTCAGAAGAGCGAGTCGAATAACTGTCAGCACAGCGCAGAAACTGCGCTAGACGCTGATGATGGCGTTTTACGCGAAGTCTTGCGCTAGGCGCGGTTGAGTTGCGTCTGGCGCGTGCTTGTGCGCTAGGCTCAGTTGGACTGTTTCTTTTTTATTATGTTTTTTATTGTTATAAGACTCGTATGGACCAAATGAGGGTTTATTTTTTAGCGGGCTGAACCTTGTACAAGGTCGCCTACGTATCCAAACAGGAATCAGGCTGCACGTAGTTCATGGTATAGAATTGGATTAATTTTAGCAATTCGTGAATTGGTTGTATTTTACACATAGAATTTCTTGAATTGCTCAAGATTGGTTAGATTGTAAAATTCATTGTCATCCATGTCAAAAAGTTGAGCAGCTCCTCCAAAGAGGATTGTTTTGACAATATATCGGCCGGCCCAAGTAATCCTGAATTTACCTCAAGGATCTAACACATTTTTCCTTAATGCCTTGAGCACTAAGTCACCCTCTTTAATGTTTCGGGGTATAACCTTCTTATTGAAAGATCGTGCGATACGCTTTTGATATATTTGCACATGATGCAAAGCTGCTAATCTTCGTTCATTTGGCAGTACGAGCTCTTCAAATATGGCTTTTACCCAATCGGCTTTGGGGATTTGACTTTCTAAGACAATGCGCAAAGAATGGTATTTCTTGCTCACTAGGTTTTACAGCTTTTAGCATAGGATACGACCTCTACCCATTTGGTAAAATAATCAATGGCTACAAGGATGAATTCATGCCCCCCAAGACCAGGTGGTGTTATTTTGCCGATAATATCAATTCCCCAAGTTGAGAATGGCCAAGGAGAGGTAGCAGTCGACTAATGGCACCAGAGTACCAGTAAAGGACAAGCCAGAAATCAGCAAAAAGTCAAGGGGAGCAATGGTCATCTTCCCCAGGGCATGTGAAAAGAGTTTGTGGTATCCACCACCACTCCGATAAATCGCGGGACAAGACCTTGGAGAAGTGAACATCCCCAAGAGTCTCATATATCTGGATAAGGCGAGATAGCCCGCTCTGCTCAATTAGAGCCAATCGCCCCAGACTCTTACGAACCTTCCTGAGGAGCACAAGATCAAAGGAACCAAATAGCTAAATTAACAAAACGCCTATGTGCTAACCTAATAAGAACAAAGCATCACATTGCGAGTACTCACATGACCCATGAGCGGTCGGTGTGAAATGTGGTTCTCTAAATAGTAATGCAGCCGATCCATAGTCCACCAAGGGGCTCTCCGAACCCGCCTATGATGAGTGACTGTCATGCCGCCCGCATTTTCTGCCTCCCTATGAGAATCCTCCGACGACATGCTAAGCGGATTCAAACCAACAATTATGACTATAGGTGTTTCATAAAGGAGTTCATGACTCCAACCACACATAATAAATAAGTTTAATAGTGATGATTGGTTTATATACTTGACTTTAAAAAGTTTTTAATAGCTTTTATAATAGCTTTTAGACTAGTTTAGGCTAAATTGGTTCATTTTCCTTCTTTTTGCACAATTTTCATCCTTTGTGCTCTTTCTTTGGGTGCATGGTTTTATTTCAGGATTTGGGAGCCTTCTTGGAGGACCTTTGTACAAACCTAAGGCAAGGCTGTGAAGAAACGGGGTTTTAAAGTACTTGAAAGAGGAGAGAAGGGAGCTGAACCGAAGGCCCGGGTTACCTGACCCACCCGGGTCAACCAAGACACCAGTAGCATTCCTTCCTTGATCATTTGTGGTTAGGGGGTTAACATTTGTTGTTGAACTTGTTGATCAAACTTGCTTGATTTATTTTTTTGTGTGCTTGGTCACCACTTGACTTGCATATTTGGAATTCCTAGTGAAGGATTGAGAGATGAAGTTAGGCTTAAACTAAGTTTGGTTGATAGACTATGATCTCCATGAATATAGGTATTTTCTAGTTTAAGGAAGCTTGATTAATCATGTTGTGCTTGATTTAGCTAGATTGGTTGCTCATGCCTTGAGAATAGGTCATGAGTGATTAATCCAATTAGCTCGAGAGAGTATTAGAGTTCGTGCCACTTGAGACCCCCCATTTGTTTCCTGTTGATTTCGATGATTGGATTCTTGGATTGAATGTTGGTTAATCCCCTAGTTCCTTTACCCTTATTTTATGTCCTTTACTTGTCTTGTTGATTTATTTTGCTAATATCCTAGTTTCCTTAGACTTTAGAATTATTGCTTAACTTTCGAAAAACCCCAAAAATAGATTGAACTTATTGTAATTAGCGAATTAACCCTTGATTAACCCTACTTCCTTGTGGATTCGACCCTATACTTACCCTATCTTGAGTAATTTAGGATTATATTTGGCGAGTTTACAACAACCCGTTAAATTTTGGCGCCGTTGCCGAAGAAGTAGCGGTTAACATTGCCTAATTTTTAGTTTTGAGACTAAATTGTCTTTTTTCTTTTTTTGGTGCGTTTACCTCTTTGTTGTTTTTAGGGATATTATCTCAGATAACCCTAACTTATAGGCCTTTTTCCAATATAACCCTGACTTTGGCAGCCCTGTCTCCGATAACCCTGAACTTGGTTTTTGTCATTAAACTGGACGGAATTAGAGACGGCGTTAAGTAGACCCTAACTTGGTTTAACTTTTACTGAATTCATGTCTTTCTCTCTCTTGTTCTTCATATCTTCTCTCTCTTGTTCTTCGTCTTTTTTCAATCATTCATCAATTTTTCCCAAACTCATAACAAAATCCAGATTTTTCCCAAACCCATTTACCCAAAATCATAAAATTCCAACAATCTTTTTAAAGCTTTGTTTAATGTGACCCAAATTTTTATTTATTCTGCTGATTTTATTTTCTGAGTCTTGATTTACAAGTTTGATTTCGATTCTTCCGCAAAGGAGAGAGAAAGGGGAGTAAATGAGGAAGAAGTTCCTTTCGATCATCAAATTCAGGTAATATCAACAAATTGTGATCGAATACAGGATTATAGGTGCGTCATTTGGGCCAATAAATTTGACGGTAATAATCAACCCACAAAAGAAAACAACCAAAAAGAACATAACTTGAAGACGGGGTTTTCAAATTAACCATCTATAAAAGCCATTGTTTTACGGATGAAAAGCAACAACCATTTACATTTTAAGTCACAAACTCGCCGGAAATAGGCTTGAAACTCGCCAGAAAACGTAGCCCAAAAGGGCCTAGCTTCACTTTCTCTCTCCTCTGTTTCGGGTCTCTTCTCATAGCACCACCTGCTGCCCGTCCGCAGCCTTCTGACCACCGGGTAAACCGCCGCACCACCACTACTCTCCAACCCCTGCCTTCATTCGTCGGCCACCTGCACCACTACAAGCGTCTTCCTCGTACCTTCATTTCCCTCGCTCAACCCCAAGCATCTTCCTCGCACCCTCATTCATCGGCCACCGGTTGATTTTAATGGTGCTGAATTGAATTGGGTTGATGTTTGATTTCAATTTTTAGAAGCGATGAAGAACAAAAGAGAGAAAGAGATGAATTTAGCAAAAGTCAAACAAAATTAGGGAGTACTTAACTTCGTCTCTAAATTTCGTCTAATTTAATGACAAAAACCAAGTTCAGGGTTATCGGAGATAGGGCTGCCAAAGTCGGGGTTATATTGGAAAAAGGTATATATGTCAG
This sequence comes from Beta lomatogona, assembly GCA_947646795.1. NCBI lineage: Eukaryota > Viridiplantae > Streptophyta > Magnoliopsida > Caryophyllales > Amaranthaceae > Beta > Beta lomatogona. The sequence continues at coordinate 30,204 of CANSNZ010000079.1, read as the reverse complement.
GGTTATCTGAGATAATATCCCTTGTTTATACTAATATTCTCCTTAGCTTTTTTGGTTGCATGTCAAGAAGATTTAAAGGTGATCCAATTACCATACCCATTAATCATAACCTCGGAAATACTTTAAGGCAATTAAGGAGAATCTCTTGGGAACCCACGATCCAACCTTCGATGTATAAACAATTGGGTTTTCACCAAGAGTCGTCTAGTTCCACTACTTCTAGCACTATGGGGGATGAAGCTCCTAGAGAATTACGGGACTTTGGGCATCCAGAGGCCATCGAACTCAAATATGGAATTCTCCATGCAACTACCACCGCCAACTTTGAGTTTTCTCCGCATTTGATTCGCATGATCAAACAAGAGCCCTATTGGGGCATGACTCATGAGTGCCCTCTTAAGCATTTGGCTAATTTCCTGGAGTTATGTGCCACGGTGAAGCAAAACAATGTGACTCAAGAGTTTGTGAGGCTCAACCTCTTTGACTTCTCTCTTGTGAGCAAGGCTAAGAAATGGTTGCAATCCATTCCGAAAGATTCTTTGACTACTTGGGCACAAGTGACCGCAGCCTTTGTGGATGAATTCTATTCTCAAGAGAAGACCTCCAAAGCTAGGAGGAAGATAGCTAATTTCACCCAAGAGGAGGATGAGACATTATATGGAGCTTAGGATAGGTTCAAGGACCTTCAAAGATCTTGCCCTCACCATGGTTATAGTCAATGGATGCTTATTCTATGATGGTCTTCATCCTATCACCCGTGCAAGCCTTGATTCGGGTGCAGAAGGCCAACTAACAAAGCCTCTGGTTGTCAATATTGAGCCTACAATTGAAGAGGTAGTAAGACACTACTCTTGGGGAATTCTACTAGAACCCCAAACAAGAAGTATGTAAGCAAGGGCAAGTATGATCTTGATGTTATTGATCTCATTAATGCTAAACTTGATACCCTTGCAAAGAAGTTGGAAAAGGTAAGCTTGGCATCTCCTAGCCAAGACACTTCTTAAGCTTTTTCTTGTGAAATTTGTGGTGGATTGGACCATGCTAGTTCTTATTGTGGTGGGTCTATGGACTGTGTTGCATGGGTTAACTCTAGAGGTGAAGGAAATCCTAGCTTCAATAATCAAGGAAGATGGAACAGCAATGCAAGTGGTGGATGGAAGAACCCTCAACAATCTCAACCTTACCAAGCCTCAAATAGACCACCCGGATTCCATAACCCCCAACAAGCATTCACACAACCACCTCCTAGAGCTCCCTTTGAACCAAACCAACCTAAACAATCTTCCTAGCCCAACAAACAAAAATCAATGCCGATAATGATAGGATGTTTAGGGACATAAACACTTCCCTCCAACAAATGAATGCACACAACAAGATGATTGGGACACAACTTGCTCAAGTTGCTCAACAAGTAAGCAACAACTCCTCAAATTCTTCTACCCAACCTCCTAGACAACCAATCATTCGAGAGCAAGCTAAAGCCATAACTTTGAGATCCGAGGCTCACTATGAGGGTCCCAAGATGCCCACACTTGATGATGCTAGTTCTTCCAAGGAAAGTGAGAATGTTGATACTGGAGGGAGTAAAAAGGTTGAAGAAATCTTTGTGGAAGACAATCAAGAGGATGGTACTCCTATAGTTGTTGAACTCGAAACATCAAGCAAAGAGCCTCCTCCAATGAAGAGCTACACTCCTCCGGTTCCATATCCTCAAAGGTTAGCAAATAAGCACTTAAATGACAAATTTGCTAAGTTTCTTGAGGTAATAAAAGGTTTACAAGTCCATATTCCATTTCTCCAACATATGGCACAAATGCCTACCTATGCCAAGTTTCTAAAGGAACTTCTTTCTAACAAGTCCAAACTTGAAGAAAGTTCCACCATTGCTCTCACCGCCGAAGTTAGTGCAATCCTCTAAAACAAGCTCCCCAAAAAGCATGAAGATCCGGGGTCTTTGTCCATACTTTTGAGAATTGGAGATTTGGAGCCAAAAAGAGCATTGGCCGATCTTAGGGCTAGTGTAAGCCTAAAGCCACTCTCCATTGCAAAGAAGGTCAACTTTGAGCTTAAACCCACAAAAAGTGTGATACAACTAGCGAACTGCTCAGTTAAGGTGCTCGTTGGAGAATTGGAGGTTATTCTGGTGGAAGTTGGGAGAGTTTTCATTCCTTGTGATTTTGTTGTGATGGAGATGGAAGAAGACTCCCAAGTACCTCTTATGTTGGGAAGGCCTTTCTTGAAAACGGTCGGAGTGCTAGTTGATATGAAGAGAGATGTAATGACATTGAGAGTGGGGGATGACAAAATGGAATTCGCCTTCAACAAGAGCATGAAATCCCCTATTATGGAAGAAGTGCATAGGATCAATACCCTTGAGCAAGAAGTGCTAAGCCTAAGGGCTTCGCTTGAAACAAGGGATCCCCTTGAAGATGTGCTCCTAGGGGAAGAACAAGAAAAGGAGGGTGAAGCTTGGCACCTCAAGCAAGCTAAGGACAAAGCACAAATCTACCAACCGACTCATGCAAGCTTCGAGGTTTTAGAAGCATCATTAGAAAAAGAGGAGAGGACTACGACTCCTCCTATATGTGAGTTAAAACCCCTCCCCCCTTCTTTGAAATATGCTTTTCTTGGAGAAAATGATACTTACCTCGTGATTGTCAATTGCACACTCAATGATCCTTCTCTTGATGAACTTCTTTGTGTTCTAAAACAACATCGAAGTGCCATTGGGTATACAATTGATGATCTCAAGGGCCTATGTCCCACCTTGTGTATGCATCGAAGTAATTTGGATGATCGTCAAGCCTCCTCTATTGAGCCTCAAATAAGGCTTAATCCTAACATGAGGAAGCGGTAAAAAAGGAAGTTTTGAAACTCCTTGCAGCGGGGATAATCTACCCTATCTCGGATAGTAGGTTGGTTAGTGCCGTCCAAGTTGTCCCAAAAAGGGAGGAATAACCGTCATTAAGAATGACAAAGGTGAGCTTATCTTCAGACGATCGGTCACTGGGTGGCGAATGTGCATTGATTATCGTAAGGCCACCCGAAAAGACAATTCCCACTCCCTTTTTATTGAACAAATGTTTGAAAGATTGGCGGGTCATACCCATTTGTGCTTTTTGGATGGTTATTCGGGGTTCTTTCAAATCCCCATTCACCCCGATGACCAAGAGAAGATAACATTCACATGTCCATTTGGCACTTTCGCTTATCAAAGGATGCCATTTGGATTATGCAATGCTCCTTCCACTTTCCAAAGTTGCATGACTGCCATTCTTTGGGACATGGTTGAATGAACCATAGAAGTCTTCATGGATGACTTCTCCATGGTAGGTCCCTCTTTTGACATTTGTCGCTCTAACCTTTAAAAGGTTTGGAGTGTCAAAAGATGAACCTTGTTCTTAATTGGAAAAAATGTCATTTTACGGTTGAAAATGGCATAGTCCTTGGTCGTAAGATCTCTCAAAAAGGGATTGAGGTGGATAGGGCTAAAATCGAGGCTATTGAGAAATTGTCTCCCCCAACTTCGGTGAAGGAGTGAGATCTTTTCTTGGGCATGCAGGCTTTTATCACCGCTTTATCAAAGTTTTTTTTAAAAATCTCAAAGCCCCTATCCAATTTGCTTCAAAAAGACATTGAATGTGAATTTGACAAAGATTGCAAGCATTCTTTTGAAACTAAAAAAAAGTCCCTAATTTCTGCTTCCATAGTGTAAGCTCCGGATTGGATCTTGCCTTTTGAACTAATGTGTGATGCTAGTGATAGTGCAGTGGGAGCCGTTTTAGGACAAACAAAAGAAGGGAAGCTACAAGTGATCTACTATGCAACCAAGACGCTTGATTCAGTTCAAAGGAACTATGCCACCACGAAGAAGGAATTTTTTTTCTTTTGACAAGTTTCCGTCATATCATGTGTGTTCCAAGGTGGTGGTATACACGGATCATGCGGCTATCAAGTACCTCATGAACAAGAAGGATGCCAAACCTCGGTTAATTAGGCGGATCATTCTCCTTCAAGAGATTGAAATTGAGATTAAGCACAAGAAGGGCACCGAAAATTCGATTGTCGACCACCTTTCTCGCCTTCCCGTGGAGGATTCACAAGGCTTGGAACCTCCCATCAATGATTCCCTCCAAGATGATTTCCTCTATGCTGTGAAGGCCATGTATGCTCCTTGATTCGCGAATTTTGCTAATTTTCATGCTAGTGGAGTCACACCGGAAGACCTTAGCTACCAACAAAATCGAAGGTTCATGCATGAGGCCAAGCACTATGCATGAGGCCACTTAGAATTCTTAACCCAATCTAGCTCTATCCATGTTAGGAGTCTTAATCGCTTGAGTCACATCCATCTTAGAAGTCTATAATCCGTAGAAAGTCCATGCATAATTGGAGTCTAAAATCGTAGAATTGTGTCCATCTTAGGAGTTTAAACCCATTAGAATTCCATTAATCTTAGGAGTTTTGAATCCATTAGAGTTCCTCCCATATTAGAAGTCTAAAACCATTTGAATTCCATTCATTTTAGGAGTCTAGGTACGCTAGAGCTTCATGCATATTAGGAGTCTAGCCTCTTTGAAAGTTCTTCAAATCTAGAATTCTAACATCATTAGAAGTCTATCAAGTCTAGTAATTAGAATTTCATAGCTATCAGGACTGCATTCATACTAGAATCCTCTTGTAGTGTGTAGTCCATCATTCATACACTTCATGCATAAGTAGAGTTCTTAGGCATTTAAGAGTCTCATTGCAACCATACTCTCCATTTCATTTCATGCATTCCGCATTTAGTAGTCCTGAACTACAAGCGATCTGATTCCCTCTTTTGGGATATGTAGGCAGCCTTTACAGGTTTGAACACATAGATTGAGTCATGCATACATATATTAATTAGGTATAGGTGCATCCAAAAATAAATCCAAAAATATATATATCGTTCATTTAGGAGATGATATTTTGTTCCTAGAAGCTCAACTTTTTAAAACATACATACATTCTCCCATTCCATTCCTTTCTCTCCATCATCATTCTATTTCTAATCTCCCGTTGAATGATCTATTACAGGAAATATACAATATGTTAAACACACTTCAAGAACAAGTTGATGAGTTGAAAGGTATACATGTAGATCTTGTAGCACTTGTCGTCAGACTGGAAGCACACTACGCTGTTATTCAAGAGAATCGTAGTGCAAATTACAAGGCACCAGATAGTCTTGTTGCAATAACGACTGACCAACAAAGGATCAAGGAATTCATGACATCACACAACACAGTCCACTGATAAACCCTTCCATCAAATCAGTCTCTGAAAGCTTACCTATCTGTAATAGCCTTATTTTTAAAAGCGTTTATTAAATGCTGATTATATTTATTAAGCTAGTTATGTTTCGAAAATTCTTATTTTACTTGGGTTAGAGTATGATTTTTATTTGTTGAGTTTGTAATATATCAATTTGTTTAATTTTATGAAGTTATTAATATTAATTACTAAATGGGTGTTCAATGTTATAGTGTTGTCTTATTTTATATTTTAATGAAATAAGTCCACTTAGGTTCAGAGTGGTAGTCCAAAAGAAAAAGAGAAAAGGAAACTCATTCTCCTTATTTTCTCTCTCCTCTCGTGTCTTTTATTCTAAGATGCAATTTACGGATCCTCTTCTTCCTCCTTCGTGTCTACATAAGCCAAAGCCAAAGATGTGCTGCCTCTTCCTCTTCGTGGCTTCCCCTAACTCATGCCAACAAGTTCTAAACCTTGAGGTGTTGAAATTACACAATTAAATTAGGAAACCTCTATCTTATTTTATGATTTCCTTTTGGTGATTGAAGAGAAAACCCAAATGCCCTAAAACCCCAATTAGTCTCTCGCCTCTTGTGTTGTGTTGGTCCCCGGTACCGCGCTACCTTGCCTCGTCGAGCCAGCTGTTTCCTTGCCGTTGATGCGCGGTGTTGTCTTGGCACGGCCGCTGCCGGAGTTGTTCATGTTCTTGTCGTGGTGGTTCCCCTCCCCCTGCTTACGTTTCTCTCTCCTCTCGTTGCTGCTGCCACTGTGCGCTATCGCTGCTATGATGCACCTTTGTTGGTGGTGATGCCGCCGTTGCGTGGTGCTGTCGTTGTAGTGTTCATGGTGTTGCTGCCATTCTTCTTCTCTCCTTATTGGTACTTTCCCTTATTTTGTTAGATGTTGATGCTACTTCTTGCTGTTTGGTTGATATGTGGGTATATGTTGTTTGCCCTGTTTCTTTAATCTTTGCATATTAAATCAGTTTATAGATTGGTTTGGAAATTGATGTCTTGTTAGATTAGACCATTTGTATCATCAAATAGTTTTAAATCTGTTTTTGTTGGTTTAATAAGGCTAGTAAGCTAAGACCAGTTAATACCACAAGATGGCTAATTTGGTTTGGAATTATGTTTATATGGTAATCAGTTTATTATTGAAGCCTTCTGTTTATCATTTATCTTGAGATCTAAATTTGTTTAGTTAGTTTAAAGAGCTATAATTTACATTTAGATTGGAAAAGCTAGTTTACATAATATAGGATGAAAAAATTGAAAGTGTATCTCCAAATGAAATATGAAATTGAGTTTATGACAATCGATCAGTCTGCGTAACTAAAAGTAAGCTGTAAGTTGAAAAGCTTATGGTAAGACTCTGATTGCTTTGGTGACGACGAATGAGTATGTTTAATTGAAATTCAATTGTTGGTTTAGCATGAAGTAAAGAATTTGTCTTGAACCGACCTTTGACTAATGAACTTAGAGTGTGGTGTTTAACCTAACTCTTTTTAGTTAATTCTAAGAGATAGACCTATTGAAATCGTTGTTGGTGCTTGATAACTATTATTAATATCATTGAGATAAATGTGGATTGACAAGCATGAAAGGTAAAAGAGTATAATATATTTATATGCAAGAATATAAGTTGTGTGTAATTGGCTTAGTAACTCTCTATAGATAATTCTAACTGAGAGACCTAGTGATATTGTTGTTGATGTTTTATCAAACGTGGGTGGTTGTTGTGATACATAAGTTTTATGATTGGAATTAGTAGCATATATAAGAATACATGTATTAGTATGAAATACTTACTTGTAAAGATATTATGTTAATCAATTATAATTCTCTAATGAGATGTATTCTAGATTGGTTTTGTTATTCAAAGATTGCTGTTAAAAGTTATCGACATGATATGTTAACTTGAGTTTTAAGAATGATTGAAATAAGATATGAATGATAATGAAAAGTGATCTAAAGGGTAAAGTAGCCTCGTCTGAGTCGACGGATGAGGTGACACGAACAGTACCATCATGGACTGTGAACCTTAGGGGGTTCCCACAGGAAATCCTGCCCATTGCTTTGTGCGGCGATAATCAGGTGATATATCAGGTTATGTGAAACCTTTGGATGGCTGATTGAATCAGCGGAAAAATATACTCCGGACTAGTCGCGGTTATTGGCCAAAAGTAAAGTGAATGGTTGGGTGAAGACCCCCACTGTCGGAGTGTAAGCTTGTCTTCTCCGCCGCGTTCTCTTTCCCCCTAGTTAAAAGAAAGTTATCTCGAATTATGAAAGTTATATCGGTAATGGATTCCCAATAAGGAATCGTATCATGGTAAGTTTCGATATTGGATTTCCGATAAGGAATCAGTAATGTAATGAATGTTTATTCAGTACTTGAATATGAATCATGGTATTGGATTCCTGGTAAGGAATCATATTTTGATAGTGGATTCCCGATGAGGAATCGTATCATGGTAAGTTGTTATGATATTGGATTCCTGAGAAGGAATCGTATTTTGATATTGGATTCCTGATAAGGAATCGTGTCGTGGAATGTTGTCATGCTATTTAATTCCTAATAAGGAATTGGTTGTAAAAATATAATGAATGAATGATATAATATTTGAAAGCATAAGTGTGGATTTCCGCTAAGAAATTAAGTAAAGGAGATAAAGTATATTGTTTATATCGGAGTTGGTAATTTCATATCGTTTATAAGAAATTGTGATGTTGAAAGGTTATTTAAATATCAATATATGAAATGTCTCTATTGTAAAATGTTTGGGAATCCCCTTGCTACGTTTGCTGTTATGTGAAAGATGGTATATTATAAGAAGAATAAAGGTACTACATATACGTGTCTGATAAGACTAATGCTAAGCACTATTATATGAGATGTGATTATCATGTATGCGTCCCACATGACAAATGATATACATTGTTATGACATGTGATTGGTTTGACCATGTTGATCGTTAAGAGTAGTTTTCAAGTAAAAGCCACCAAAGCATGTGTTAATCTTGTTTACGGGTTAGTACTCAGCTTTGCTGATGTGTCTGTATGTTGTTTTGTCATTTATGTGGCCTGTCACATGGTGGGTGGCAGTATCCTAAATGTTTCAGGATGAAGCCGTAAGTTAATATTTTTCAAGTTGAAGCTGAAACGAGCTGAAGCATTATTATATTTGATTTCAAATTGAGGACGCTAGACTTTGTAATAGTTAGTTATCAATCATTTATTTTGATTTTATATATTTAAGAGTCGTTAGTGGTCATGTTTCTCTATTGGTTGTTGCTCCGATAAAGCGTTGAGGCTGTTGTGTTTCTGGAGTTGGAAATATTTTTAAAAATAGAGTCTGAGAATTAGGCGTTGATATAATAGTTAATTAAATTGAATAGAGTTGGGAATTGAGTTCCACATTATCCGATGTTGTTCGGTGGATGTGATGGTAATAGTTGGGTTAACTCGACCAGAGTCTCTTCTGCTGTGCTTAATCCTCTGTAAGCTGGTCAGGAGAAACCAGTCTGTTACAAGTGGTATCAGAGCATGGTTGCTCTCGTGTGCGCTATGATCTTCATATCGTGGCATCAGAGCTCTAAATAGGTTTAATGAATATGATAAAATTTAGGTATATATGAACCAAGCCGTTGAGAGTGTTTGCGCTTGCAAGTGCATTTTATGTTCCATTTATGTTAACTTATATGTTCGAGTAATTTTGTTGGTCAGAGTAGCGTAGCGAAAGCGTCGTTGGCCCATGCCCACGTATTTTAAGATTGCTCGAGTTAAGCGTTGAACGTGGGAAATGACTTATCTTTGTTTCGGTTTAGTTCTGCGATTAGCCTTCGATATTAAACTCTTGTATTCGTATGGCGTAACTTCAATTCATAGTCGTTCATTTCAACGTTCGTGGACGAGTATTCTTTTAAGGGTGGTGTGTTCCGCATGGTTGTCATGATCTTGTGTTGTATTTCATGTGATGCGTTGTATTTGTGTATCGATTTATTTACTAGATTGAAATGTGACTTTCATGAAATTCTTATAGTTGGAGTAGTTTAAAAGCATTTGAAACAAGATCTCTGCAAATGAGATTATTGAAATCCAATGCCAACAAGTTTGCCTTTTTGTTTTCTTTACTCCTTGATTTCGCGAGTCAAGTTGAAATAGAGATACAAAAGATGATGATGGAATGGAGGGTGGACGCCTAATATCTTGCGACCTTAAGATTTTGGTTTTCTTTAAATAATCGTTTCAAGTTTTGAGGACAAAACTATTAACAAGGGTGGTAGTATGTAATAGCCTTATTTTTAAAAGCGTTTATTAAATGTTGATTATATTTATTAAGCTAGTTATGTTCCGAAAATTCTTATTTTATTTGGGTTGGAGTATGATTTTTATTTGTTGAGTTTGTAATATATTTATTTGTTGAACTTTATGAAGTTATTAATATTAAGTACTCAATGGGTAATCTAAGTTATAGTGTTGTCTTATTTTATATTTTAATGAAATAAGTCCACTTGAGTTTAGGGTGGTAGTCTGAAAGAAAAAGAGAAAAGGAAACCCATTCTTCTTATTTTCTCTCTCCCCTCGTGTCTTCTATTCTAAGATGCAATTTACAGATCCCCTTCTTACTCCTTCGTGTCTGCATAAGCCAAAGCCAAAGATGTGCTGCATCTTCCTCTTCGTGGCTTCCCCTAACTCATGCCAACAAGTTCTAAACCTTGAGGTGCCGAAATTACTCAATTAAATTAGGAAACCTCTATCTTATTTTCTGATTTCCCTTTAGTGATTGAAGAGAAAACCCAAATTCCATAAAACCTCAATTTCTCTCTCGCCTCTTATGTTGTGTTGGTCCCCGATACCGCGCCGCCTTGCCTCGCTGGAACCCGTCGTTTCCTCGTCGTTGATGCGCGTTGTTGTCTCGGCACTGCCGCTGCCGGAGTTGTTGTTGATGTCGTGGTGGTTCCCCTACCCCTGCTTGCGTCTCTCTCTCCTCTCGTTGCTGCTGCCATTGTGCGCTATCGGTGCTGTGTTGCACCCTTGCTGGTCGTGATGCCGCCGTTGCGTGGTGCTGCTGCCATTTGTCTTCTCTCCTTATTAGTACTTTCTCTTATTTTGTTAGATGTTGATGCTACTTCTTGCTGTTTGGTTGATATGTGGGTATATGTTGTTTGTCCTGTTTCTTTAATCTTTGCATATTAAATCAGTTGATAGATTGGTTTGGAAATTGATGTCTTGTTAGATTAGACCATTTGTATCATCAAATAGTTTCAAATCTGTTTTTGTTGGTTTACTAAGGTTAGTAAGCTAAGATTTGTTAATACCACAAGATGGCTAATTTGGTTTGGAATTATGATTATATGGTAATCAGTTTAATATTAAAGCCTTCTGTTTATCATTTATCTTGAGATCTAGATTTGTTTAGTTAGTTTAAAGAGCTATAATTTACATTTAGATTGGAAAAGCTAGTTTACATAATATAGGATGAAGAAATTGAAAGTGTAGCTCTAAATGAAATATGAAATTGAGTTTATGACAATAGATTAGTCTGCCTAACTAAAAGCAAGTTGTAAGTTGAAAAGTTTATGGTAAGACCCTGATTGCTTTGGTGACGACGAGTGAGTATGTTTAATTGAAATTCAATTGTTGGTTTAGCATGAAGCAAAGTTGATTGTCTTGAACCGGCCTTTGACTAATGAACTTAGAGTGTGGTGTTTAAGCTAACTCCACTTAGTTAATTCTAAGAGATAGACCTATTGTAATCGTTGTTGGTGCTTGATAACTATTATTAATATCATTGAGATAAATGTGGATTGACAAGCATGAAGGGTAAAATATTATAATATATTTATATGCAAGAGTCTAAGTTGTGTGTAATTGGCTTAGTAACTCTCTATAGTTAATTCTAACTAAGAGACCTAGTGATATTGTTGTTGATGTTTTATCAAACATGGGTGGTTGTTGTGATACATAAGTTTTATGATTGGAATTAGTAGCATATAAAAGCATACATGTATTAGTATGAAATACTTACTTCTAAAGATATTATGTTAATCAATTATAATTCTGTAATGAGATGTGTTGTGGATTGGTTTTGTTGTTCAAATATTCTTGTTAAAAGTTATCGAGATGATATGTTAACTTGAGTTTTAAGAATGACTGAAATAAGATATGAATGATAATGAAAAGTGATCTAAAGGGTAAAATAGCCTCGTCTGAGTCGACAGATAAGGTTACACGAACAATACCCCCATGGACTGTGAACCTTGGGGGGTCCCCACTGGAAAACCTGCCCATTGCTCTGTGGGGCGATAATCGGGTGATATATCAGGTAATGTGAAATCTGTGGATGGCTGATTGAATCAGCGGAAAAATATACTCCGGACTAGTCGCGGTTATTGGCCAAAAGTAAAGTGAATGGTTGGGTGAAGACCCCCCACTGTCGGAGTGTAAGCTTTGTCTTCTCCGCCGCATTTTCTTGCCCCCTAGTTAAAAGAAAGTTATCTCAAATTATGAAAGTTATATCGATAATGGATTCCCGATAAGGAATCATATCATGGTAAGTTTCGATATTGGGTTCCCGATAAGGAATCATATCAGGTAATGTAATGAATGTTTATTCAGTACTTGAATATGAATCATGGTATTGGATTCCTGGTAAGGAATCATATTTTGATAGTGGATTCCCGATGAGGAATCGTATCATGGTAAGTTGTTATGATATTGGATTCCTGATAAGGAATCATATTTTGATATTGGATTCCTGATAAAAAATCGTGTCGTGGAATGTTGTCATGCTATTTAATTCCTGATAAGGAATTGGTTGTAAAAGTTTAAGGAATGAATGATATAATATTTGAAAGTATAAGGAATGAATGATAAAGTATATTGTTTATATCGGAGTTGGTAATTTCAAATTGTGATGTTGAAAGGTTAATTAAATATCGATATATGAAATGTCTCTATTGTATAATGTTTGGGAATCCCCTTGCTACGTTTGCTGTTATGTGAAAGATGGTATATTATAAGAAGAATAAAGGTATTACATATATGTGTCTGATAAGACGAATGCTAAGCACTATCATGTATGCGTCCCACATGACAAATGATATACATTGTTATGACATGTGATTGGCCTGGCCATGTTGATCGTTGAGAGTAGTTTTCAAGTAAAAGCCACCAAAGCATGTGTTAATCTTGTTTACGGGTTAGTACTCAGCTTTGCTGATGTGTCTGTATGTTGTTTTGTCATTTTTGTGGCCTGTCACTTGGTGGGTGGCAGTATCCTAAATGTTTCAGGTTGAAGCCGTAAGTTAATATTTTTCAAGTTGAAGCTGATACGAGCTGGAGCTGTATTATATTTGATTTCAAATTGAGGACGCTAGACTTTGTAATAGTTAGTTATCAATCCTTTTTTTTGATTTTATATATTTAAGAGTCGTTAGTGGTCCTGTTTCTCTATTGGTTGTTGCTCCGATAAAGCGTTGAGGTTGTTGTGTTTCTGGAGTTGGAAATATTTTTTAAAATAGAGTCTTAGAATTAGGCGTTGTTATAATAGTTAATTAAATTGAAAAGAGTTGGGAATTGAGTTCCACATTATCCGATGTTGATGGTAATTGTCGAGTTAACTCGACCAGAGTCTCTTCTGCTGTGCTTAATCCTCTGTAAGCTGGTCGGGAGAAACCGGTCTGTTACAAGTGGTATCAGAGCATGGTTGCTCTCGTGTGCGCTATGATCTTCATATCGTGGCATCAGAGTAATAAATAGGTTTAATGAATATGATAAAATTTAGGTATCTATGAACCAAGCCATTGAGAGTGTTTGCGCTTGCAAGTGTATTTTATGCTTCATTTATGTGAACTAATATGTTCGAGTAATTTTATTGGTCAGAGTAGCATAGCGAAAGCGTCGTTGGCCCATGCCCTTGTATTTTAAGATTGCTCGAGTTAAGCGTTGAACGTGGGAAATGACTTATCTTTGTTTCGGTTTTGTTCTGCGATTAGCCTTCGATATTAAACTCTTGTATTCATATGGCGTAACCTCAATTCATAGTTGTTCATTTCAACGATCGTGGACGAGTATTCTTTTAAGGGTGGTGTGTTCCGCATGGTTGTCATGATCTTGTGTTGTATTTCATATGATGCGTTGTATTTGTGTATGGATTTATTTACTAGATTGAAATGTGACTTTCATGAAATTCTTATAGTTGGAGTAGTTCAAAAGCATTTGAAACAAGATCTCTACAAATGAGATTATTGAAATCCAATGCCAACAAGTTTGCCTTTTTGTTTTCTTTACTCCTTGATTTCGCGAGTCAAGTTGAAATAGAGATACAAAAGATTATGGTGGAATGGAGGCTGGACGCCTAATATCTTGCGACCTTGAGATTTTGGCTTTCTTTATACAATCGTTTCAAGTTTTGAGGACAAAACTATTAATAAGGGTGGTAGTATGTAATAGCCTTATTTTTAAAAGTGTTTATTAAATGCTGATTATATTTACGGTTTTTTCACCATATACCCCTGCCTAATTTTTTTTGCACCGTATACCCTCGCAACTTTCCAAATTCACCATATACCCCCCATGTTTCAAAAAATACATCAACATGCCTTTATGACTAACAAAACTCTAACACCGTTAGTCATTATGCCCTAATCCCCCCCTCTAACCCTAATTAACTAACCTAAACTAAACCTACCTCTAACCCTAACTCTAATCTAATACCCTACCCCTACCCTAGCCACCCACCCACAACTCCCCCACCCCACCCAATTCCCTACCACCCTCCCCCACCCCACCCCTTTCCCCACCACCCACCCACCCACCATCCCTCCCCCTCCCCCCTTCCCCCCCCTCCCCCGCCCCCTCCCCTAGCCCCACTCCCCCTCCCTGCAGGTTGCCCAACCCCTCTCCCCTCCCCTTCCTCCACAACAGCAACCCCCTCCCCTCCCTTTCCCGCTTCCCCCTCCCTTTCCCGCAACCGTCGAACCCCTCCCCCTCCCCCGAAATGAAAAAAAAATCGAAAACTCCTAGAATTCGAAAAATATGAAACGCCCGAAACCAAGCGAGGGTTGCACGACCGTTGCGGGGGAAGGGGAGGGGGGATGCGCGACGCAGGGGAAGGGGAGGGGGTACGCGACAATGGGGGGAAGGGGAGGGGGGTCATGCGACGACGGGGAAGGGGAGGGGGGGGCTGCGCGACGATGGGGGAAGGGGAGGGGGGGTTATGCAACGACGGGGAAGAAAGGGGGGGCATGGGGAGGCTGCGGTGGTGTGGGGGGGCTGTGCGACGACGGGGAAGGGGGGGGGGGGTGCGACGATGGGGGAAGGGGAGGGGGGGCTGTGCGACGACGGGGGAAGGATGGGGGGCTGCGGGGGAGGCTGTTGTGGTTGTGGGGGGCTGGTGGGGCTGCAGTGGTTGTTGGGGGGCTGGTAGGCAGGGGTTGGTTTGGGTGGGGGCTGGTGGGCTGGGTTAGAGAGAGAGTTACGGTTTAATTAGGGTTAGGGTGGGGGAGGGGCGTTTAGGGTTAGGGTTAGTATTAGGGTATTAGATTAGGGTTAGATTTAGGTTTGTTAATTAGGGTTAGAGGGGGTTTAGGGCTTAATGACTAACAGAGTTTAACGCCGTTAGTCATTAAGGGTAAGTCAGTGTATTGTTTGAAACGTGGGGTGTATATGGTGAATTTGGAAAGCTGCGAGGGTATACGGTGCAAAAAAAAATTAGTCAGGGGTATATGGTGCAAAAACCGTTATATTTATTAAGCTAGTTATGTTCCGAAAATTCTTATTTTATTTGGGTTGGAGTATGATTTTTATTTGTTGAGTTTGTAATATATTTATTTGTTTAACTTTATGAAGCTATTAATATTAAGTAGTCAATGGGTGTTCTAAGTTATAGTGTTGTCTTATTTTATATTTTATTGAAATAAGTCCACTTGAGTTTAGGATGGTAGTCTGAAAGAAAAAGAGAAAAGGAAACCCATTCTTCTTATTTTCTCTCTCCTCTCGTGTCTTTTATTCTAAGATGCAATTTACAGATCCCCTTCTTCCTCCTTCGTGTCTGCATAAGCCAAAGCCAAAGTTGTGCTGCATCTTCCTCTTCGTGGCTTCCCCTAAATCATGCCAACAAGTTCTAAACCTTGAGGTGCCGAAATTACTCAATTAAATTAGGAAACCTCTATCTTATTTTCTTATTTCCTTTTAGTGATTGAAGAGAAAACCCAAATTCCATAAAACCTCAATTTCTCTCTCGCCTCTTATGTTGTGTTGGTCCCCGATACCGCGCCGCCTTGCCTCGCTGGAACCCGCCGTTTCCTCGTCGATGATGCGCGTTGTTGTCTCGGCACTGCCGCTGCCGGAGTTGTTGTTGCTGTCGTGGTGGTTCCCCTCCCCCTGCATGCGTCTCTCTCTCCTCTCGTTGCTGCTGCCATTGTGCGCTACCGCTGCTGTGCTGCACACTTGCTGGTGGTGATGTCGCCGTTGCGTGGTGCTGCTGCCATTTGTTTTCTCTCCTTATTGGTACTTTCTCTTATTTTGTTAGATGGTGATGCTACTTCTTGCTATTTGGTTGATATGTGGGTATATGTTGTTTGTCCTGTTTCTTTAATCTTTGCCTATTAAATCAGTTTATAGATTGGTTTGGAAATTGATGTCTTGTTAGATTAGACCATTTGTATCATCATATAGCTTCAAATCTGTTTTTGTTTTATTTAAATAAGGTTAGTAAGCTAAGATCAGTTAATACCACAAGATAGCTAATTTGGTTTGGAATTATGATTATATGGTAATCAGTTTATTACTGAAGCCTTCTGTTTATCATTTATCTTGAGATCTAGATTTGTTTAGTTAGTTTAAAGAGCTATAATTTACATTTAGATTAGAAAACCTAGTTTACATAATATAGGATGAAGAAATTGAAAGTCTAGCTCCAAATGAAATATGAAATTGAGTTTATGACAATAGATTAGTCTGCCTAACTAAAAGCAAGTTGTAAGTTGAAAAGCTTATGGTAAGACCCTGATTGCTTTGGTGACAACGAATGAGTATGTTTAATTGAAATTCAATTGTTGGTTTAGCATGAAGCAAAGTTGATTGTCTTGAACCGACCTTTGACAAATGAACTTAGAGTGTGTTGTTTAAGGTAACTCTACTTAGTTAATTCTAAGAGATAGACCTATTGTAATCGTTGTTGGTGCTTGATAACTATTATTAATATCATTGAGATAAATGTGGATTGACAAGCATGAAGGGTAAAAGAGTATAATATATTTATATGCAAGAGTATAAGTTGTGTGTAATTGGCATAGTAAAGCTCTATAGTTAATTCTAACTGAAAGACCTAGTGATATTGTTGTTGATGTTTTATCTAACGTGGGTGGTTGTTGTGATAAATAAGTTTTATGATTGGAATTAGTAGCATATAAAAGCATACATGTATTAGTATGAAAGACTTACTTGTAAAGATATTATGTTAATCAATTATAGTTCTCTAATGAGATGTGTTCTGGATTGGTTTTGCTGTTCAAAGATTCTTGTTAAAAGTAAAGCGAACGGATGGGTGAAGAACCCCACTGTCGGAGTGTAAGCTTTGTCTTCTCCGCCGCGTTCTCTTTCCCCCTGGTTAAAAGAAAGTTATCTCGAATTATGAAAGTTATATCGATAATGGATTCCCGATAAGGAATCGTATCATGGTAAGTTTCGATATTAGATTCCCGATTAGGAATCATATCAGGTAATGTAATGAATGTTTATTCAGTACTTGAATATGAATTATGGTATTGGATTCCTGGTAAGGAATCATATTTTGATAGTGGACCCGATAAGGAATCGTATCATGGTAAGTTGTTATGATATTGGATTCCTGATAAGGAATCATATTTTGATATTGGATTCCTGATAAGGAATCGTGTCGTCGAATGTTGTCATGCTATTTAATTCCCGATAAGGAATTGGTTGTAAAAGTATAAGGAATGATTGATATAATATTTGAAAGCATAAGTGTGGATTTCCGCTAAGAAATTAAGTAAAGGAGATAAAGTATATTGTTTATATCGGAGTTGGCAATTGCATATCGTTTATAAGAAATTGTGATGTTGAAAGGTTAATTAAATATCGATATATGAAATGTCTCTATTGTAAAATGTGTGGGAATCCCCTTGCTACGTTTGCTGTTATGTGAAAGATGGAATATTATAAGAAGAATAAAGGTATTACATATACGTGTTCGATAAGACGAATGCTAAGCACTATTATAAGAGATGTGATTATCATGTATGCGTCCCACATGACAAATGATATACATTGTTATGACATGTGATTGGCTTGACCATGTTGATCGTTGAGAGTAGTTTTCAAGTAAAAGCCACCAAAGCATATGTTAATCTTGTTTACGGGTTAGTACTCAGCTTTGCTGATGTGTCGGTATGATGTTTTTTCATTTCTGTGGCCTGTCACTTGGTGGGTGGCAGTATCCTAAATGTTTCGGGTTGAAGCCGTAAGTTAATATTTTTCAAGTTGAAGCTGATACGAGCTGGAGCAGTATTATATTTGATTTCAAATTGAGGACGCTAGACTTTGTAATAGTTAGTTATCAATCATTTATTTTGATTTTATATATTGAAGAGTCATTAGTGCTCCTGATTCTCTATTGGTTGTTGCTCCGAGAAAGCGTTGAGGCTGTTGTTTTTCTGGAGTTGGAAATATTTTTTTTAAAATAGAGTCTGAGAATTAGGCGTTGTTATAATAGTTAATTAAATTGAATTGAGTTGGGAATTGAGTTCCACATTCTCCGATGTTGTTCAGTGAATGTGATGGTAATAGTCGGGTTAACTCGACCAGAGTCTCTTCTCCTGTGCTTAATCCTCTGTAAACTGGTCGGGAGAAACCGGTCTGTTACAAGTGGTATCAGAGCATGGTTGCTCTCGTGTGCGCTATGATCTTCATATCGTGGCATCAGAGCTGTACATTGGTTTAATGAATATGATAAAATTTAGGTATATATGAACTAAGTCGTTGAGAGTGTTTGCGCTTGCAAGTGTATTTTATGTTCCATTTATGTGAACTTATATGTTCGAGTAATTTTGTTGGTCAGAGTAGCGTAGCGAAAGCGTCGTTGATCGATGCCCTCGTATTTTAAGATTGCTCGAGTTAAGCGTTGAACGTGGGAAATGACTTATCTTTGTTTCGGTTTAGTCCTGCGATTAGCCTTCGATATTAAACTCTTGTATTCGTATGGCGTAACCTCAATTCATAGTTGTTCATTTCAACGTTCGTGGACGAGTATTCTTTTAAGGGTGGTGTGTTCCGCATGGTTGTCATGATCTTGTGTTGTATTTCATGTGATGCGTTGTATTTGTGTATGGATTTATTTACTAGATTGAAATGTGAATTTCATGAAATTCATATAGTTGGAGTAGTTTAAAAGCATTTGAAACAAGATCTCGGCAAATGAGATTATTGAAATCCAATGCCAACAAGTTTGCCTTTTTGTTTTCTTTACTCCTTGATTTTCGAGTCAAGTTGAAATAGAGATACAAAAGATGATGGTGGAATGGAGGCTGGACGCCTAATATCTTGCGACCTTTAGATTTTGGTTTTCTTTAGATAATCGTTTCAAGTTTTGAGGATAAAACTATTAATAAGGGTGGTAGTATATAATAGCCTAATTTTTAAAAGTGTTTATTAAATGCTGATTATATTTATTAAGCTAGTTATGTTCCGAAAATTCTTATTTTATTTGGGTTGGAGTATGATTTTTATTTGTTGAGTTTGTAATATATTTATTTTTTTAATTTTATGAAGTAATTAATATTAATTACTAAATGGGTGTTGTAAGTTATTGTGTTGTCTTATTTTATATTTTAATGAAATAAGTCCACTTGAGTTTAGGGTGGTAGTCTGAAAGCAAAAGAGAAAAGGAAACCCATTCTTCTATTTTCTCTCTCCTCTCGTGTCTTTTATTCTAAGATGCAATTTACAGATCCCCTTCTTCCCCCTTCGTGTCTGCATAAGCCAAAGCCAAAGATGTGCTGCATCTTCCTCTTCGTGGCTTCCCTAACTCATGCCAACAAGTTCTAAACCTTGAGGTGCCGAAATTACTCAATTAAATTAGGAAACCTCTATCTTATTTTCCGATTTCCTTTTAGTGATTGAAGAGAAAACCCACATTCCATAAAACCGCAATTTCTCACTATCCTCTTGTGTTGTGTTGGTCCCCGATACCGCGCCGCCTTGCCTCGCTGGAACACGTCGTTTCCTCGCCGCTGATGCGAGTTGTTGTCTCGGCACTGCCGCTGCCGGAGTTGTTGTTGCTGTCGTGGTGGTTCCCCTCCCCCTGCTTGCGTCTCTCTCTCCTCTCATTGCTGCTGCCATTGTGCGCTACCGCTGTTGTGCTGCACCCTTGATGGTGGTGATGTCGTTGTTGCGTGGTGCTGCTGCCATTTGTCTTCTCTCCTTATTGGTACTTTCTCTTATTTTGTTAGAAGTTGATGCTACTTCTTGTTGTTTGGTTGATATGTGGGTATATGTTGTTTGTCCTGTCTCTTTAATCTTTGCATATTAAATCAATTTATAGATTAGTTTGGAAATTGCAGTGTTATCAGATTAGACCAATTGTATCATCAAATAGTTGCAAATAAGTTTTTGTTGGTTTAATAAGGTTAGTAAGCTAAGATCAGTTAATACCACAAGATGGCTAATTTGGTTTGGAATTATGATTATATGGTAATCAGTTTATTATTGAAGCCTTCTGTTTATCATTTATCTTGAGATCTAGATTTGTTTAGTTAGTTTAAAGAGCTATAATTTACTTTTAGATTGGAAAAGCTAGTTTACATAATATAGGATGAAGAAATTGAAAGTGTAGCTCCAAATGAAATATGAAATTGAGTTTATGACAATAGATTAATCTGCCCAACTAAAAGCAAGTTGTAAGTTGAAAAGCTCATGGTAAGACCCTGATTGCTTTGGTGACGACGAATGAGTATGTTTAATTGAAATTCAATTGTTGGTTTAGCAAGAACCAAAGTTGATTGTCAACCGACCTTTGACTAATGAACTACTGTATGGTGTTTAAGCTAACTCTCCTTAGTTAATTCTAAGAGATAGACCTATTGTAATTGTTGTTGGTGCTTGATAACTATTATTAATATCATTGAGATAAATGTGGATTGACAAGCATGAAGGGTAAAAGAGTATAATATATTTATATGCAAGAGTATAAGTTGTGTGTATATGGCTTAGTAAAGCTCTATAGTTAATTCTAACTGAGAGACCTAGTGATATTGTTGTTGATGTTTTAGCAAACATGGGTGGTTGTTAATTAGTTGTTGTGATACATAAGTTTTATGATTGGAATTAGAAGCATATAAAAGCATACATGTATTAATATGAAATACTTACTCGTAAATATATTATGTTAATCAATTACAATTCTCTAATGAGATGTAATCTGGATTGGTTTTGTTGTTCAAAGATTCTTGTTAAAAGTTATCGAGATGATATGTTAACTAGAGTTTTAAGAATGATTGAAATAAGATATGAATGATATTGGAAAGTGATCTAAAGGGGAAAGTAGCCTCGTCGGAGTCGACGAATGATGTGACATGAACAGTACCCCCATGGCCTGTGAACCTTGGGGGGGTCCCCACAGGGAAACCTGCCCATTGCTCTGTGGGGCGATAATCGGGTGATATATCAGGTAATGTGAATCCTGTGGATGGCTAATTAAATCAGTAGAAAATGTACTCTGGACTAGTCGCGGTTATTAGCCAAAAGTAAAGCGAATGGTTGGGTGACGACCCCCACTGTCGGAGTGTAAGCTTTGTCTCCTCCGTCACGTTCTCTTTCCCCCTCGTTAAAACAAAGTTATATCGAATTATGAAAGTTATATCGATAATGGATTCCCGATAAGGAATCGTATCATGGTAAGTTTCGATATTGGATTCCCGATATGAAATCATATCAGGTAATGTAATGAATGTTTATTCAGTACTAGAATACGAATGATGGTATTCGATTCCTGGTAAGGAATCATATTTGGATAGTGGATTCCTGATAAGGAATCGTATCATGGTAAGTTGTTATGATATTGGAGTCCTAATACGGAATCATATTTTGATATTGGATTCCTGATAAGGAATCGTGTCGTGGAATGTTTTCCTGATAAGGAATTGGTTGTAAAAGTATAAGGAATGATTGATATAATATTTGAAAGCATAAGTATGGATTTCCGCTAAGAAATCAAGTAAAGAACATAAAGTATATTGTTTATATCACAGTTGGTAATTTCATATCGTTTATAAGAAATTGTGATGTTGAAAGGTTAATTAAATATCGATATATGAAATGTCTCTATTGTAAAATGTTTGGGAATCCCCTTGCTACGTTTGCTATTATGTGAAAGATGGTGTATTATAAGAAGAATAATTGACTAAAAGGTATTACATATATGTGTCTGATAAGACTAATGCTATGCACTATTATAACAGACGTGATTATCATGTATGCGTCCCACATGACAAATGATATACATTGTTTTGACATGTGATTGGTTTGACCATGTTGATCGTTGAGAGTCGTTTTCAAGTAAAAGCCACCAAAGCATGTGTTAATCTTGTTTACGGGTTAGTACTCAGCTTTACTGATGTGTCTGTATGTTGTTTTGTCATTTCTGTGGCCTGTCACTTGGTGGGTGGTAGTATCCTAAATGTTTCAGGTTGAAGCCATAAGTTAATATTTTGCAAGTTGAAGCTGATACGAGCTGGAGCAGTATTATATTTCATTTCGAAGTGAGGACGCTAGATTTAATTTGTAATAGTTAGTTATGAATCATTTATTTTGATTTTATATATTTAAGAGTCGTTAGTGCTCCTGATTCTCTATTGGTTGTTGCTCCGCGAAAGCGTTGAGGCTGTTGTGTTTCTGGAGTTGGAAATATTTTATTAAAATAGAGTCTGAGAATCAGGTGTTGTTATAATAGTTAATTAAATTGAATAGAGTTGGGAATTGAGTTCCACATTCTCCAATGTTGGTCGGTGAATGTGATGGTAATAGTTGGGTTAACTCGACCAGAGTCTCTTCCGCTGTGCTAATCCTCTGTAAGCTGGTCGGGAGAAACCGGTTTGTTACACTCTCTGCAGAGGTGGCAAAAGAATTATTGATGATACACCCAACATCCAAACATCTATGAAAATAAAGAAAATCTATGGTCAAGTTGAGATAGCTTCTACACCTACATTTAATCTTATCAGGCCTAATAGAAAGCCGCAAAGAAAGTATACATCGCTAGGCATGAATTATGAGGTTGCTTTTGACCGCCTTCGTGCTAAAGGTGCAATTGCTCATATTGGGCCCACTCCAGACCCTCATGAAAATAAAAAGAAAAATTTGATTTAATCAGTCCCAACTATGGGCGTCCTGACATTAATAGTCCCAACTATCGTTTTCTATTGTTCATTCCCAACTTTGAAGGGTGTTTTACAATAATAGTCCCAACAGGTTAAAAACCTGTTGTAGCAGGTAATTTGCCATTTTTCTTTCTATCTTCTTCCTTCCTCCTTCCTTCACTACTCCCTCCTCCTCTCCTCTGCCACCCAACCCCCTCCCCTTCCGCCCACTACCCCCTCCCCCCACCTCCCATAACCCCTCCCCTGCCCCAGCCACCCCTTCCACCCGGGATCATGAAACTCACCGGGGACCAGAAAGGTTTTCCTCCGCTCCTTGAGATTGTTGACTTGAGCTAACTTCTCCCGCTTATCTAGTCCGCTTTGTCCTCCTCTCCATGTGTTGAACCTCTTGTTGCTAAAAAAAAAAAGTCAAACTCCCGTAACTAGGTATGGTGAGTGAGAAAAAGTGAATTTTTTTTGTTTGTTTTTCAGTTTTTTGTGAAAGAAATGGAAGGGAAATGAGGTTTTAGGAACAATTTGTGAAGAAATTTGAGTGGAAATGGATGATTCTGAGAGTTTTGGTAAAAAAAAATTAGGAGAGAGAAAATGTTGAGAAGTGAGTGGAAATATACTTTTTGTGAAAGAAAAAGTTTATGGAAGAAAGTTGATGAGGATGAAGATTTGTAAGGATTTCAAGTTTTTGAGTGGTGAGATGAGTGATTTGAGTGAGTTTAAGAGAGTTAGGGTTTGGGTTTGACAGAGGGTTGAGAGAGATGAGAGGATGAAGAAGATGAAAGAGTGAGAAGGGAGATTGAAAGTGTTTTCTTGTATTACAAACTGACCACGCGACTCGGGCGGGTCTGCCATTCCAAGCGCTCGGGTGAGAGCGACCCGGGCGGGTCGACACCAACAAGATTGGTCACTGCGCTGCTGCCTGTTACTGAAACCTCTTTTTTTTTCTCCCACGACCCGGGCTGGTCCTCTCACCCGAGCCCTCGGGTCAAGCGACCTGAGCGGGTTACAATAATATGTCAAAAGCCATCATTCCAAGTGAATAAGCTAAAATCACCACAACAAGCAATCGAAAAGTCACAATATTATGTGAAAAGCCATCATTCCAAGTGAATTAAAACCCCAAAGAAGAGAAAAACGGGTTGTCCCCCGCTAAGCGCTTGTTTTAAGTCATTAGCTTGACTACTGTAGGCGTGATTTTATTTTCGCCTACCGCGGTCTGAGCGCGTGCTTAACTACCCCATTGTTAAGGTTTTATTGAAATTTCGTTTTGAAGTCGCCAACAAATTTTTAGAGGAAAACTTATAAACCTAATTGGATATTGAAAATTGTCGGGACATCTTAGGGACTTATCCAATGTATATTTCCCCGTCTTGACTCCATAGATGGTCAAAATGAACCATAGATTGAGTTTGGGGGTGAGGGTACAACACAGTCAGGAACCATGTTTCCCATTGCTGGCCTCTACTAAATATCGATTCACAATAAATTTTATGCCAAAGAATAATCAAATAATATTTTTAAGCACCCTAAAAATATTAGTCTAGATTGGTTCAAGAAACACATAAAAGACTATTTTTTTAGTGGTATGTCATTAGACAATCAATATTACTGGGTTCCTAACAGGTTGTCCATATTATTCGAGTTAATTAGAACATTTATTTAGGTCTTGATTAACAATAAATACAAGGTGATATATATTGCAATCAAGCATAAAAAATAATATGTTCATGAAAAGAAATAAAAATAAGAAAAGAAAACATTGCAGGGAATTAGCATAATACACTATACTTACAATCGCGGGAATATATTAACAATCTACATCACAAAAAGAATGTTAGTAACTTTAATAAAAAAATAAAAATAAATAAAGAAATAAAATAAAGGTGGTTAAATATAGTTGACCCTCAAAAATTATACTACCGTCCGGGGTCGTTGATTTATACAGATCTTGGATCAAAGTTGTACGAGTCTTAAAAAAAAAAAGATTTGTAGGTAGCGCTAGCGTGAGATTAGAAAAGAAAGGATGAATGTTTTGTTTAATGTATGTCGAGCGTTGACCTTAATATACTACTTGTGATGCGTTGCAGCAGTAGGGGTTTATTAGATGTGAGTATTACGGAATGAGGTGTAGGGTGATATATGATGATGATGTGCCGCAGGTAGGGTGTTGTTATTAGGAGATGATGAATTGTGATGTTTGATGTGCCGAGTTATGACCAGGGAGTGATGAAGGTTGGTGAATTATGGCGTCAACGAGGATATAGTGAGGGAGGTGAGAGATTAGGAGTGCCATGGGTTTATGGTGAGAGAGTGAGATTGTTAGACCGATGTTCTTGTTGAGTGCTGAGGGATATGTCTTAGGTTTAGTGTTTTTGTGTCGTGTAGTTATACGAAGTGAGGGGTTGGGAGATTATATAGTGTAGGAAGATTTATGTAGTTGTATTGCCATAGCGTTTTTTTTAAAAGATCTTTGTCTCTAAAAGATTTTAGAAAATAGTTAGTAAGAGATATTAGAAAACACTTTGGAGAAAGATTATTTTTATAAGATATAGTTTTATTAACAAAACTAATTAAATTAAATTTATTAATTCTATTAATTAAAATGGGCTAAAAAAGGTGTTTTAAAAATTGGGCTTCTTAAAAAGACTATTATTAAAAGTTTTTGAAGATGGGTTTTATAAAGAGTTATTTAAAAACGTTTTAGGAAGCGGGCTTATTAAAACTAGTTATAAAAAAGGTTTTCGGAAATTAGTTAATAAGAAAGGTTATAAAATGGTTTTGGGCTTAAACATTTTTTTTAGACTCGTCCTTTATTATTTCCTCGATTCGGACCAATTGGAGTAGGGTATTAGTAATCATAGGGTACTAAATGGGGAGACACGATTATGCGTCTACAGAAGCCCCTACTTTGACTGAGGTTTCCAAAACCGAAAGTCAAAGTATACGTGTCGGGACGGAGAATGATTCTAGATGATCTGCAATCCAAAATCACTCTTTTACGCCAGTACCTACAAAACAAGCAAAGATTTCAGGAACCGACATATGTCAAACAAATTCGCAAAATAATCATGAATCTTGCAAAAATGAAAGGATATAGTTGAAAAGGAATCATGAGCTATTTTAGTCCGGCTCATGTCGGGGTAGAGCAGCATCCCCATCCGGGGTTGTGCTTATGGAGCTGAAGGCTAGCGCTTGTTTTCCGCTGTCTTTGTCTTCAGGAACACGAACCATATTAGCGCTTTGTTTTCCGCTATCTTGGCCCGTGATGGTCCACAGACCTAACAATTTGTTTTCCGCTATTAATTTGAAATGGTCCGCAGACCTAAAGGTGTGTTTTCCGCTGTTAATCTGAAATGGTCCACAGACCTGCCGGTGTGTTTTCCGCTGTTAATCATGCATGATACGTGCATGGATTGCTTCACCATCTATCTTTATTTGCTTTATTAGAATTGTTGCATGGTTTTACTTTACTCTTAAAGTGAAGGTTTTACATGTAACCAAAAATATGTCTTTTATTATGTTTGTTAGTTAAATTAGTTAATGCCATTAGGTTCTTTTTATTTTCAGTTTGGTTGTAATAAGTTGGCCGAAAATCTAAGTTGTAATAAGGTATAGGTTAGGCGTGTGATTTAATTGTTTCCTTAAGTTGTGCTAGATTCTAGACTAGTTTTAAGGGGAATATTTACTTATCTCTTTCTTAGGAAATCCGGCCATATTATAGATTGGAGGGCAAGGTTGTTTGCTCATCATATATAAGTACACGCCTAGTCCATAATAAAAATTAAAGAGAGTTGCGACTTGTATTCATCTTCTAATTGCAATTAGGAAGAGACCCTCTAATTCCTGCGAGAATCAAGAGTACTATCCTTTGTTTTACTTCTTTTTTTCAGTATTCCATCATAAAAACACCATAAAAACGTCACTTAGAATCAAGGGTAAACATTGTGAATTTTCAGACTTTGAAATTCATACCAGTTGGTATCAGAGCACTGTGGTTGTGGAGGCGAGTGAGGGAGCGTGTAAGCTTGAATTGAGCTGAAATTTTGTGTGGTAACAGTAGACATCTTGAATTTTATTGTGTAATAATTTCGTAGCAATCCAATCAATATCGATGTCGCATCAATCGAAACATTCTGAGTTAATTTTCTGGCAGATTCGAGCAGATTTCAGGCAAACTTTGGACAATTCGTTCTTCTAGCATACAACGAATTTTTGAGTGTTTCTTGGGTTAAAATTGGAATATTTGGTCTAGTTCAATACTTAAAAGTTTCATAATTTTTGAAGAACGTCTGCTATTTAGTCGAACAAGTTTTTGATAATTGGGCAAAAATGAACTATTGTGGACCAGTTATGGGAGTGATAAAAGTTCATGAAATTTCAAGGTGTTTTACTTAGGTTTTAGATCTCGAACTTTTAGTGAAATTTCTGGGCAAGTTTACTAGAAAGATTGCAGTTGGTTGTCGTTGTTTGGTTCGTATGGATGAATTTGATTTCCTTATAGTGGTGATGAACTACGTGAGAGGTTATACATACAACCACTGGATCATTCTAAAATTGCAAAAAAACTAAGTGAGGTATTAGGCATGCTTTACATGATCCTTTTGCTGAAATTGTTACACCTGTCGAATATTCTCCATGCCATACATTAGAAGTGAGTGCTACACAACCTTCTCATGTTGAAGATGAAGAAAAGATCGAAACTTTATCTTGTTTCAAGGATGAAGATTTGATTTTTACAGTTCCTCGTGATGAAGAAGTGATACCTAGCATTGATTTAAAGGAAACCATGCCTTTAGTTAATGTTTTGTTTCCATTGGTTCTAAGGGTTGTTGATGATATGGTTGTTCCAAACGTCATAAATGTTTTGTCTTTTTTATCCTCCTCATTCTCCACTGATTGTCTCTCCACGTTTTTAATTTTTGCGTGATAACCTGTAACATCCTAGTAAGATCCCCATCATCCATATTTTCCCACTATTTTGCTAGACTATTACAATTACAGGTGATCAAAACTGACGAAATTTTAAGCAACTGAACGAAACATAAAAATTCCCTAAGACTCTCAAAGCTTACAGATTAAGAAAATTCAGTCAATTTTAAGCAATTTCAAAAAAAGAAACTCCTAAAAAGCTTTTCTTACGAGGGAGAAATCTTTAATTGAAAACTAGTGTGTTGTCTTCGTTCCGTTTCGGTGCAGCTTCGAGAAACCTTCCCAGTTTAATAGCAACAAAATATCCAAAATATCTGAAAAATTATGTGAGTTTTCTACATAGAAAAATATCCAGATTCAAAAAAAGAAACACCGAATTTGGACTCTTAAAGGATGAAAAATCGTTCTTCAAAGCCGACTGAAAAATTGTTTGAACTCCAACAATTTGTTTTCTTCTCCAAAAGTGCGTCTTTTCTTCGAATCTTTCAACCAAAGCTCTGATACCAAATGATCCAAATGCAACCCTCACTTCTTCACTTAATTTAGGTTGAATTGGTTTTAATAATTTTGCTCCTTTTGCTGGATTAGAACGGATAGAGAAAACTGAAAATTTAACTATAGCTCTCAAGACACACTCAAAGAACTATTGGATCTTTATACAACTAAACAAGACACATTCAATTTAGTCTATCAATCCTAAAAAACCAAGAAACACTCAAGTTGTAATACGGGTTTTTGAGACACACTCAAAAGAAAGTTTCACAAAGAAACACTTTTTCATTTAACTTCAGATATGCCTTTCATTGATCCTTTGCTCAAATTATATAGGAGAATGGAGTAGTAAAAGGGAAGCCAAAAGACTTCAAAACACACAAAAAAAATGTCCAAAATGGACAGCCTTGGGGGTTACAATTCTCCTAAAATCACTCCCCTAATCAAGCACCCTAAATGTAGCTGTTACAAAAGGGGTTATAATCAGCACACAAGGATCTTAAACACTCGCCTAATCATCCTACTTAGCTGCCCTAATTGAGTTTACTTAAAAAGTATACTCAAGGCTTTATTACATGCTTAAAAAAAACAACAAAAGCAAAAAAAAACCCAAACAAAACTTGGGCCTTCAATTTACACGACCAACTCACGTCCCACTTGATGTTGTTGCTGCTGCAAATTTTGGGTTGAGCTTCATTCATGACATGTAACACTTGTATTCGACCTAAAACTTATCCAAATTAAGTGTTTGACCACTTTTGCCGTAAGTTCAGACTGTGAAAATATTGATGGACCTATTAAAAGTCCAAAAAATGAGCCAAATTGACCGAATTATGGCTGGTAGAAATATAAGTATCAACACTTATAGTTCTAATTCCTCATGTAATGCATGGGCTTTTCTTTTGGACCTTGGACTTGCATCGGATTGTTTATGAGAAGGTTTATTACAGAGGTTTGAAGTTGAAGGCTTAGAATCGAAGGTTGAAGGTTTAGCAAGGAAGTACTTTTGACAAAGTTATTGATGGGCATATTCGCAATACTTCTCTTTCTTTTATATATATTTTGCACTTTTTTCATAATTTTTTCCTTTTTATTTGTTTCGCTTTTGCTTTTGTTTTTTTCTTTTGGCTTTGATTTTTGCTTGCCCATTACATTGAGTTGTTGTCAACTGTACTTCCCATGAGGTAGGTTAAAGGGAGAGGGGCGTTATTGAAGTGGATGGCAAGGATCGGCGAAATAGTTGGAGTGAAAGGGGAGGAATGCCTCTTTTATATATGCCATTTCTTCATTGCCTTTATTAGAATATCATGAGAATTAGAAATTCATTTCTTTTAGGAAAAATTAACGTTAACAATCTCAACTTTCACCCTTCTTCTCTAAATAATACCAACTTTGGATTATTTCAGAATAATCCCAACTTTTGAGAGGCCCTTCTCAAAATACGCCAAACAATCATTTTTCCTACCTACACTAATCCATTTTAGGTCTATAATATATTAAAAATTAATAGTTCTGATTATTTGGAGAAGGTACCCCCTAAAATTGGGATTATTCTAAAATAATTCAAAGTTGGGATTATTTTGAGAAGATTGATGAAAGTTAGGATTATTCATGTCAATTTTTCCTTTCTTTTAAGGCGACAATCGTGATTTCCATTTTTGCTCATTAGTGCAAGGTTAGAAAATAAATACTCATTTATTATTTGAAAGTTATGAGTACATGGAATAAAAAGGGAAATCCTATATCAGGCTGGGAAAAAGAAGAGAGATGAAACACAAAATGAACTCCTAAGTGTAGACTCCTACGTCAAGTGACGAGACAGCTTCGTTGCTTCGATCTTCATGAAGTCTCTATCTAAGTGAAAATAGATGAGGTGTATATATTTTTTTTTGTGCTGATTGGACCTGAGCGAGTCCAAGTATTTTAATGAGCGACCGAGCTCAGAGATGTGTTTGCTTCTATGGCATTGAGGTCAATGTCTTCGGCATTTCTTGCAGCAGTAGGGAGTGTAAGCCTCCGATCCCTTTGTCTATCTTATCTTGGATAACCTCTTTTAACTTTTTGCAGGAAGCAGTCTTATGTCCATTGCCTCTATGGTATTTGCA